>VZRJ01012357.1:1475572-1609362 GCA_013397565.1 Ptilonorhynchus violaceus | reverse complement strand
CGGCCAGGGAGCCAGCCGGGAGTGGTGCTGCTCTGGAGCCCATCCTGCTGCCAGCCTCTTTGGGAACTCCTTTATTTTCCACCCCATCCACCCGCCCTGGCAGTGCCGTTGGATTTAAATGAGAAAGTGAAAATTATAAAATATAAAAATATTAATAAAAATAATAAATAAAAGATGTTGTGAGGACACGTAATTTTGTTGATGGTACACCCGGAGACTGTGCGTATTTATATCCGCACCTGTAAGCAGAGGCACAGGTATTAATGTTGTTTCTAACAAAAAAAAAAAAAAAAAAGGGTTGCAAAGCTGTGTATCCCTCTCCTGCGAACCATAAAAAGCAGGGAAACCAGCAGCCAGGTCAGATAATACGTCACCCACCACCCCTCACTCATGAGTCTCCAGTCCATGGCTCACAGGTTAGTGAGCAACAAAAAGCTTCAGAGACCTCATACAGCTGAGACCTACAGGAAATTAAAATGTTAAAGCCGAAGGCCAGTAGGGGAGAATAAAGTATGATGCTGCCCACGATACTTAATGCCAAGTGAGTTATTGTCCAGGGTCAGAAAATGCTGGGGCTCACCAGTCTACACACAGTTATATTACCTGTGTACACGATTTAAATAACTATTCCATTGACCCTTAATTTTTGGCTGGCAATGATAGCTGTCTGCACACTGTGATAGTTAACACAGAGCTGGCACTTCTTTCCTCTTCCATATTGTATTTGATTTTTGTCGATATTGGAAAATAGAAGGTCCGGTTGGAAATGGTAACTTCAGAACATGTGTTGGGATCATCTTTAGGCAAAAGCATGTAAATGGATTATCTAGAGTCGTAATTTCTGAAAGAGTTAAAATGCTGTGGTTATTTGCCTTGGTTTGTGATGCTGATATAGTAATGGTCAGCTAAGGCTTCAGGTCAACTCTTTGGGATAAATCACCATCCCTTTCACCTCTTCCCCTACCCTGCAGCCGTCATCCTCGGGTATCTTTCCCAAATGTTTCGCAGTGGAGCTCCCAGGATGAGCTGCTGGGTTGGGGAAAGAGTGGCAGTGTTTCAGGGATTATGGTGACAGTGTTCTGCAGGAGACTCAGGCCACGGGGGAAAGCCACGGGGTTCTTGCTGGAAAGCAGAGAGACATACGTACATCAAAATATTTCTTAAATGAATTTTACCACATGCAAATTCTGTTTTAGTAGAATAATCTTCATTGCACTAAATAGAAACCCAAGCATGATGAACTCATCAAATCAAAACAAGAAATTAATTTTAGGTAGGCAGAATGTATTTATTTAATAGAAATTTAAGTCAAACATGATGTCTTGCATGCTGTGTCTTAGGAAAAGTTTTATGAGTTTTCATAACAGGCAGGATTCGTGCTTTTTCCTTGTCTTTTATTGGTATTCTCTAATTTCTTATTATTGTCTCTGCCTAAACAGGAGCTGACTGGAATCCATATGCACACAGCTGAACAGGGGAAGGTGGAAGAACTTTTGTACTGCTGCAGAAAATATATCAATACAATACCCAATCTGCCTTTCCTGCTTTCAAAAATAAACAGATTATTAGTCCTCTACTCCTTATGTGCAATCTGGTGTGTGAGTAGAGGAGTGTGGAACCTTTCCCCTTTTTCATGTTTCTCCTCTCGGCTCAGCTGGCAGAGCAGGCATTGGGAAGATGCCCTCTCAACCTCTCCACCCCTGTGCTTGAAGAGAATTCTGCTCAAAGGTGCACCAGATATATTTTATTCCCTCTTACACTCCTCTAGGGTCAAGCTGAAAGCTGGCCTTTTGATTTTGTCCTCTTTGGAATGGGGTAATTGTCATCTTCTGGAATGTAACGTGGGATATAAACGACAAAATATCTCAGAGAAATAATGATATCTCCACCAACACAGTGTCCCCCGGCACTGTGTTAGAGCATTAATTCAGAAATGACTCAGATTTTCGTTCACTAAGCCACCACCACTGCTCAGTGCCTGTATGCACTGTAGGTTTTGCTCATCACTGTCCATGATTTAGTGAGCATTGCATTAGAAAATCCATTTTATTTTCTATGCACCATCTTGGTTACAAGACTGTGCCATTCCTTCAGTACACTATAGCTATACACTATTGTTCTGTAATAATAATAATATTTTAAACTCACTCTTATTGCTGTATCATGTTTTCTGTCCAAGTCCACTCACTCTGAGGATGTCCTATCACAAGTTTTCTGGTACTTGATTTGCTTTGGAGGATTTGGAGCTCAAAACATGGCATTTGAAGTTTGCACTCAAATGTAGCTCCCTTGTATGCTACATTGTGGTAAAAAGGATTTGTCCCTGTGGGTGGTTGGTAACTCCTGTACTGTTCTGTGCCTTGTCCCTTTTCCCTGTTCTGCCACTACCTGTGTAGCATTGGAGAAGGCTGAAAAAAACAAGCCCAGAACTATTGCTGGTGAAGAAAAATCTATCAAAGCTGGAATATCCAGCCTCAGAAAACTCTTTCTGCGTTTCTGATTTGCAATAGCTGTCCTATGTTCCTGGTGGTTACTCCAACACCCCGTCTCCTTGTAGACAATGATGAGAATGAGTTTGAAAAACAATTGTTTATCACAGAACAACAGTGGATATCTATGGTATATTTAACACAGACCTTAAAGCTCATTTGTGCCATCTATCTCTATTACACGTTCTTCAATCATTTCTGGCCCAGGAGATCAACATTGTTTTTTAAAGAGGGAATTCCAAGAATTCTGGTAGATTTTTTTCAATTTCACTAATTTGTAATACCCTCTCAATTCTCCCTCCGGAGCCTGCAGTACATCTTATTAAACATCAGCCTTCATATTCTGGCTGCCCTTTCAAAAGAAAATGCAAGAAAATCTTTTTGCCTGTGCCACTGAGACCGTTCCACGTTCTGCTTCTCACTTCCAGTTGCGTCCTTGGTAAAGAGGATCAGAGCAGTTGTGGTTACACGGGTAAACTGTAGCAGGTAATTTGGTGATTTAATTTCTCCCTGATTCCTCTTTATGAAGTAGGAAACATTTTGTTAGTTTTTTATGAAAATGCTATCTCTCCTTTGAAATTCTTTGCTGAACAATTCTTAGCTGGCAAATCTCGGGCAGTTTGTTTGCTTTGAACATTACGTTGCTGTGAGGAACAGGCTGGTTTTGTCTAGACACGTGACAAAAGCTTCTGCTTTCTGCCTTGTGACCAACTTTCAGTAGCTGTTGCAACTGCCCAGACTGCACATTCGCTGGAAAGACTGCAATTTTTCAGACTGAACGTTGTTGCCTGTTAGCTTTATCTTAGCTGTCATTGTTTTTTCAATTAGTGACTTCTTCAGGAATTCACTAGGATTAATAGACTGCAGAAATCAGATAGCTGGGCTCTAACCCTCCTCTGTGAATTGGAAGGTTTTTCCCAAGCTACTGTTTTTTTGTCTGCTCTCTTGGTCTGAGAAAGATTAATTGAGCTGGAAGTATTTTGATGTAAATATTAAGAGCTAGAAGAGTATTCATCATGTTTCTGTCCTGACCCCAAATTTTGCAGCCCAAGATGTTCAAGATTTTCTGAGGCTGGGTGAGTTAGGCCACTGGCCTGCTCTGCATGCTTTCTTTTAGCTTTCACATTCACTCTTATGGACTATCTCAGAAGGAGGAGGAGACCTTTTGCCTCAACGGTAGTGCTGAATTTTCTGTGGTAGGTTTTGAAAACCCTACACACCCCTCAGTGGTCCCGAGCTCTCAGGTACTGCCATTGTAATTTCTTCTGTGCTGTTGTTCTCTTTAGCAAGCTGTGGGTTTATCCTGCCCTCTGCTTAGGATGCAGTTTGTGTCTCCCTTGCTCACCCTTCACCTCTCTTTCTTGCATTACTGCAATGAACAGAATCATACAAGAAACAGCAAAGGAAATGTGTCTCTGAAGAGGGGTGTGGGGGCTTGAAATCAGGCAAATGTCCATAGAATTTTCGATTGTTCTGATAGAAATCCAGTCCTTTTCGACCGGAAACCTGGAGTCATGGATATGGAAGTACTGTGTGCAGTATCAGACTTCAAATAAATGCCAGGTACCACTAAGAGTGTTGGAAGCATCATCTTTTTTGTTCATTTTTAGCTGAGCATGTTTCACGGCCTTTCAACACTCTCATCCATTGTGAAGTTCAAAGAAGCTTAAATGTTGTAAAACAGTCATCAAATACTATAATTAAACTTGCCAGTCACGCAGATTTGACCCAAACTGCCTGTGTCTCAAGATGTTAGTCAGCTGTCTGGGTTAGATTTCAATTGAGTCTTTTCAAAATATGAAAACACCTCGATCTCAGCAGCTTTTGCACAAACCATTGTCCTCTTCTGTCAAAGCCTCCCCATCACGCAAACTGCTTGGGCATTTCCAACCTGACGTAGCCGTGGAATACCTCAGGCACACGGAATTGCCATTTCCCTGCTCTACACCTGGTAGGATTCAGACTCCAGCAAAACCTCCACAGGGGACGGCACCAGTGACATGAAACTCTTTTAAAGGTAACCTCTCAGGGCTAAATTCAGATTTGCCCTTGGCTCTCCTAAAACTTCGTGGAAATCTCTAAATTGACCATTGGACAAGTACCCGTTCAAAAATCATAGAAACACAAACTGGGGCTCAAACTGAAAGGTTACATTAGAAATGGAAATTGGCTATATGGCTTCTATTTTAAGACTTAAATATAAACATTCTTTTCTTGTTTTCACTATGTGTCAAATGCTTGAAGATCTTAAAGAACTTTTGATGCGTTGGAAATGAACATAAGTAATGTAGGGAAAGTCAAGGATAATTTTGTCATCTCTGCAGAGAATAATTTTTTTTGTGCTTGACAGGACCTAAGAAACCTTAACAATAGGAACAAACAACTTCAAAATTATGACCTTTCTGGTTTCCTAATGAACCAGGAGGAAAACAAAAAGAAAGCTTTTAATCATTGTCTGCATATGAGGCTTCTTCAGAGGTATTTTTCCTGTGTTTAAATAACTCCTACATTTATTCTCTAGGTAATTTTTTCTTTATAGGTCTCCAAGGATCTCAGAGACCATTACCTCACAAATTCTCCAAAGTTATCAACTCTCTCAGGGAGAATCTCAGCAAATACCATAATATTATGTCCTAAAAAGGATTCTTTGTAAGATAAGTTTTGAACTTCTAATTGTATTCCCTCTCTATGACCTCAAAGGGCTTTACAGGACCTACACATTCGACACCATTAGGCTGCCATATGAGGACATACAAAAGGGAATTATTTGTAAGAAGATCAAATTGTTATATTTATATCATTTGCTTGTGCACCAAGTTTGCAGTCACTGCAAGTGAAATACCACCTTAAAGCATGGTGTACTCCTTTAAATTAGTGGGTAAATGAGTCCTCATTGAAGTTTGGTCTTAACTAAAAGTACACACTTAAACTACCTGCTCATTCCCAAGACTTTTTTCCCAGACTTAACTGCCCCCAAAATCTCTTCCCAGGGATTTGCTTCTACCAGAGGACTATCCTGTGTCTCTTCTGTTGTTGAAGGGTCTAATGGGATCCACCTGCAGCACTGAGGCAGCCGTGGTTAATCTGCAGTTAATGGCAGGGTCTCAACACCTCCTGCGTTCGTAACAGGAGAACTCTTCTTTCCTGATCATACAAAAAAAACCAACCCAAACAACCAACCAAACGAAAAATGAAATAACATAACATAAAGTATTTAATGAAGGAGGGTTGATGTGCTTGTTACTCTTAGACTTAACACATCTCCTTTCAAGCCCTGGCAAACCAAGACGTGGATTTTCTAACTCTTCACACCCCACGCTGCAGAGTTCATATAAAGCCCCGAACAATATTTGGTAACTTGGCAGAATTTTTTTTCTCTTGCCGAGTTGGTGAATAATTCAGATTTTTATATCATCTTTCCTCCTAGCAATATTAATTTCAATTTGGCTTCAGCAAGGTCTTGATATAAATAAGTGATTAGAGAAGGAATCTAAATTAAATTGCTGTAGTTAAGTTTTATGTGTGTTAAATGTATGTACTCCAAGCGCTCTTCTGCAATGTTACTTAAAACCCTCCTTTCTTTCAAGTGTGGTTTATTCTTAGAAAACTCAAGCTGCTCCTAGAATTCTGCTCCCAGTAAGAGACAAATTAGATAAAAACAACTCCTTGAGAGGAGAAAGCTTGCAGAGCTCTTGCAAGTAGACGTGGAGTGCTGCTTAACAGCCTTCTATGCCCTTTTGGTAAGAATTATCCAATAACTAGTAATATAGCAGATAGAATTTCACTTTTCCAAAATATGTGCATCTTCTTCCCAACCTCAGAAGTTGGAAGGATTGTGAGGGCTATGGGAATACTGCAGATTTATTTTGGCACTGCCTAGTGCTTCAAGCATCCTGGAAATCAGCGCTGGATATGTTCTCATAGTCTGGATGTAAATTAGCCATATGTGCATTAGAGGCATTATTTACAGATTGAATTGTGCAACTAACTATACTTAGGGCCTTAGATAAATGATTTCTATATTGGGTCCAATTTTTGCTGTCATTTACAGTAATATAAATCTAGGATCACTACACTGAAGTCAGTGGGGTAATTGCTTTGAATTTACTCCAGGGTGATGGAGAGCTGAATTTAGTCTCAGATTATTATTTGCAGCTCTGAAAGCCTTTCCCCTACACAGGGAGTCTGCTGAGGCTCTCCTGTCACTTTGTCCACTCTCACTTTAGAATTGTGCTCTGAAAGTGTACCTGCACATGACAGCAAAGCGATACAGGCAGAGTTTGTTGGTTTTGGAGTCTGAGTAAATAAAAATGAGAACAGTTGCCTGGTATTACAATCTTTTGTTGCTTTACTCTTCATACTCCTTTGTCTTTGCTTCCAAAAGTTTGCAACCAGAGCTCTTTCTGGCTAAGCCTCAGTGAAAAAGTCACCACTAACAGTGTTAAGATATAGACATCACCCTGTGAGCTTCTTCACCAGCACTTTAAGTGGTGCTTTAGCAAAAGTGATTCGTCTTTACCTTTGGGTTTTCACTGTATTTTCATGGCTTAAACCAATGGTGCAGCCTCTTTTTCCGTTGATGTCTGACAGCATCTAACTGTGAGAAAACAGTGAATAACAGTAAAAGCTCTCTGCAGCAGCTCATTTGAAACTCCCATCTGCTAGAAAATGATGAAATCAAAGATGAAGCATACTAGTCTCAACAGAAAGATAGAAACCGTTCTAACACATCAGCAATTGTTCTGTAGGAACACTCTCGCTGATGTTGGGGTAGATGTGATTGTCCATGTAAGAACAGAGATACCTCATCATCCAGCAACGTATGATATGAAGGCATACCAATGCTGGATGCAACTTCGTAGCTGTGGTTCAAAAGCTCATGTTAGAGGAGCACACTGGGATACTGGTTATATATTTTTCAACGCAGTATTTCTAATGAGAAGAAGATGTCTGAATGTATTTGCTGTAAGTTATAATCATTTGAAAAAATGCATTAGCAGGCACAGGTCTCATAAGTGATTTTAAATCATCTCCATATTTTGTTTTCCTTCAGCTTGTCCTTTGTTTCTTTGCTGCTGCTCAATCTCATTTTTTCTCTCCCCATATTACTGTAACAGCATGTCTGCCTTCATTTCCAGTGACACAAAAGGCTGTGTGATTAAATGCTTCACTCTGGCAATCAGATATTCTTGCTGTTTATTTACCTAAGGATCTTTTGTGCAGCGTCCTGCCACTACCTGCATCCTTCCATTGCTAGTGACAATATCAAGAGGTCACAGAAGATGGTAATTGCACCACTGCTGAGTTTGAGCAGCATGGTAATGACTGGAGAGTGCTGACTAAAGAGGCACAAGACTAATATTGCTGTGCAAATAACCTTTACTCAGCAAAACTCACAGGCAGTTGTAAATACTAACTTAAATATCATCCCAGCCAAGATATGACTTCTCAGGGTCATCCCTGGAATTACTTAAATTGCAGAAACAGAGATTCACTTCAACATTTAAGTATCCAGCATATGTTCCCAAAGAAGACATTATTCCAGACTTTTCTATGCAGTGGCAAGCCTGAAATTTTAAATGTGAGAAAAAGAAGAGGTAAAGAGGTAAAAGGAAGATTAGAGCAGTTGGTTTGTGCATGGCACCGGTGGGATTGGACAAAGCACATTACCTGGCTCCATTTTTGTATTTTCTACAGGAAAGCACAGACACGGAGGGAATCAGGAAGGAAAGAGGGGGCTGTTCACCAAGCCAAGCACAGGTGACAAGGGCTTCCCAGAGCATCAGCGTTGTTGTGAAGAGGGGACTCTTCAGGTAGGTTTTGCCTGGTTCATAAAATGATGTTGATTTTGACAGTTAGTTCAGCTGAAGGCTGACCTGCCCCAGGACATCCTTGGTCATAGGGTTCATCATGATTAACACATTTGCCTTGGCCAGAATGCCTCACCTGGGAAACCTGCACCCAGCCCAGTTCACAGCTCTGCTTGTGTCAAAGAGCCGTCCAGTCTTGACTGAAAAGCCTCTGGGGTGAAGAATCCACTATCCTTTGCTAGAAGTTTTCCTGATGACTAATTAAGGTCACTGTTAATAATCCTATCTGTTTTATCTGTAATCAGAATTTGACCATTTCCAGCTTCTAGGTCTTGATTCATTTTTACATGAATCATATCTTTAAATGATCGTATCTTAAATTATGGAGCCGTTACAAATCTTGTCCACGTGTGGGTATTAAAATATTGATCAAGTCTCTTAACCTTTCTTTTGATTAAGTAAACAGATTAGGCTGCAAACATCTATCCCTACAAGGCAGATATTCCAAATCTTGAAATCATTCTTTTCTGATCTATTTTCAATTTTCCATGGCTTCTTTGAAGTGTGAACACCAAGACTCGTCATGATATTCCAGTAGTTTTCCCACCAGCTCACACACAGCTGTACTTCTTGTGCCAGAATCCCTGGCCCAGTAATTCTGCTGCTAGCTTAGGTTTAGGAAATTCAATCTAGGGTATTAAAACACTTGCTATATATTTTCTCTGCATAATTGGAAAGCAGTGAGAGATCAAGCAAGGGATCAAATCTGTGGGAGGAAAAAAAAAAGGGTTCCAATTCTCAAGTTAATTGTCCTGAAAAGTTTGGAGAAATTTACTGCAGAGATACTCTCCCATAGAGCAATCAAGTGCTGACTGTAAGTCTGTTTATGCTTTGGACACATCTGTATGGCAGCAGCATAAAGAGTGTGGCATGCTGTTTAATATCTGTCAGGCTTCTTTTTTAAACCACTTAATAAGCATGTATGTAAATTCTACGCAATAAAAAAGTTCTAACAACTAGAACAAGAATAACCTTTTATGTGGTGGCTCCCACCCTTAATCCCAGCTTCTACATGCCAGTTCCTCCCCCCACTTTCACATCCCCGTTTCTTGACAGGTGCCAGAATGTTTCAGAATTTTCCTGTGGCTTCACCATGGGAACTGCCATTTCACCAGGAATGAATTTGACCCGCTGAGCAATAAAGCTGAGGCAAAACACTCACACTCTAGCCAGGATGGGGGAATTGCTTGTTTTTCTCTTGGCATGTTCTCCTCTGGCAATTTTTTTTTTTCACCAAGGAGAGTTCCATGTTCATTCAGCCTTCCTCTAACTTCACCTTGAGAAGGAAACAGGGCTTTGAAAGTGTCGTTTTCCCAGCAACAGCTGCTGCTTTTAGCATCCAACAGTCTTTAAATCCATAGAAGGCTAGTTTATATGGACAGGGAAGCATTAAATGCTAGGAAATGAGGGTCTTTAGGTAACTGTTCCAGATCTGCTATATCTGCAGTTACAGCAATTGGTGGTGTAGGTGGTGTTCTTTTACTGGCTTTTAATGAGACACATTTATTACTGCCTTGCGATAAACCAAAGTAAAGCCATAAAAGTGACTTTCATTGAACATTTGTTTGAGTTCTGCCTGGGTCTTATAAAGCTGCATTTGTTCAAGACTTCAGTTTTTGTTTTACATGCCTGCCATCTTTTTGGTAACAGCTGTTATCTCCTTCCATAGCTGAACACAATAGGCTTCCCTTCCACCACACAACAGAAACTACTTATTTCATGACTTGTGTGAGACAGACTTGGGATTTGATCCTTCATAATCTGCTAAATCAGTAGAATATCCCAGCTACTCCGTACGACCAGGCAGAACATGGGTTTGAAACTGCTCGGGGTCATTTGTTAAAATTCCACAAGAGTTGAAAACAGTCACTGTGCAGGTTGGTAGCAGAATTGAAATTTTAGAACAGCATCTAATCCAGCAGTCTTTGTTCAGAGGACTGAAGACCCATTGACTTGAGAGGTCCTTGATAGACCCAAACCTTCATGGTGATAAAAATAAAAATGCTTTTTTTAGGTCCAGCAGTGAATTTAAAGCTTATGCATTTTCTTCATCTCCTGGGCTAGTTGACATTTCACTAAACTTGAGTTCCAATACTGCAGCTAAACTCTCTGGAAATATTCTTCAAGAAATGTTCTTAACAATTCACCTCCGTAAGTTAATACCTATTAAAACCTAAAAATGAATTAGATTTGGAATTTCCTGGATTCTTGTGTTTGTCATGCAAATTTTCAGTGCTGTTCTTTTTATGATAATATGAAATAAAGTAGTTTCTTATAGTAACATTGTAAATCATTTGCTTTCTATTACACGCAGCTGGTTTTGTTACAGTAATGATTTTGTATGGGTGCACACTGCAGTGCGTATTAAAGGCAATGAAACATTCTTTTTTCAGGGCTCACATGCAATTGATGTTTGTGCAAATATAACCAGATAATGACAAAACAGTAATTTATTATAATATATTAACGAGGTTGTTTTTTTCTCTCTTCTCCCAAAATGCACCTTCTTATAAGCTGCCCTTCCCCCCGCAGCAAATCCTTCTTTTTTTTTTTTCCTTGTTTACAAAAACGACTCCCCACCCTTGCAGATGCAGATTAGAGTTTTTCAGCTCGCTAGAGATCCAGAATCAAAATCTAAACCATCTGGGGCTTTTACGCGGGTGTCTTACTTTAGCTTACTCAAAAGAACACAAAATGAACGGTAAGAATTAAATAAACCACAAATTATTTTGGGGACTGTCTGGTTTATATTAGAAGTAAACTTTTCACTGCTGGCTGTTGTTTCAAAACTATTCCCTCTATTTTTGATATTCATCCTTGGGATCTAACACAAACTATGTCTTACTAGTTGAATCCATTGTTAGGCCATGTTTAAATATCTTTTATTATTGTCATGTGCTATAAAATAGTTCTCACTGGAGTTTGCTGGCTCGAAGCCAGAGGGTAATACAGCTTCAAGTGGCACAGCGCAGTATTAAAAGAAATTTTTTCCTTTGGTGTTGGTACTTACCAATTTCACACCTTGAAAAGAGCCTAACTACATCAAAATGTGATGTATCTACTTTGAGTGCAGGGACTAGAAAAATATTATAGCACGAAATGAGAGCAAAGAAAACATTTCAACTGTATCAACACTATATTCATTTTGGTGCATGATTAGCAGTTTGTGTAATTCCTCACTGAGCAGCCTAGAAATTATATACATAGGTTTTTCAAGCTTCTGTTTTTAGAAGTAACTTTGTTTTTAACTTCCTGCGCCAGAACCACTTACAGGACTACAGCGACCATTATTTAGCTCGTAGTTAACATCAAATTAAGTCATTTGTATTTAGAAAGAATTTTTTCCTCCTCTGAAATGATAATTGAATGAAGGGTGTAACATCTCCAATTCAGCCTCTGACAGCATTTTTTTTCTCATGGAGAGCCACAAACACGCAAACACCACCAATTAAATGAATAAAGAATGATAATAATACTTAATAACTTGAAGCTTCAGTTCTGCAAGCATTTTGGCAAAAGCAGATTCCTTCCCTTATACATTTCAAAATATTTCCAGGTATGGACTAGGTTCCATTGGGATGACCTAGGATTAGGACAGAAAAATTGCTACCATTATTTCATCGCTGTGGTCTGTACCAGCACCTTCACTGGAGGGTATTACAACATTTATTTCTGTTGTTTCTATTATTCATGGGGAAAACATGCCCAGAAAGGAAGGAAAGAGACTGTTAGGAGCAGTTAACCTCTGCAGCTTCCAAGGAGAGCATTAACATTCAATATATGCCAAACCCACCCCATTAGGTTGAATAATGAGTGAGTATATCTGAAACTTTGTACCAGACAAGATGAAAACAGATTGGGCAGGCTATTGTACCACACTTTATTACCTAGTGAAATGTAATTTGATCCATTTGCAGGAGGAAGAACCAGAGATGCTTGTTTCAGAATTCAATTGTCCCAGAAAGATGTAAGTACCCCCAGTGTTGTTATTTTTATATCGATTTTTATGAAACACATGTAGTTACATTTTTACAAGGCAGGAGGTTCTCTTAACGATGGCAGCAAGACAGGCAGTGCAAATGTTAGGGGGCTGAGTGCATTCCTCTGTCAAATGACAGAAGGCAAGAATATATAGTTTAACTTCAGTCTTGCAGGAGTAAAACCAGAACCAGACATCCAGCACCTGACAAGTTGCAGTCAGTTTGGTTCCTGGAGAGGTGACTTTCTGCTATCACTCCATTCCCCCAGTCCCCAGGTGGGGATAAAATGTTTGATAAAATGAATTTACAGTCAAAAGCTTGGGCTGGATTCACCACACAGCATCTTTAGTGGTGGAATTTCAACTTTTTAATTTGAATTTGGCTATTGATTTCAAGGTGTGGTGTTCTCCACTGTGATTTAATTCTGTGTTCTAGAGATTTTTACATATTTTTTTTATTTTTGAAAGTGAGAATAATTTTGAATTTTGATCCTGTGTGCCTGAATTTGCAATAAGCATGTTAGCAAAAGATTGTGCTTGTATCTTTAAAAGGCAAACAGAATTTCATTAGCATAACTTACTTTTCTTTTTTTTTTCCTTCCCTGAGACCCTCTTCAGTTGAAATTAAGAAGAAAAAAAAGGACAAGAAGATACTAGCAGAGAAAGAAAAAAAATTGTAATAAAATAGAATTGTCCCTGAACTTGGCTATTACATAGATCGCAGTAGAAATGCTGTTGAGCATTGTTGTATTTGGGAAAGTAGCCATTAAGCCAATATCAAATGAGACACATATATTTGGATGTAAAACTCAGCTTGCTGCATACCTTTAGGAAACAAGAATAAAAATAACAAATATCACACTCCATTAATATTATGAAAATACTTAACATGAAACAATAGACTATTCATAAATTAACCCAGGAAGTCAGACACTAACCCAGGTGTCTTAGACTGTTGCTTTATATTGAAGCTGTATGTGCAAAGGGACCTTTACATTTTATAGACACTCAGTCATAGCTACTGGTGCCTTTCTTTTGTACTTCTCTTTCAACATCCGAAGACACTCTAGGAAGCCCCTTCTGAGCATGTGAAAAGTATCACCACCTTCACAGATTGAGGTTGATTCATTCACTTTGCTGTCTTGTTTTCTTTTTCTTTTTTTTTTGCCCTATGCAGACTCTACAAAAACTCCTGAAATGTCTAAACTCATATTAATTGACACACCCTTTTTAAAATCTTATTTCTTTTTCAACATTGTGGTATCTGTACCACCTCTTACAGCAACTCTTTCAACCACTGATCTCAGCATCTTCCTCCTCATCTTGCTAACAGCAACCCTGTCCCTCCAGTAGGCTTAACCTCTTCTCACCATTTCTGATTTGTGTAGTCCCCTCTTGTCCCTGGGAGAAAAATCCCCATCTGAATTTCCTCATCTTTACTTGGACATGGTTCTGTCTGGTGCTCCTTCCATGCCTTCTGACAGAAGACCTCCTGCTTTATCCAGCTCCTTTAGCTTCGTGTCTAGGACAGACAGTGCTGCCCTCTCCCTCTGGTCCCAGTTGCTCCAGCAACCTGGGCATGAAAGCCACACACCTCCTGCCTTTTTCTCAGTTTGGTTTTTTTACTGGGTTTTGGCTCAGGACACACTGCTCAAGCCAAGAGCAATCCCATTTTGCAGTACATGACAAGCAATGCTGCAGTTTCCACGGGGAATTGCTGGAAACATCACCTGTCCCTGCAGCCCAGTCTCCAAGAGCCAGTCTGAAGGCTGCAGCTGGAGGCTGGCTTCTCTTCTTTCCCACTTGTAGCTCTCAGAGGTCACTGATATAATTTTAGTACTTGAAATGGTGCCTTACAAGGGTTACATGAATATTCAATCCTGGACAAAACAGGGAGGGACCTCAGCTGCAAAATTCAGGTTTGGATGCAGAGCCACAGACTGGAAGAAGGTGTCCAGAGCAGGGCTCTTTCTCATGCCCATTCCCAGTGCACAGCATCTGTATGAAGGAAGGCTCTTTAAAGCTTTTTGAAATGTGTCTGAATGCATCAAGAGATTCCAATGGTTTAAACATGTTTGAAAATCCCAAATGCAAAGCAATTGTGGTGCATTACACCTATCACTTCCTCACTTGCTTATTTTTTTCAGCCTGCTTTTAAATGAAGAAGCATCTGAAATCCATAAGTTTTATTTCTTTACACTCATTTAAACACTACTGTAGATGCCATTAAAATATCCTTACATTGGAAACCTCAAGAAACATATCTGTTTAATATGTTTAAAGATTTATCATGTTGCCATAGTAGATAGAGGTAGAAAAGCCTGAAAATCATTATTTAGAAGCTTGTCGTTTTAATGAAGAATCTTACCTGTGGTGAAGCAGTTTTTTTCTCTCATTTGCACAAATATGCCAGCTAGATATGTAAATTAAATAAATATTGGCTTGAACCAGCAAATTTGTCCTATTTTTTTTGGTCACCTTTTCATTTAGAAGATATCAGCTGCTTTTGCACAGGAATTGTTTTATTTGTCCTGTCCCCAGAATCTGAGTGTTCCTGTGAAATGACCTTTCCAGAGTATTTCTGTACGTGGACTCTTCATCACAGCTGCTGAAGTCAGGCTTAAAAATCACTCTGAACCTTAAAGGGATAGAAAGATCTAAGTCTGCTGACTTCTGCTGTCCAAGGAGAAAAAGAAAATGTATCTGAGGATGTTTTTCCCCCATATTTCCTGAATGGAAGAGGATACAGAGACAATAGAGAGGTGATGTTACACCCTGGAGCCAGATCTGGGGTCACTTATCAAGCTAAATTAACCCTTTGCTCACACAATCATCCCAGTTTGTTCTGTCCTGAGGCAGAAAGAATTCAAAGAAATAATCATGGGATCTGTATTCAATAATCTGCCTTTTACAGATACAGAATTTGTAGGGGAAGTGACAAATGGCAAATAAAAGCAGAAGGAAACAGCAACTATTTAGAATTTACATAATATTAGACCCTGCAGTAGCCATTAGGGCTCCCTGGGGGCAAAGGAGCCTTCCCTGGGAAGCAATAACTAGTGGCCCTCTGGAGCACAGCAGAAGGCTCCTGGAAACAGGGGCCATACCTGGAGATAGTATCTGACTTTTATCTAAACAGGAGATAACTTTACAACTCACCTGCAGCAGTCATCGTTAAGGGTCAGATAAGCTCCTCGTTCATAGTGGAAAAAACAACCCCAACCCCTCTGCCCAGGCCAGCACAAGATGAACACATCTGACAGACACATGGATGGGAGGGTGATCTGGAAGTTAGCTCTTCACAGCGTGGGGATAAAAACAACTTCCAGATGAAATCACAGGTGTTCGTCAAATTCTTCTTTAAAACCACCCCAAAATCTAAAAAAAAAAAAAAGCCCCTAAAAGAGATTCTTAGCCCTGTCAAAATAAGGAAAAACGTCTCGTGGCGTCATGACAGGAGAGCAGGGAAGGGGAAGGAGCTGTGAAGTGAGCAAGACTAATGGGTCAATTAGCGATTATCCCGGCTATCTGCAGTGGAGAGCTTCTCTCTTTACTGAGCCGTGCTGGAGATTATTTGAATGACAACAGGGCTTAATCTGACACATCTTGCAAGGCAGTGTCAGAGGCTGGTTAAAACACTGCCCTCCAGGCTCTGCTGTGGAACAGTTATGTGGTGCCTGTTCCGGTTCTGGATAGATTTTCCCCTGACCACAAACTCTGCCTGGTTATGCCGATAACAGCCACACTGGGGATTCAGTTTCACTGGCAGAGGATATCAAGGTGCTTTAGAGCAGAAGATTCCCGAGCTGGAGGAAATGGGGCTGCTGGAAGCATTTGGTGTGGCAGACCAGTGTTGATGCTGCGGGGACAGAGTGCAGCATTGGGCTTGCTGCTTTGACTGCTGTGGCACAGTCAGCGTGGTAGAACTTGAAGCTTGGACACCTCATTTTGCTGTAGGTTTTGCTCTGCCATCTGTGAGGAGCAGATCAAGGCAGCCTGAGGGCAGTGACACCTTTCCCTCAGCCCTCTTCCTGCTTCCCGTTCAATTCAAATGGTTTCCTCGTGCAGTTGCTTCACCTGAATTTTGTTTCTGAGGAGCTGCTGGTAGTTTTCAAGGAGGTTTACCAATGGGCCGGTGATGTGAGAGCAGATGGGGGTGTGGTCAGGTAATGGTTACCCTAGGGTCCCTTTCTGAACCACGGTTAACAGATAACTGTGTGTAATGGCTTTATCTGCTCTGCAGTTCACTGTCCCATCGGGGAGCTCGTCCCCCTACAAATGGCAGAGCTGCCGCTCGCTGACCTTTGCTGCAGATCCTCGCAGTACATCAAAAAGATTAATGGTGCGACTTGGTAGTTTCAAGACCCAGCTCTCCAAATAAAAGATATTTTTTAATTACTGTCCAACCCTATTAGGCAGAGGATTGTATAACATGTGTTTCCTTTTAGAGATGAACTGCCCCAATGGCAGTCGCGGAGCACTTTTGCATAACTCTTTCCCCCTCCCCCTGGCCCTATCTTTGTGCTGATGTGTTAACGTGCAGACATCCTGCTAATGGCTTGGATATGCTTAATCTTAAAAAGTAATTTTGAGGACGGGGTTGGGTCTCTGCTGCATCCCTGGGGGGGCTGTTTCCCCTGAGAGGGCAGCTCTGCCAAGTAGTTTGGGGATCTTAACTCCTTACTGCCAGGTCTGATTTCCCTTCAAAGATAAATCTCTCTCCCTTTACCTCACCAAATACCACCTCTGTTTTGACCCAAAGGTTTGGTTTATTTTCTGTTCGGATTCTCACCAGCTTTATCCATATTTTTGGGTTTTGATAAGTGCTTTAACCACTCGAGAGATGTTACCAGAAAGAGTTCACAGGCATCTGCAGCAGCAGATTGGCCTTGGTCCCAAGGTGTTTTAGGGCACTTTCCAGTCTTACCTGAGCTCACAGTGTTAAGACAGTGAAATCCACAGTGTGGAAATTTAAGCAATACTTTTCATGTGGACAGAAACATTTGAAAAGGTCTCTGCCAAGCAAAGCTTCTCTCACCAGCTTTTAGCCTTTTGTTAAACTGGCATGAATCCTTCAGCCTTTACCTGTTTGAGTAATTTGCAGCCCTACAAGCAGACTTAGATCACCGGATAATTACAGGTTTTTCAAATGTGAACTGGTTTAGGATCAGACCCATCATTTTCAGTGTGTGGGGTTTGCAGGGTGAAATCTTCAGCTGTACTTCAGAAATAATCTGGTCTTCTCCTACATTCTTTGCTGTCTGACCTTGCTGCTGGCCAAACCAAAACGTTCCACTGTTCAAATACCTGGCAACAACTATTTAATTTGACAATTTGTAGATGGTATTCCTGTATTACCCTTTAGGACCTTAATAATAGGTTTTTCTTTAGTGGAGCATTAAAACATTAAAGGCCATAAATTCCACAGTCACCTGTATCCATTTATTGCTAATTTATTATGGAACATATCATAAAACTTTGCTTGACATATAGGCCTCTTCATAACTATAAATCTTTTTTCAACTGTTTAGATAACTTACGCTTAAGTTCAGGGAAAGACCTCTACGAACAAATATTTTAAACATCTATTTATTATGCAACACTAATACGTAAAAACTATGTGGCAAATACTGAGAAATATTACTCTATAGTCAGATTTATCACTTCAGACTTTTTGGGGATACATCTATTATAAAAATAAAATAAAAACTTTGTGTCAAGCTTCTGCTTTTTAAAAAGGTTTGAGGGCTCTAACTGAATAGAGCTGTTATTGTAGTTAACATCAAATATATAAATGTTTCTCTTCAGATTAAGTTTGTCATTTGTAACCTGGAACTGCAGAAAGGATTGTCAGTGCGCTTCATAGAGGAGAGCAAACCCAGAAGTTATCAGACTTGGTAATTCCATATCCAAATAGTGTCTGTAATATCATTGTTGCTGCAGAGCTTGACCTCTCTCTCATGAAGCCAATTTTAAAATCTCAGTTATGCATCATATTTTTGTATATAGAAATAATTTGGGCATTTCCTTTATCTCAAATAATTGCTTAGGGTTTGACACTGTTTATGTTTGTTGCTTTAAAATTACCTGCTGTTGTTTCATATGCAAAAAATAAAACTTTTCCTTTCTTGTGGTGTATAAATTCAAGTTGCTTGGATAAATCAAACCAGCATTCTACAGAATACTACTTTTTTTTTTTTTCCTGTAACATTTTTGCCCTGGCTGAATTATTAGCATATGTATTTGCTAATAATACATATGTATTATTAGCATATGTAGTAAAGTAATTGGTTTTAGCAGCAATGCACGTGCATGCACCCAGCCAGCTTCTCTAGCAAGAAGTTGGTTTGTAAAAATATTGTTGGGATGCCTCATTAAAAGGCTCTGTTTTATTAGTTCTTTTCCTGCAAATCAGTTCGTTTGCACATGGAAGGTCATTTTTAGTTTTGAAACAAATTTCCCTCTCAGTGCTCTCCCCATCAGTTCAGCTTGGTGTGTGTTTGCAAATTCTCTGTGGCCTCAGGATTTTCTTATAAATTGTTAAACTATATGACCAACGTCACAGTGTAAGGCCAGAATAGTACAGCAAGCACAGCTCTCAACTGGGTGTATTAAAATCGGAAAAAAATGTATGGAAATCTTCTACAATCTACACTAAATGCTATTTAAAGTGAGCTCATTCATAGTAAACTAATTAAAACTGTACAGATTTTTTTTGTACTTGAGAAAACCCAAACCCAGCTTACTCTAACGCAATCACAACATCATTAGCATCCAAATGGAAGCAAAGCAACTGATTCATCCAAAATACACACGAGTTATTCACTGGTTTTCTGCTGACTTCATCACTGGATTTTTCGATCAGGCTTGTTTCTTGGGACAGGACAGGGGGGATTCACACTATGGCCATATACCCATTCACCAGCCATGTAGGGAAGAGGGCAATTGTTGATGCTTTGGCCCTGTCTCAACCTCCCAACCACACTTGCTGATTTCTCCTTTCAGATCATTTCTATATTTCCCACTTCCTAATTTTCAGCCTGCTCTGTGCTTTGTCTCTTGTCCTTATATTTTGTGCCAATCCTGTCCCTCAGTGTCCTTCCACTCTCCCCTGTGCCCCTGCTCCATATCCAATATTTGGGCAGAGCTCTTAGAGCCAGATTCGTGCTCTAGCCTTAGTGCAAGAAAAGCAGATGCTACTGTGTTTGATAGACTTTTTGTGTCCCAGACTCTTTTTCTGGGGTTTATGTGTTGATGAAAGAATTCATTTTTTTGGGACTCGCTGAGAAAAATAACAAATTCATATAAAAGTAGTGGATCAGTATAAAATCCTGGTCAAGAGAAGAATGCTAGCAATTTGTGAGCTTAAACAAATCAATTATCTTTTGATTATATAGCAGGCATCATTTTAATATTGCTTATGGACTCTGTGTGTCTTTGCAACAGGCTCCCAGCACATCTCTAAATTCCGCAGTTCCACAGTAAACAACATTTTGTATTACTTCCTGAAAGTTGACCCTGATGGATTGTAATTAATTATATTGCTGATATCTGACAAAATAAGCAACTTTCCCAGTTATTTACGGTCTTAGATTTCACTCAACTACATAATACAGCGTCTCTCTAAACGTTGTCAGGTGCTGTGGAAATTATCAGCCTCAAGCAGGGAAGCCTGGGGAGCAAGACAAGGTTTAGAGCTAATACCGTGAGTTTCAGTTACTGATACAATCTTACCACAATAAAAGAATTACCTTTAATAAATATATCCCAGGACAGTCTGTGATGGGACTCAAGAAGCCAATTAAGTGTTGTATTCAAATGCTTTGTTTTTCTCTGCAGAGAAACTCCTGGGCCAGGCTCCCTTCTGGCACAAGTCTGCTTAAGTCAACAAATGGAGTTACACCCGAGATGAATTTGCCATGCTATGTTTTTCTAAATAGATTAGGGGTCATTTGAAAAGCTGTAAATAAACCTTTCAAATTCTTTAAGGCAAAAAGAAACAAATCTCCTAGAGGAAGAGAAAGGAAAAAAAAGAAAGGGGGAAAAAAGAAAAAGATTTATTCTGCTTTCCCAGAACTGCAAGCTTCCAGGTGTTCACCTTTTGATCTGGCTACAGGCAATGATTTTCTGAAGTGGTTTCTGATGGTGCCTGACATCATTTATGGCACTCCTGAACAATCTTGTAATGTGCTAAACTACACAAAATTAAGTGAGTTAGTGGCTAGCTAAGAGCAGCAAAAGGGCTGTGGATATCACATGCACTTTGCTACTTGCAACAACATGTGTAGCTTTGAAGCAGCATTATTGCTTTGATTTGATAATGAGAATAAAATAATTACTGTTCTTAATTATTAATAGTACAGTAGGGTGACAGGCCCTTGGATTCTCAGTGTTCAGTGCCGTACAAACATAGAGGGAAAAAACAAACATGTTTTCCCTAATAATTTACAGCCCAACTGAAGGCAGAACACAGCAAAGGAGGCAGCAAACCATAGGAAGGAAAAAGATGAGTGGTGTGAACTTACATTAAGCCAGCAGTCATGTGCATGGTTGGACAGCCCATGTTACTCATGTTTAAGTTTTATATGTATCTTATTCATAGTTTGTAACTGGACTCAGCTGGCAGGTGCTGCACCACTGAGCCAGTGGGAATTTTGCCATTTATTTCCACTGGTGATGGCACAACTGATGCTGTTGAGTTTCAGGCAAGCAGGACAGCAGTTACCTCTGAGGGGTTTAGGTACAAAATCAAGCCCCAAATGGCTCAAGAGTGAAAGCTGGCACAGCCAGTCACCCCTGGCAACTCAAAGCCGTTCGCTCAGATTCACTTTTTTCCACACGAGCTGCAGTTTATTCCTTCTTCTCCAACAAAATGCTGCCAGACAAGAAGTTTTCCATTGTGCCCAAGGAGAGAAACTGCTGGCAGTGGGTTTAACCTCTGCATCTCAAGGTTTTGTTAATTGTTTTAGCTCTGCTGGGCTCAACTTAGCGAGATCTGTAGAGAAGGGAGCTGAGCACCTGAGTGGTGGTGTGGGGTGGGAGCAGGGGGCAGATCTGATCTGGAAAACCTGAGGATGTGATCTATAACTTCTTTTAGCTGGAATTTGCTCAGAGCTAAGGGCCTCCTGTGCAGATTTGTTGTTGTCCAGGCAAAGGGTGATAAAGAAATGTGATTATCTTCTTGTCTCCCAGAGTGGTTGTCAACACGTGGGATGTGTTTGTGGTGGATGCTTCTGTGAGACACAGAAATCTGTGCAGTGCTTCAGTACCCAGCACAGAAATGAGACTGAAATGCTGCAGTTTTGCCTTTCAGAAGTATTTAATCTATAAATAACCAATTAGCAGTCTTGCAGACTTTGTCATTTCCAATGTTGATTCTAAGGGTTGAATTTGTTAATGACATTTTAAATTCTTATTTTCTGCCAACAAAGACTGTGAATGCTTAGCCAAATTAATAGAATTTGCATTGACAATGAAATCTCTTCTTCCACTAAAAAAAAAATCTAAGAAGAGAAATATATCTTTGAGATCCTACTGTGATTTTGGTAAGTCTTTTCCAAGTGCTTATTCTGCAAATCACTAGATTAATACCATTTAGAAAGATCAGGCAAATGAAGCTGCAATTAAGAGAATTAGTTAAATCCATTATAGGCTGCTGGCCTTGCTCTCCAACTCAGGAAGGATTAAGCACCACACCCAAAGTCTGTTTGATCCTATCTTCAGGGCATTATTTATTAATTACACTTAATTATTCATGGCAAACCCCAAAATGAAGCAGTTGAACATTAATCCAGCTGTTACCTTTCCCTCAATTCAGGGGCTTCTTTGGGATGCTTTTCTCATCTTCTTGACTTTTCCACCCTTAACTTCAGAGCATGTTTGTCCCAGAGCCCCTTGCTGCAGGAGCAGGCTCATTTCTATGACACATCACTCCTGGTCACTGCTCAGTGCTAAATCCAAAAACACATTGTCAAGAATTATAGAAACAGAATATTTATGCTGACTGGTGGGTTCAGTGAGCTGTGCTGCTCCTGGTGTTTGTGGAGAGGTGTCATCCCGATGAGAGGATTTACAGCAGCCTTTCAGAAGCACAACTAAAAGGAACATCAGTTCTCTAGGATTCATTTCTAACCAGAATTTCTATTTCAGAGGGCAGCTTTTCCGCTACCCTCCCTGTCCCATGGCAGAAAGCAGCCTGGCCCTTCAGGAGACAGAACACCCCAGTGCAACCCTTAGTTAATTACCAATATTATATTTACTAGAGTTACAGAGTAACTAGAGCTAAACTCTATAACTAGAGGTTTATAATACAGATCATATGTTATTACTGAGTTACAGCTTAGGTGCTGTTCAGGGCTCTGAGGATAAGGAGGTCATTTAATAACTTTAATCACACAGGTATTTCAGCTTGTCAAAAACAAGGGCAGCTTTGTGGTTGCTGTTTTGCAGTGAGGGTCCTTCTGTGTGACAAACTGAACCGAGGTGATCAAAACATTATACATAGGAAGGGTAAAGAAAAAAAAATCGACAAACAATGACTTTAAATTTCAAATGTCATGGTCTGAGGGCAAAACAATGAAGGAAAACACAACACACTTACGTGCTTCCTATTTCCACTCCATGATCAAAGCTTTTAACTTCAGTTTGTTCAATTCTTAATGATTTTCAGGTACTTTTCTTGCCTCAGAGTACCAACAAACAAGGAGTAGAAAGTGAAGTGCAGGCCCTTCGCATGTTGTTGCACACCAAAGCTCTTTTTTGAAATCCAGCTCTTCTGCAATCAGATTTAAAGCTGATTTAAAAACAAGAATTTTAATGTACCCTCACCTAAAACCATAATAATCTCTGTTCCTGCCTCTGGATTTGCTGATGTACCATGGCTTTTAAGTATTTACCTTCTAGATATGAAGCTCCTCAGGGCTGCGTAACGCCTTATTATTATTACCAGTCCCTCAAGTCATAATGAACTCAGGATTACAGCATATTCTATATTTAAGTTTCCAGGACCAATAATTATTATATGTTCTTTGTTCTCAAATTAAAAAAAAAAAAAAATCGTATCATTAGTTCTTTTCTGCTCACTACACAACAAGAATTGATTGGCAAGATCATCACTGCGAATGCCTGGGAAAACCCTAAAACTATTTTTTTTTCTTTTCTTGATGGTAGGAAGATATTTCACAATTTCATTATTGTAATTTACTAATCCAGAGAGCTGGCACAAGCTGCAACCTTTAAATAATGCTACTGTGAATTTTTGAATGAGGGTGTGTTATTAGGTTTTGGTAAAAAACAAGCACTAAAATACCCACCAAGGTTTCCTACAACATAAACTTTTCTTTTTTCCTGCTTGGAAATATTATCTAAGTAGAAAGATTTTGGCCTTATATAGGTATATATACCTATCTTATATACCTAAATTGGCACTACTTTGCTAGGCCAGAGATCCTGAAATTACCTTTTACACAGAGTTCTGTTTCATTCTTGATAGGAATTTGCTCGCAGACATTTTCTTTATGGTCTCACAGAGCCTGTGTGCTGAGCCTGGTCAGCTCCCAAAGCTTTAACGATGTGAGTGGCTTATGCTGCTTTTGCCATTATGGGCACCTAGAAAAATATGTCTGATAATGGCTAAACCAGGGTATTTTCTACTTATGAGCTGTTTTATAAGAAAAAAATTCAAATTATACCTTTGTAGGCACCTGTGCAGTCCCAGTGATATGGAAAAGGTTTGAGCTGTTGAAATGGGTTTTGGAATCAGCTATTGGGATATTTGGCAACAATTTTTAGTTAGATTTCAAATTAGAAGGGTGTCCCTTAGGTAAATATAAGGGATATATTGCCATTGTTCTGTATCCCTCTGACATGGCTTTTTCTAATCTCCCTTTTGCTACTTCCCAATTCCTTAAGCTGCATCCTGCTGGGGACTGAATCTTCCTTTGTGCATCTTTTCCTAATGATAAAGTAGATTTGTGTAAGAATATGAGGCTTTTGGCCAATTTATTCGATTAATATTTGGGTGGGTGGAAGTTATTTTGTTGTTTTATCTTTAAACATCCAACACACATCCTATTAAGTTTCTTTAGCAAGACTTATTAGCAGGCAGCAGCACTTGTTCACCAGTCCTCTGTTTTTCAGGAGTTCTGCATTTGGCACATATTGTGAAGGCTGACAAATATAAATGAGTATAGGAAGTTATTTGACTGCAAAGTTGCAGTACTGGCAGAAATAACATTTATTCTAGTAGGGGTTTAATATCCCCAGCAGGAGCTGAATTAAATGAAGACCTTGTATGTCAAATGCAGTGGGAACATGCAGTTGAAATCCTTATCCCTGCCCTCTTCTCTTGCTCATCTTCATAAAAGCTCTCAGCTCATGGGTTTGTGCAATATGAAGTACAGCACATCACATTTTCCACTCTCACCTGTAGGGCTGGGATCCTGCTGCTCTGCTGACGTCAAGGACCTGTGAGCACCTTTTTCCATCCAGCTGAAGCAGATTCAGAGCAGGGGGTGAAGCTGAGACTCCAGCCTGGTCTGCAGAGAGCAGTTCCTGTGAAAGAGGAGGGCACAGAGGGGGTGAAAGGGTGGGCAAGGATGCTTGAGCTCAGCTGCTGTGCCGGAGGAAGAGCTGCAGCAACAGCTCCGTGTGCTTGTGCTGTGTGGGTGTTCACACAATAGAGTTCAGTCATCAGATCCCAACTCCACACCTACACCAAGGGCTCTGTGATAGAACAGATTATGTGAGGGTGGATTAGAGGATTGAGTATATAAAGAATGCAGAGCCTGATTTTTTTTTTTAGATTTGCTTTATGTTGCTGCTAATCTTTGTACAAAACAAAAAAAAACAAACAAAAAACAAAAAACAAAACGAAACAAAAATCCATAATGGAACCAAAAAGAAACTCAGCCTGAAATCACCTCATCTAGGTTTGCTGGATTTGAGATGTTGAAAGCTAGGATCTGGGATGTAATTGTGTAGCATTACATGACACGTCAGGTGTCCTAAATCCCCTTGAATTATAGGCATATAATTCAGGAGGTGCCTCAGGTGCCCTGTGAAAAAAAAGAAAGGTACACCTAGAGAGCAGTTCAGATCTCATTGACAAGGCTGTGGGAAAAGGCACCCCAGCCAAGTGGCTGGATATGGGAGGAAACTGGCCCTGAGGTGTTTCAAAGCAACAGAAGTGGTAAACCAAACAATTCATCTGCACCAGAAACTAAAACCTTTGACAGGGCTTGCACTTAAAAATTGTGTCCATGACAGCTTGTCCATTTTTTCCAGTAATATCAGTTTTCCTCATAAAATACATTACCTCTCCCTACAAACTTTGCCTCCCATGCTCCTTTGAGCTGTCAAATAGGTGAGTAATCCTATTGACTTCCAAGCTCTTTACTTGCAAATAGTCAAGAGCTTTGTCTGGTCAGGGTCCAAAAGTCCTTCTAACCTGCAAGCATTTATGGAAAAAGTGCTGGTTGAATAGGAAAATGTGTGCTAAAATGTATTTGAAACCTCCCCTCTCCAAACCCCAGCTGGCAAGTGCAGCGGGGCGAGTGGTCCACTCCGAGTCCCGACTGTTCCGTGTCCCCAGCTCACAGTGCCCGTTCTGTGCCAGCTCTGCAGAAGGTGGGCCATCACTGGTTTGCCATTGAGCAGAGCTGTTCCCCAGCCCTAACAGTGCTCTGAAAACCAGGCAGCTCCACAGAATCAAATGGCCCATTCTTATAAGCAGATGTGGTTGGGTTGGTTTGTGTCAGGTCATACCTGTCGTGTCTGTCTGGTATTCCCTTGTTCTAATAAGCCCTATCTGCAAAGTAATGAATTCTGTGACCTTTATTCCCAAAATTACTTTTTAATTTCAGTTTTCAAGGATTTTTATTTAGACTTCTTGGGCAGATGCAGAGTCTGGCTTGTCTGTCCCTTGGAGGACACGTGCCTTCTCCCAGGCAGGTATATTCAGGCCCACTAATTTTTCCTCTGGGACTCTCTTGTGGAAGGTTTCATTTCACTGTGACAGGTTAAATCACTTTAGATTTAGAAACTCATAGACAAGTATGTTCATTATCTGTTTCTTAGACAGCAAAATGCTTTTGTGTGACCTGTCATAATTCAAGCACATTTCTTTTTCCTTTCCTGCTTTCATTGTATGTTCTGGACCTGGCTGAGTAACCTTCCCTATCTAAAAGTTGCTCTTCACAAAGGTAGGAGAGAGATTGCTTTAGTTTTCAGTTACAGACTTTGCAACTCCATCAGAAGAAAGATTCTTGTTTTCACATAGTCCCCAAGAGTTACCACTTAGCGTTATTATGGTCTTTGCTCAGGGTAACACCAGTTTGACAGCTTCCCATTTATTAATGCAGTTAAATATGTTAATAAACATGACATTTATTATTATCATAATATTCTTCAATTACATTGGTACAGTCTTATCCAGCAAAAGCAAACCTGAGCCAAATATATCTTTAAAACGTCTGCACACATGCCAATGCCAGCCAAGGGTGTGACATTTTTTGTTTTTTATTTTTACAGTTTTTAAGAACACTTCACACTGGCAAAAGCTTTCAGGGAAACCCAGCTTATACTGGCATCAAGTGATTTTTGCTCATACAGCTTGCCTTGTTTGCAGAACCGTTTCAGGCTAGACCAGAAAAGCAGTCTCTGGCCAGCACAAGCTGAGTGTGTGCCAGGGCACAGCTGCAGTGGTGTCATATCAACCCTCAAACAAGGACTTCGTCAGGCAGCACTAGTGGGGAGCTACAGCCTCTTTAGCTGACTCTCATTTACCCTCAGTAAACCCCTCTTTGGTTCTCATTAGGGAGGTTCACCATCGTAGCTGGTTATTGGCACACCTTGCCTGCATTCTGCTTTTAACACTTCTCTCAAAGTTCAGCTTCCCAGCACTGAAGTCCCCAAAATATTGGACCAGTATGTGGGAATGCCACATGAAACTAAACAACTGCCAAAGTACCTGGTTGGCTTGCATGATCTCATTCTAACTTCATAAATAAGGAAATTCTTTGCTGGTTTTCCTTGGTGCCCCCTTGGTGCCATCTGAGCATGGCACAAAGGAAACAGAGAGGACCGAAGGCTTTAGATCAAGAAGAAATGTCTGGTTTGGGAGGACAGCAGAAATTCATAAAGAAGGGGTTTCCATTTGATGTGGGACATTGCATAAATCCCTTGTTGTGCTAATGTAGGGAGACACGTTGTAGTAACTCTACCTGTTGTCATAAAGAAGGACGACTGTTCTCTGTCTTGAAAAATGTGTCGATTTTCTTTTATACAGCTGCAATTATTGTTTTCCATTTTCTGCACTGTTTGGGGGTGAGAGTGTTCTATCCCTCCTCTGAGGTCAGATGGCAGAAGAATCATCCCTTTCCTGAAATGCTTTTGAAATGGGTTAGCACTCTTAACTGCACAAAGATCCCTCACTGAAGCGTGCCTGGGGCATTTTTTATCTCTGAGATGTTGGTTTAGGTCTCTAAGCAGCTACTGGACTCTGAGGCTCTGAGATCTTGCCAACAATAAGACCTGCATGTCCCAAAAAGCATGTAAATCCATAACTCCTGTGGCAGCAGAACCTTCTACAATGCTCACCACACATTCCTACGGGAATGTGCAAACCCCGCGGAACAGACCCTGCAGATATTTAACTTTGAGAGCAGCAAGAAGTTGCATAAACCTTCTTGCATTTTACATCCCAATCTTTCATTGTGAGATATTGAATTGTGACATCAAAGAGTTAATGCGGACAGAAATGTTTGATCTCATTCTACTTGAACTTATTACATTTTGAATTCTGATACTGTTACACTGAAGCTGTAAATTTATCTTGAGGTAAGCCAGCAGAAAGGCACTATTTTCTAGTTAGTAGCAGCCATTCTGTTCCTTAAAAGAAATTTGGGACAGATGTGTCTGTCGTATTATTTCAGTGAATGTGGGGAGAAAATGTATTTTATTTCTTATTAAATAAATTTTTCTGTTCATCGCAGTACGTGGGACTGTCAAAGTTTATAAATTTGGCAGCATTTTAACATGATCATTCTGTTTTTCTTTAAACCAAGTTATTAAATTGATATATTTTTATAAAAAGCAGAGGGTGATGGAAATTTTTTTTTTCATCTTTTGACATTTGGTTGACTGTTAGGGGGTTTTAAGTAACACTGTATCTTAAATCAGAAAGATAAAAACTCTTCCAAAAACTGCTGAAAACCGACTGAAGGACTGGGATGCACTAGGTGGTTTGTTGCAGTGCTGGTGAAGCAGTGTGTCTTTGGATTTTGATATGAGGATTTTTTGTGCTAATACATCTTCAGAGTTGAAGTGTCTCATCCTTTTTTTCTGAGCATCTGTCATACCTGGCTGCAGGAGAACCAGAGACAAAGCTGTTCTGTGACATATTTACAAATCTCACTCTCACTTCTGCCAGGGTGGCTTTGAATTTACAGTCAGCATAAAGACCCTTTACACACCACTTTCAGGAGTGGTTCATCCAGTGTAAGTGCAAATAAGGCGCAGTCCAGACTAGGAAAAGTTCCCTTTTGTGTCAAAAAAAGGCCCAGTTCCTACAGAAACTGTGAAATCAGAGTTCCCATGCTGGAGTGGCTGTGCTCAGCCACAAAGTCACACAACTTCCAACTGAAGCTCCCTCTGGAAGAAAACACTTGGGTTTGGGTCATATTGTGACAAGCAGCTGTGCCTGGGTGAGCAGGTATTAAAGCAAACCTTCAGGCCAGGAACTTAGAGAGGGACAGACTTTTTCATCCCTGTCTTTGTAATTATGATGAGAACTGGTTAACTTTGTAACCGATAAAACCAGGCATTTCTGTGGGGAAAGGTGAAAAAAAACTGAGAGCAAAAGAGTTATTAATTTATGGAAAGGAAGATGGGGACGTGGAAATGATGACATCCATTTGCAGAGAGCAGCAGGTCAGCCCTTCTGCAAGGAAAAACAGGAGCTCCTTGCTGCTCTGCAGGACTGTACGTGACACTTAAAGAAGAAAGATCAACACAAAATTAAAAAAATAAACAAGTGCATCAAGATTTTCATTGTTCCATTGCTTCTGGCCAACAAAATCTGTTCTGTTCTACCCTCATCTGCTTTGTATCCTTGATTCTCCACTAACCTATAATGGTTCAACAGATAGAAAATATCACTAATATAGGGGGAATTAATAAATGCCTCCATGTGCATGGCTGGGAATGGAGTCTGATTCACAATCTGAACATCTTTTAAATCAGATGTTGCTAAGAGTTTGCCCAAAAGAGGTCTCTCTTCCCACTTCTCAGGGCTGAACAAGTTTGAGCTTCGATAAATTTTTTAAAGTAATTTCAAACTGGTGGGCAAGGTCAATATTCCATCATTTGCTGTAATCCCCAAACAGGACAGTGTTTGCAAACGCTGAAATTTTCCATGAGCAAAACCGTTTAAAAAAATTGTTGATTCAGGGGCCTGGAAATGTTTCTTTGGGCATTTCTAATGAAAAGGTAGTGTTTCACATGGTGAGAAAAAAGGCCCTCACTGCATGATAAGGGTTGTGGTCTGGGCATAGAACAGGTCCCTGAATTACAGCTGGATAAAGCAGAGAAATCTTATTCTGTTCCTTGAGAAGTGAGCCAGGGAAATGAAATTAATGCTGCCTTGGTCCAAAGCAAAGCTTCTCAGCCAGACTCCAGAACTAACCTAGGAGACTGAAAGCATTGCTTTCCACTCAAAATCCACCTCTGGGTGGCTTTGGATCAATCCAAATTCTAGCAGTGGGAAGAACAGCAGGATAACAGTAGAGACAAGTGCTGGGACCATGGTAAATCAGTGCTACCTGCAAAATGCAACCTGTGTGTAGGAGCAAATCTCTGGTTGTGTTTTAGCCTGAACTGGTGGTCTGTACATTGCCTTTAAATGCTCTTCTGCTATCCTGTGATAGAGCAACACCTTCCAGGTAGCCACTGGACAAAGTTTATCCCAGCACAAGCACTGCTTAAATACATTTTAATGTTTGTCCCACTCTGTAAAGTGGGAATAATACCACTTTCCCAGCTTTGTGATATTTATTGACATCCTACGGCAAAAGGTAGTCTGGAAAGTGCCAACTTTTTATTTTCCCACTAATAGATGAGAAATCTTTTTTCTCCTTCTAGGACCTGCTGTGGGTCAGTTAAAGTGAAACTGGAGTATCAGGTCTATAAAACATGGAAAGGAGCAGGTACAAACTGTCATGCCATGGGCAGTAATGAATCCTAACTGCTCTTCTGAGCAGGAAAACAGGGAAGAGCACACTCTGTCCGGGCTCAGATGTGCCATGGGACTCTGTGGAATAGAAAGTTTGTGCAGGGAGGTGGTACAGTGTGTCTGGGGCACCCTGTCCCTGATCACTTCATGCCACACGTATCCACAACCTGCATTTGTTCAGTCACAAAAGCAAATGGCATTTCTGGGGAGGAGACCCAACAACTATCAGTGCACTTCACTTTTAAGTGGCTGGTCATGCCACGCTGGTAATTTAAATGGAGAAAGAGTGATAATAGTTTAGCAGTGAGAACAACAGTTTTTCCACCTCTTATCTGGAGATAATGGCGGAACATTGCAGGGGTTTTTTTCACCCTCTTCCCAGCACCTGTCCTTATTTGTTGAACAATTTATAGCTCCATCTGAAGTATTATCCTGCTAACAGTAGGAGGTATTTGCAGTGCAGCACAACATAATCCTCCCCTCAGAGATTAAGACTATTACCTCATTGATGCTCCCAGTCTCTGCCAGCCTTGGCATACCAATGTACAGCGTGAATGCAGGTTTGCTGCATAATAGCTCACTATGCTACCAGCTAAGCCACTGAATGCTTCTACAGTCATTCCTTTTATTAGGAGAATGACATGACAGTAATAATGGATAATGAATTCTGTTAATGAGATGACTTATTTCAAAAGTAAATAAAGCTCAGGTGTCACGTGAATGAAACATTTGAAATATCTGCAAATGTGATTTAGTCAAATGTTCCAGGGAAGGAAAAAAGCCCCACACAAACCCTCCTTTGAGGCAGCTGCGATTGAGTGGGTAAGACTCCAGCAAGAAAGGAGAAAAGCGAAGTTGTACGCGCAGCTTAACTTCATCCCTGGTGCAGGTGATTGATGGCACAATCTCTCCTGCTCCAGTATAGATGAATTTGGCCATGCTGAGGGTGTGTAACCTCTGTCAGGTCGAGGCTGCACTCCTGCTCCTGTGTGTGATGGGGTGGGAGCAACTCCCAGCAGGAGCTGCCCTGGGAGTGCAGCTACCGGCACAGGATCTGCACAGCTTGGTCTCTCTCTTCACTGAATTTATCACAAAAAGCTCTTGACTTGGTTGAACTAAAGCAAAGGGAAATGCAAATATGCACTGGTGTTTCTGCTGAGTTATATTTACTCTTTTACCAAGCTATTATTCTTCCTATAAAGAAACAACTTTCACATCCTTTCATATAATACAGGAATATTAATGTAATCTTCCTTTCCTCACATTCTCAAATTATTAAACTGTGTTTTGCTTCGTTTTTGCAAACCAATTCACTGTCAAGAACGAGTCAGGTTTGTAGTTTGGTTTATCATACATGAAAATGTTACCAACAACATCAGCATCACACAGAGACACAAACAGACATCGCCAAGGATGTGGTGAGGATGCTAATATTAGAACTGTCAGACAGCCTTTGTGAAACTCAAGGTTTCTTTACTGGCCATAAAAGCATTAAAGCATCAAAGAAAGAGACTACTTGGTGTCTACAGGCATATTTATCTTCTCTGAGATTTTTTGCCCTGATGTGGACTCTGACTTCTGCACATCTTTAATACATTTATCCTCACAGTATGCCTGTGAGACACAGAGGAGCTACTATTTGCGTTCTACAGAAATTCTGCAGTCCTGCAAAACAGAAAGCTGGAACACTGAAGGAGAAAGCAGGCAGGCTGCCCTCCTGCAGACATGACAGCAGGAGCCTCCTCCAGAAGCTCAGCTGCCCAGGGAGCCATGACCTGGTCCTGCCTTGGCTTCCTCTGGCCATTTGCTCTTGCACAATGGCATAAAGCCCAAGGCTCTGTGAGGTGCAGTGTCACCTGTCACTTGTTCACAATGCCAGGGGGCTCATTTGCCCATCCAGCATGGTTTGTTGATGGAGGGAAGATTTTAAAAAGAAAGGAATGAATGAAGAATGCAGTGATAGGTTCCATGGCTTTGGTCCTCTTCTTCAATGGTCCTCAGGGAATGGTGTGGATGTTCAACACCTGAGAGCTCGTTGGTGCTCTGTGTCTGGTAATTGGGGCAAAACCGTTTTTGAGGGGCCTTGAGGGAAACCAGGCTGTGCCACGCCATGTGACCAGCAGAGGCTAGACAACGGTGGCATCCTAGAGGATATTGTCCCAAATTCTGGGTAAGTGTCCCTGCAGCTGCTGGCCCACACCAGCCCCTCACCCAGCATAGCTGCACCGTCACCAGGACCCAAGGCAGCTGCTTTGATAAGGTTTGGGGACAGCTCCATGGGCTTCCTTCCCTGGGGATTCTGGATACTGTGGGGTCTCACCCCAAAAAAGAGAGAAGCAGACTAAAATCTGGAGCTTGTATGGGATAGGGGAAGGGGGAGAGGGAAGGTGCAGAGAGATGTGAAAAGGGAAAAGGATTTGGGTGCATGACCTGATACATTTTTCAGCTAAGCCTTATGAAGTTGTTAGAGTAGAGTAAGTATTTCACCCAGAATAATCACAAAATCTGGGCTATCCTTCAACTTCCAGCACCGCTCCCTTTTTGAGCCAATGAGGGAAAGGTCCCAGAAGTGTAGCAAAGAGGAATCAGCCTCCTTGGGAGGCTCTGTGGGCACCCTAACCAGGAGGGCATCCAGAAGGTTGGGAGACAACTCCACCAGGGCAAAGCTGGCGTGTGCTCCTGCCTGTGGGCTGAGCGGTGCTGCCAGCCCCACGCCAGCCTTCCCAGAGCATTCGAGGTGGATCCAGGCTGCTGAGGAGCTGCCCCGCTGTTTGGTTGTTTAAGCTGTGGCTGCAGAAGAAAAGAAAAGCAAAACCATGGGTTGATTTATATCTCTTGGTTATTGTAAGTCATTCCCAAAAGAAACAAACAACCAACCAACCCCAGACATTTTAAACGTAACCATTTTAAAAGATGGCAAAGCGCTTGTATCATTTTCAGTAATTAAAGCATGAGCAAAAATTAAAAACTCCCCTGGCTCTTTTCATTTGATGGTTTTCAAGCCTGTTTTTTCCCCCTCGCATACTCCTTGCATATTTCATTCGTCGCAATCCTGTCCCCATTAGTGGTGATGACAAAGCTCCCATTGCTCCCCATGTGTGGGAGAATCACACTGTAAGTATGGATTTAATCACCAAACCTTCAAAGTGACTAAAAAGGCAGATAGATGGGATTCCTGGGGAGATTTTCAAAAGTGAATTTTGACATCCCGGCTCCTTTTGAGAACGCTGCTGCTCTTTTCTCAAACGTTTCGCAAAGCCTGCCCTTATGGGGCCAATTTCAGGTACCCCGAGGTACAGCTGCTTAACTGGTTCCAGCTCCGCGCCGGAGCTCCGGGGAGCTGGGCACCCCTCGCGCCGGCACCGCGGCTGCTGCTGCCAAGCTCCGGAGTCGGATTCCAGCCCGCTGGATTCGCGGGCACCGCACGCGGGCGGGGAGGTCTCACCCGTTTCCCGCGTTCGCGGCACAAGGCGCGAGGAGCCCTCTGGAAGCGCTGACTCCTGCTTTCCACGGGGGAAGTGACTAAGGCTCCTTCGGGTGCCGCCGCCGCCGGCACCACCACGTTGGAAAGAGCGGATCAAAACTCAGCAATTATTCTCCTAAGCATCTCTAATTAAAACCAATGATGGGGTTAATTAAAACACATGAAAAGCGGGATGTTCAGCGCCGAGCCAACGTTTCTTTCTCAGCCTGTGCTTGGTATGTGCGGTTGAGTCCCTTCATTAGCCCCTGGGCAAGGCCTCCCAGACCATGTGCACTTTGCCAGGTGTATTGGTCTGGGCTCATAGCAACAAAATTAGCATCACAGCTATTCGTTTTCTAGATATTGGGCAGGGTATTTTTTTAAGCCAAATGGCAGGTATTTTCAATCTTCTTTTATTTTTATGCATAGGAAGGGAAAGTTGTGAATAATATCTGCACAAAAGAACAGAAAACAGCTCCCTTAAATTCATCAAAATTTTATTTTTATTTTAATTTACACGTTTAGGAAGCTTATCTCTGAATACCAAATGAACCCACCTACTTTAGTTTGCTCATTAAGTATAATTTTATATGCATGAAGTGGTATTTTTGAGACAATATTAGTACTGGCAGTTGGGTTCTGGATCCATATCTTTGCCTAAGGAAGTCAATGGAAAAATGTTCATTTATTTCAGTGACAGTAAGGCTAGAACTTAGTGAATAGTTATCTATGTGTGCGTGAAAACAGAGCAATGCCTGTAAGGAGATGGACAGATACTGGTCTGCACACACTTTTAGGCAATCTGAAGAAGCAGTTTTACTCAAACTAAATCATAGGAGCACCTTACACCGTACCAAATAACTTTCCAGAACAAACACAATAGAAATATTAAGGCACAAATGCATCTACTTATTATGCAAAATAGTTGCAGAGACCATTTTTAGACTTAGGGTTTCAAAATTAAGGGCTTGTGCTGGTTTCTGTGCTGTCAGGGCTGGAGAAGGGAGGGTCCTCATAACAGTTTAGCTGTGCTGACAGAACTGATGCAAGTTTAGTGGCCAGGCTGTGCTTTTATCAGCACAACTTTTATTCCACTTGGTGGTAGTTTTACTCTGCTGGTCAAAAGTACACTACAGCCTTTGTGTATATGAGCAGGCCTAATTATCAGTGCCTCGCTGAAGGAAGTACCAGAAAGTTAATATGAAAATACAGAAGGGATTATTTATTTCTTGCACAGATGCCAAGGCACCAGTTCAGCCTGCACCAGCAGAAGCTGGGAGCTGCACACAGACTCCCAGTACACCAAGCACTGGCTTCCAGTACAGATCCAGCCAGAGTTCAGTTTGCTGCACTTGTGCTCTTAATAAGCTCATGAATTGGAGACAAATGCAAATTCCTCAGTTATTATGAATGATCTTCGCTTATTAGCTGTTTACATGTGCCGTGGTGGTAACTGTATAGGAAAAGAGCTGAGCCTGTGCTTGTGAAGACAACTGTGTGGTAGCTATTTAAATGTCAGTTCCCTTCCACTGGCAGGGTAGTGTTTTTCATAAACAGTTTGGAAGTTTGGTTTTTTTCTTTTTTTCTTTTTTTTTTTTTTTAGTAAATGGCACAATGTTGATTGTATCAGCAAAGCTATTATGCTGAGCCCCTGCAGTAATTTGTCAAATAATCATCTCCTGGCACATTTTTTTTTTTTTCCTACAAAGGCGCTAATGATTACAAGTATGATTAATAACTGAACCAACTTGTTATTGCCGGGAAGTTTTAGTGCATCCAAGGAATCGTGACCTGTATATATAAAAAAAAAAACCAGCGCTGGGGACAACAGAGGTGGGTCACACTTCACGGGAGGAATGTACGCCCTGTACGTGTTCCCCTTCACCCTGCCACGCTTTTTTATTAGATCTGGGGATGGTAACCCCACGTGGGTCATCCTTCGGTCAACTGCTCATCTCCGCTGTTGTTCCAAGCAGGCTTCCCGAGCCGCTGCAGGAAGGGCCGGGTGGTTTCTTTAAGGAGCAGCGCTGTTTATAAAATAAATATAAAATCGGGTCTCCGTTTTGCACGAGCGACAAATTGCGAGAACTCCGGCAGCTGTATATTTGTTGAGCACCCGCCTCCTGCGGGTATAAATTGCACCTTACCGGGCAGGAATAAAATACAGTCCACCAGGGACTTTGCTGCAAGGTGTAGCTGCTTGTGCACGGGCAAGTAATGACTTGCGTTTTCAGCTGCTCCTTAGTAAGGGCCTTAGTAATTGGAATCAGTTATTCAAAACATCTCTAAATGTGATTTAAATGGCAAGGATTTAATAACATAGAAAGAAGTCATTACAGAGGTTCAAGCAGGGGAGAAGGGAATTCCGTTTTTCAGAGCAGAGGGAGAAAAATAAAGCAATTACTTGATGTAAAGGCCAGAAACAGGACTCCTGCTGTCACAGAGAAATCAAATCTGTCAGCAATTAGTGGGATCTTAGGAGGCAAAGAACCCTTCAGTGTTGAACAGTGAATAAGGGGTTAGCAATTATATGAACTGATAAAAGTGTTCTGGTTTTCAAACAGCAGGTTAACAAGGCTTACTTTTTTCATAACTTCATGCAGATGTGATGAGTCACACTTTGTGAAATTTTTCAGGAGGACTGTATGAAAAGGTAAGAAAATAATAAAGTACATTGCATTGCTTTTGCATTTAAGATGGTGTTGACTTACTTATTGCAAAATGACCCAGGGCACAATGATGGGACCAGCCCCAGTGTCTGTCACCCCTCACTGGGGCCAGGCAATCGCTCACTGAACTCTGCCTTTAAGAGCACTGTTTGTCTTCCATATGTGAGCACTTGTGTGACCAAAAAAAAAAAAAATCCCCACATAAATATAATCAGGTCTCATTCCAGTTGACGTCAGAAATACTCAGAAATTCCCAGCAGAAGGTATTTATACCCTACAAGATTGGTTCTGGAACAGAAGAGTTCACAGAGGGAAACGGAAACAGACGTGATTATGCCTTTTTAGACTTGACTCCAGCTAATGCTTTAAACACTGTACAGACATTACACGATTAATTTGCACAAGAAAAAGAATATTTCTAGGAAACCGAAAGATGAGGAGACCTTCTCCATATGTCAGAGAGGCCGAGGCAGACTGGAACTCTGATCCCATGCTTTTATTGACTTTAATAGGGAACTTTAAGAAACAAGAAGCAGAAAGAGACCAGAAACTCTAGATATACAGCCTGCACCTTGAATAACATCTAGGGAAACAGTGAGCTTTGAAGACTTCATCTTCAGCCTAGGCTATCCTATTTTGTTCACAGGCACCAAAGCCCTTCAGAGCAGGAAAACAAAGGAGCTCTGGCATTTTCAAAAGGCTTTCTCTCTCAAAACAGAGGGATGAAGTGTGTCTAGACTGAGATGCAAAATCCTTCTGGAATGTCTAAAGAAATTAAGGCTATTGAGATTAGCAGGGAAAGCCTTTCAGTGGGATCAACATTCACAGAGAGCATTGCTTTACAATCATCTCTAAGTGCCGAGTTCACCCACTGAAGCAAAAGCCTCACTGGCTTTATGTTGGCTGCTTGGTCTGTGGTGTGTCAGACTCCTACAGGCAAGGACAGTGGGGTTCTGATCTCCTCCAGACTGCAGAAGAAACAGGAGTGGTTTGTGCCTGAGCAGTGATTTGTACTGGGGCTTTTTCCCAGTCCAAGCTAGAAAGCAACCTGGGAGCTGGCTGCAGAAAACACATGGTCTGGTGCTCCAAGATGGGGCTGCTGCTGTACTCCCACCACATTCCCTACATGGCACAGGAAGGAGTCATGTCCACTCTTCCATGATTTTCAAAAATCTGGTGTAACGCAGAGCTATGCTGGCATTGTATTGTGTGTCAGCACGTTGCTGGATGTTGTCACAAAGATAAATCAGAAGAAAAACAACGAAACCAAAACCTCATCCAGATCAAGATTTCTCTCACCTAAAAGTCTTACAAAGGCATTCTTTGCAGGTTGGGGAATGGGGGCAGTAATAGAAATTGCAACATTTCTATTGAGAAGTTGATATTAGCTTCCAAAGACATGCAAATCTTGTATCAAATCAGCATGGCAGGAATGTCTCAAGGAAGCATTAGGTCATCCCTCTATACTAGTCACCTTGGAAAAGGAACATTTCGGAGAAAATTTAGATATATACCCAGAAAATGATTAAAAATCTCTTGAACTTTATTCATTTCCCAAGACTTTTGACTTATATTTTTCTTTAGTATATATTTTGTGTCCTAGGAAGGTTTGGAAACCACTTAATACTAAAAAAGATGGAAAGAAAACCAAAAAATATTAAGCACTAGGAGATGAATGAGCATCATTATGTGAATACATATTCATGTTAAAAATACTTCAAATTCTTTGAAAGAAAATACAAACTTCAGAAGTTTTTGTCCTGTGAAGTGTTCTAGAAAAACCTCAATTTTCAAAATTGCATTGCGGGTGAATTTATATGAGCAGTTTTTGTGTGTGTCTGGAAAGATGGTGGATGTATGTGGGAGACAACAGCATTTCCTAACCCTTAGCCCAGCACCATCTTTTTCCCTCCTGTGCACTTAAAGGCTTGCCTGAGCTGAATATCACACTATCTGTGAAGAACTCCTTTTCTGATCCCCCGTGCTTTCTCTGGGATGAAGGAAAGCTTCCAAGGAGATTCACTTTCAAGTGAACTCATCAGGTTGCTCTGACCTGGGTAAATCCTTTGGATGTCATATCAAAACGCTTGAGATAGCTTCCCATTTCATCACCTTTTGAACCCAATCCTGAGTCGCTCTCTGATCCCCACATTTTTGGTTCTTGGTCCGTGCGTTAACACGCAATTACCGCTGATCTCAATGGCAATTCATGTCCTCGTTATCTTGCCAGATCAGGCCTTGGTTTAGGTGTTTCACAATCTCACATTAAGGAATTAATAAATGGCAAGTGCCTGCTGAAAAACAGAAGCATAAATCCCGTGGAGGTGTTTTTTACATCAATCTCTTTACTGCGAGAGCACTGAGAAGTGATGAAAGAGTGGTTATCAAAAAGAGAGGTAAAAAGAAGAAGCAGCAAAATCTTGGCCTGTGTGATGAACTTAGATGGGGTATAGTGATGATGGTTACATGTTTGACACCTCCTGTTTCGCTTCCAGGAACTGGCAGTGAAATGTCTCTTCTAAATCCCAGTGCATGGAAACTGCCCATTCCCAAGGGAAGATCACACGGTGCTGAGAGCTCTCTCCTGGTGTGCAGGTGGAACCACGGGCCACTGCCATATGGCAGGAGCTGATGTCTACAGGTTCAGCAGAATTTTCTGTCTCTGGTCCACATCTTAGAATTTGTAAGAGGTCTCCTGTCTCTATTTTGGGAGTCACTTATCCAAAATTAGCAAGAAAAAGATTCAAATTTCAGTTTGAAGTTTCGAGTTTCCTGCTTCTCTCGGAGCAGAGTTCCACAGGATTTACTCATGAAGGAGCTGCCAGAAGCCAACAATCTTGCTGGCAATCCAGCTGTCTCTGCCTCCTTGTCTGGGGAAAATTAGTAGTTTTTTAGGGAAAATCTTTGGTGGAAACCAGCATGACTTCACATTTCTTTGAACTTCTTTCGTTTGGCTTCAGGACTGAACGTGGCACAAGACCACACTTGTTGCATTGCTTGCTGGTCATGGACAGTTTTCACATTGTTATGGTGATACAACAGCAGCTGTCAGTGCCCTTTCCATGAATTGGAGAGTGCCTATGGATGCCTTGGCCATCTCTAGAGCATGCTACCCAAATGCCTTTCCAAAAGAAATTTTCCTGGAAAACTCAATGCACTGATTTTTTTTTTTTACTGGGCAGCACCCATCTGTTGTTTCCCATGAAAATTTGTGTAGGCAGGGTAATATTTGGGAAGATATTGCCTTCCTTTGCTTCTTGAAAAGAGAAGAGAAATGGATGCACTTACACTAAACAGTCTTATCCCAGATTCCATAGCTGCAATTTAGGGATGAATCAATTCAAGTCAGCGCCTTGGGGCTCGCAGGCAGAGCAAAGACCGTCCCCGAAGCGGGGCTGTGCTGGGACAGGCTGTTTGATAAATAGTTTCCCGTGGGTTGTACTAGTGCCGAGTGGCTGCAGGGGGTGCCTGGGCTTCCTCCAGGGAACCTGTGACATCCCTATGGGGCCGTTTTCTCGATCGCTCTCCAGATTTCGGTGATTAAGATCTTATCTGGGGCAACTTTCATCCTCGAATATCCGCAAACGCTTTGCAAAACAGCACACAAGGTATCCATGGCTATTTACCACTTGGTAACCTGATTGCATCAGGCTGGAGGAGGAAATTTATTTCCTTGTGAAATATGATCTCGTAAAAATCCCTGGGACGGCGGGCATTGCAATGCACCGTGCGTGGCACTGCTGCCTCCAACAGAGGCTGGAGATTTAGCTCAATTATGCTGGAGTTTGTCTCCAATAAAAAGGATTTTTGAAAAACGTAAGTGTAGGAAATTGGGAAATGCCACTTTGTCCCCCCCCCCTGATCACTGCACTGTGTGGGGAATTTGAAAGGGCAAGTTCCTTATCAGGAACCGGGGGAGAGGAATTCTTTTCAGGTAAGTCAGCAGCAAAGTTGCAAAACAACCTGTTCTGTTCAGAGAGAGGCCTCTCCATTTCCAGAATTCCTGTTTGCTTTGTTGCAAACCTTATCCCAACTGCAGATTTGAGGGACGATTTTTTTTTTTTTAATCACCTTCCCCTGCATGCTTCAAACCCACTACTTGTTAAATTTTACTGTCCTTGCCAACCCCTACCTCTGACTATTTAATTTGCCAACAAAGAACATTGTGGTCCTGCTGACCCTGACGTATTTGGGCAGTTTACATCCCAAAGAGCCGGGCAGAAGCTGTGGGATCTGTGCCTTTCTCAGCGGCATTGTTGGGCAAAAGAGTCACTTGAGGGCTGGAGCTGGAGGCAGCGTGTCGGTTTTTAGTCAGCCAGTTCACTCTAGGTATTGTTTTTATTATTATTATTATTATCTTACAAAATATTTTAAATAATGCTGGTTCCTTCCTCAGATTCTTAGGTATTTTCATCATTTGTTGTTGACATGACTGCCTCATTCAAAAAAAGTTACAATCTTCTGCATAAACAGGATCAAAACTAGAAATATATTTCTTTTTGAAAATGAAAGAAAAAGTGTCATAATTATTTTGAGCTTGCTGGTTTTAAAGAGGTCAGCGATTTCTGTGAGTTTTTAAATGAGTGACGAAACAAGGGTTTTAATCTAGTTTGTTTTACAGTGATACTGAGGAAACCCTTATTCATACAGAAAGCAAGACAAAAATAGTTTCAAAAATTTTTTCAGAAATTTTTTTTTTTTTTTTAATTCAGAAGTAAAACAAGGCCCTTTTAAATTAATGTTAACTTGTTGAAGAGCATTAAAACCCACTCAAATTTTGGCAACCGTACTAAAGTCACAACCATCTTTGCTTCCAAAGAAGCTCCCAGCCAGAAGGCAGCAGGCACATCACTCTGCTCGGTGCACGGCAGATCCAGGATCCTCTGGGGGAGGTACCCACATACCAGAGCAGGGCAGGCACACAGCCACCTGCAAGGCAAAGGCAGAGAGTCCTCACAGCAGCAACATTTATAATATACACTGCTCGTTAACAAGTCAAGTATTTTAAATTAATACTTTGCCAGCTCATTTGTTTTCATTCGGGAAGAAACTATTCTGCGGCTGTATTCACGTAAATCACCTTTTTTTGATGGGTTCCCGAAGCCACAGGGCTTGTTCCAATGGAAAAGAATCCCCTTTGGCTCCAGTGATCTCTGGTGAGGTCTCTGTGTTTTTTAGTTTAAAACCCAGAGCCCATCCATCATAAGACGACTTTGTTCTGAGGCTGAGGGTACCTGCTGTGGACACATCGGCAGCCACAACTGAGAAAACAGCCAAGCAGGTGGTAATTACTGTGATTAACCACTGTCACTTACCTTCAGGTTTCAGGCGTTCAGTACAAGCCCATATATCTATTATGGGGGTCTTTGCAGTTTGCAAACCCTTTCTGTGCACGGGATGCTGTTACTCGTGGATTTATACAACACCTAGCAGGACCTGGGAGAATCCCTGTCATATATCTGCTAACTAATACCAGCCACAACAGTTGTAATTTGGTATTTTCCAACCTGTACCTGCAGTTACATTTTTCATCAGTTCAGTCACTTGTTGCACGAACAGAGAAATTTAACCACAAGCACTGATCTTCCTCCCTGTTAACCTCAGGGCTTCCAGCTTCGCTCCTCCCTGCTCCTAAATCACTGTTCATTGCTATTTTTACAAGAGAAGATTGATGGGCTAAATGGGCACAGGTAATTCTGCATTGTTCGAAGTCTCTTCAAATAGCACCTGCTGTAAATTCTTTAGTGCTCCTTATCTCTGCAGCAAATCTCGGTCTTTAAACAGTTTGTTCAGTGGAGGAGGGGTGTGAAGAAGGGTCACAGTGCCCTGGGAGCTTTGCAAAAGCATCTCTGAGGCTCTGTGGATCCTGTGCTGCTGGTTGGGAGGGTTTTGCTTTCGAAGGTTCTCAGCCTTGCAGGACTTGGTGCGTCTCTCCGAGCCAGTTCACTTCGGAGTGAACTTAGGTTGCTGCTCCATGGTTCACCAAGGCTGTGGGAGAAGTGCCCATGCTAATGGTTTGAGACATTACCTTTTCCTTTGTAATTTCCTCTTGTTTGGTACGTTCAGCTCTCAGCTGAGCTTTGTTCCAATAGCCTGGGGGGGATGTGACTTCACCCAGATATAAAACACACAGGCACAAAAAGAAAATGCTTGAAAAATTGCAATGACATGGTTGTGTTGGTAGCTTGTGATTTTCTGAAATGAAATGTGCCTAGACAATGAAAACCGAGCCAAGATACTATATTTTCCAAGCCACCTTTTTAGCCTTCAAAGAGACTCCTTGGAAAAGGTGCACACCATCAGGCCACCTTTCTGGTGCAATCATTTTCTGCAACCCTAGGAGGGAAAATGCCCAGTAAAATGGCTCACAATGCACCACGTAGGTGTGAGACGGATGGATGTCAAGAAGCAGCGAGTGGAAAAGCCAAACAGCAGAAAGCACAGCCCCAGTGGGCGCAGGAAAAGGGCTGCCCCTCCAGCGTGGCACACACCGAGGGTCCGGCCAGGGAACCGTGCCCCACACGGGCACCCACCCCTCTGTAACTCACCCGGGTGCTGGGGCATGCAGATGAGCTGTGCCAGTGCAGAAAACACAGGGCTTGTGTGTCTAACTAGTTGCAGGTGGAAAAGCGTGGGCAGCGTTTCAAGAAGTGGCTTTGAAAGTTGGCCCGTTGCGACCATAAACAAGAAACTAAAGAGCTTTACAGTGTGTACTTACAGCTTTTAATTTTCTCCCCCCTGTTCGCAGATATCCGAGTATCTCGCACGCTGGCGGACAAGCGTTTTGATTGTTCAGCCCTGGTTTTGCGTTTAATAGCCCTGCTACCTTCTCCCCACAGCGATCACATTCTGCTCCCACATGTGGAAGGGTTTAGGTTTCCCTTTTGCATGGAGGTGGGAGGCGGACGGGCTCGGCTTCCGCGGTGAGCGCGAGGGGCTCGCAGGCTTCGTCCCAAGGCCAGCAGGAGCCAGGTCCCACCGGTGCCACGAGCGTGGCGCGGCAGGAGCAAGGGCTGGGATCCGGTGGCACTGCCTGAAAGCAGGACTTCTGCCCGTTCCACAGCGATTCCCTCTCCTGGTGGCTCCAAGCAGTCGTTAACAGTCAGCCCAATTTTAGAGCAACTTGTATTTACACATAAGGACGAGGACTCATTATCGTCGTCATCTACATATTGTTGTTTTACATAACAGCTGCAGTGAAGCAAGTGCACTTTGGTCAATAGTTTCATTTATAATAAAGTAATAAATTAGGAATATTTTTCCCTTGACAATAAGTTTTATGCCAAGATTTTGTGTAGCTTAAAGCAAGTTGTCAATTAGGCTACTTAAATTAATTTTTGGCAGCAGTTAATTGGAGCCTAGAGTCTTTTGTCTTTAAACAGCTAATCCTAAACAAGAAAATACAATGATTAAATGTTTCTTAGACAATATTATTCACAGAATTCAAAATATAGCATTTAATTAAGATTTGGACTTGTTAATTTTTTTTTTTATTTCTTTAGAGAGATTAATTTAAATTTCTTGAAGCAGAATTGCTACCATGACTCTGATTAAACTGGCTTACTGCAAGGCTACAGCCAGAGACCTTCCAACAGTTCTACAGCTCTTACAACCAAAGGCAAATTATTTTGGATTACTTCCTGAAGAGACATATACTGTCCTTTCAGAGAAGCAGGACATTCCCATTTGGAGCTCTGGATGTCTAAGAGTCATGTTCATGGGATTAAAATGCTGTATTATTGCACTCAGGTACTGGTAAATAAGCTAAAGGGATAAAAGACTTCAAAAAGGCTTTCCAGCATGGCTGGCTTCTGGGCAGGAAACCAAGACTTCTTAAAAACAGAAATCACAGAGGTTTACTTCCAAAGGGCTGTTAACCAAAAATTCAGTCCAAGGCTATGATTAGACTAATGTCCTTCATATCAATGAAAGTAGAGCAGTTAGAGATCTCCCAGTCTTGATATAAAATTTTTCCAATTCTGGAAATCTTCTTTATTCCTGATTAAATGTACCATATGGTATCGTGAATTGCAGAGAAATGAGTCCTGATAGAGTAACACTCCTGATTGAATCTCTTCTTTATATCCAGCATCAGTTATGGAGAGTAAATTAAGGCTCAGTTCTTTGGTTTGTTACACAGGAGTAAAGATTAGATAATTATAAAGCTTCCTACTATGAAATCCTGGAAGCTAATTTGTAATTAATGAATTAATTAAAGAGCAAAAAAAGATGATGCATTTTAAATGGTAAATGGATTTAGTCACCTCCCCTCTCATAATTATTGTCTTCTGTGCTTCCTTCTTTACTGAGAGGAATATACACAAAATCATGAAATCACGGATTTGTTGAATCATGGAATGGTTTGTGTTGGAAAGAACCTTAAAGATCATCTACTTCCAGCCCCCTGCCATTAGTAGAGACACTTCCCACTAGACCAAGCTGCTCCAAGTCCATCCAACCTGGACTTGAACACTTCCAGGAATGGGCCATCTACATCTTCTCTGAGCAATCTGTGCCTCACTGCCCTCACAGGGAAGAGTTTCTGCCTGATATCAAACCTGACCCTGCCTTCTTCCAGTGTGACACCCTCACCCCTCATCCACTGCACTCCCTGATAAAGACTGCATGTATTTAAGAATATTCTGGAGCGAGAGCCTGTCAGTTAAGTGCCCTGCACACACATAATCATGGAAAACCAGTCTCTTCCGAAGAGGGAGGCACCATCATGTCCCCAGCTTCGGGGCAGTGGGAGACCTCACACCACATTTCCTTGTTTCTCCCAGAGAATGAGCATTTGGGGCTCCAGACATTGTTTGAACTAACTTTCCACACAGCTCTTTCATTACTATTGCCACTATCCATGTGAAAGGAAAGTCCATTGCTACAGAATCCATGGACCAGGACAAGCAGCTGGGACTAGTCCAAGCCGAACTACTTTGGTTTGAAACCAAGAAATTGCTATTAGAAAACCATCTTAGTGACTTCTTTTGCAAGAGATCTGCGGTACTGCCCGTCCCATGGCATTCGGAATTCAGTCCCATGTATTCAGAAAGTCCATCCGCAATTATGGGTTTGCAGACAAAGAAATATTGAGATTCCTTATTTAACGTCTTAATGTGTTTGAGCCTTTGAATTTTGCATTCTCAACCACTTCTTTGAAGCCGAGTAGCCTAAAAACTCTTCCCTTCACTTTAAAATAAAATTGAATTCAAATGCATTTACAGGACATTAGCAACTGGGTCTTCAAGAAAACTGTCAAAATCCATGAGTCACCCTAAAACCACAGGGGAAGCAAAGAATGCTGCTCAGGGCCATATGTCTCACAAAGAAAGAGCACTGCTTTTGAACTGCAGCCACTGAGCCTGGTTGGGTTTTGAAAATTAATAGGAGAACTTCTCTGTTACAGTGGTCTTACGTCTCAGTATCATCCAGCACAGCACTACTGAATAAGTACACCAAAAAAAGTCCAAAAACCCCAAAAGTGAGAATGGCCAAAATCAAATGTGAAATTAATGGGGCTGTTTTCATTGTCCAAGTTGACTGAAACGCAGAAGTCTTTTTCGTTATTTAGAAACAATTTCACTTTTCTTGTGAAAAACTGATTTTTGAGACAAAATTATTTAACTTTTAATGAAAACCCAAACATTGGAAAGATGGTAGTCAAATATAGACTCAAAATATAGTATCAAGATCAAGTGTTTACTCATGGGTAACTGCTGAAAAACCCTTGAACTACACAAATTAAAGACAGATGCTTTAAATTAAAACACATAAATTACTGATGCTGATATTACTATAAATTTCAGTGATGAAAATACATCAGTCAAGACTTTAAGGGAGATTCTAAAGGTTACATATAGGAGTATTTTCCCTTATTAAACAAAGTGTCACCTGAAGAAGTTCCCTGGAAGAATGTAGGAGGACCTGTGTAAAGTATCTCGGGTTGCTGTGACATGATTCAACTCCTATTTCTGTTTTTATTCTGAGTCAATGTCGTATATCTCAGGCATTTCTTTGTTTAGTTTCTGGTGTGTATTCAGTCTGAACATGGAGCCCTGTGTAGCTCATTCTATTTCCAGCTGGACATCGCCTTTTTCCCCATCCCCTACACAGAGAACACAGCTGGGACCAGTAACATCCCTGCAAATAAACTGAACTTTTATGTTCAGCCATTGTATCACGCTTCAGGCTGCTTAGCATCTTTCTAACACTAGTGTAATTTGGTATTATTTCCACTAAATAATGGTCAAATCTTGTATATATGCATGGAAAGCTTCCATGTCCTCAGGATAGCACACTAGTTAAAAATATAATTTATCTGGAGTAAACAGTAAAAACAAAAGCTGTATTTATAGCTCATTATTTCAGAAGGGTGACATTTACCTCCAGCTGGAGTATTAGAATTTTGCGTCAAGCAGTTTTGGTTTTGAACAGTTTGAAACAGTGCAACAGTGTTGAAAACCCTCTAAGAGTATAATAAACAGATGTTATAAATATATAAAATATGTGTATACATGTATAGCTGGACTCTGTGAGTGCACAAATATATATATATTCTCACACATACATGCATGTGAATGTAGACATTTTCTTAAGTACACACATATGCAATGCATTTTATTAAGAAACCCCAAATTTCCATATATTTATTCTAGCTGTTTATATGAAAACTTCTTTGGTTTCTTTTAAAGCCTTTTTCAGACTTTTCTATTATGACCGCCCAATATTTGTATTTAATATTCTATATCCAGTAAACTGTTTCTCATCTAGGATTTTACTAGATACAGATGAAGCATTTCTTAAAGAGAAGGAAAACCAACTCATAAAAAATGCACCTTGTAAATACCATAAAGTATTTGTTCATGAGTTTCTTTGAAATCTCTGTTTGTATTATTACTTTTAACAATGATGCAATCAGTGGGAACGCAGTATCAACAACTGGCATAGCCTGAGGTGGAAGAGGCAAAAATGACAGAGATTCCTGGATATTTTTCCATGCTGTAACATTTGAAGAACGTTGGAGGTACTCACAGTCCTTGATTTATAAACTGACTGCACAATCTTTTTCTGATACCCCCCCCTCCCACATGCAAGCCCCAATTTCTATTTCTGTATGAAGGAGGATATTTTTTACTGGAAATTGACATTAGCTTTTCAATGGCTGAACTGCCTGAAGATGATTTGTTGGGTTTGGACATCCAGCTACCATTAATTTATCACGGGATTGGACGTCAAACCCTACAGGTGTCTTTGGGAGTATTGAAAAATCATGTTACAGAAAGAGTAATTTATACGCAGGTGTTTTTTTGTTCATTTGAAACATGACTTGTAAACAGTAAAATTAGTTTCTTTGGCAGTGAAAATTCATTCACAGTCTGCCACAGTCAGCTCTGCTCTCTGTCTCTGAAGGCAGAACTAAAGTGCCCTGGCATGGTTTGCAAAGCCCAGATGACTGTCCAGGGTGGTTTTTTTCGTACAAAAAGGGGAGCTTAAAAAATACATTCCTACATCAAGAAAGTCTACCAAGTTAACTTCCATGATAGGATTTCATCAACCTGCTGTATATTATGCCAAATGCCTTCTTCTTTAATTAAATCAGAGCTTCCAGAAAACAACCAAGCTAGAGACCCCCCAAATCACCAACACCTTAAAAAATATACATCTTTCATGTAACTGAACTTCACCCAGCTGTAACATCAAAATCTTTCTTGTCACTACAGCCTTTTTCAAAACATGCAGAAAAATGCTCAAGCTGCAAAATTTTGAGCCTTCCTCACACCCTGCCTGCACTTCACCCTCCTGGTGACCATCATCCTCTGCAATTTCAGTAGAACAACCTTTTAAAAATAAGACCGTGTATTTTCCTAATCCACATTTTGTCATTCTTCCTTTCAAGCTTATGCAGCAATTTGAAGCTGAGCTAACCTTCCTCTGACCTTGAAAAGGTAAGTGAAAACCCTATGTTAACAATTCTTCTCTCCCCTTATTTGGGTAAACTAGAAGCCATGAGAGCCTTTTATTGACTTTCACTATAGTTTTCACCCTTGGCAGTACAACTGAACCTGCCCTGACCTTTTCTGACCAAGCGCCTTTGTCCGACAGACTGTTCAAAGCATCTTGCAGCCAGATGTGAGCCCCCACACCCTGAATGTGTGTGCTCCACTGTACAGATCTCCTGCTACCTCCCCTGGCTGCTTGCACCGCCAGCGATCGCCTTCAGCTTGCTGCCAGCTGGCCTGATCCTCAGATAAGACCCACTGGCCGGGTTAAGAAAATGACACCTGATCATGGGGCTGGTCTTGTTCCCAGGAGTGCACCCTCCTTGAAGGCTCAGTGGCCTCTTGAAAAGCTGCTCCATGCTGAAGGGAATAAGAGCAGCACCTTCCACAGGCCGTGAGAGGAACACGCGCTGTGCCTCCCTCCCGCCCTTCTTGTGGGTCTTTTTCTGCGGGTTCCCCAAAGGAGCATGTGCATTTGGGATCACCCTGGCTGCAAAGGGGAGCGCTGAGGATGGGAAGAGACTCCTGAAAGCATAGGCCTGGATAACACAATCTGGCCATCTGCCTATCACTGAAAAAAATAATCTTTCTGTATGGACAGTCATCTCAGCCTACCTGGCAATCGCTTGCAAACATCTCACCCGTCATCCCATATTTTTCTATCTCAGAGATTGTCCATAACAAACTCCTGCTATCTTCTGATATATGTAGCACTGATCTGCCCAGAGCTTGGCCACTTGGTTAGGCAGCTAGTTTTGATCTCAAGGCTGTCAGGATCCAGACCAAACAAGATGAATGGAGTCAAACACAAAGAAGCAAAACCAATCCCTCAGCCTCGACACTTGACAGAACTTCCACTGCCTTCTGTAGGCTTTGCATTAGGTATTTGGAATTGTGACTAGCTCTTGTCATACCTAAGGTTCTTTGAATGACACTTTACTTCTTGCATTCATGGTATTCTTTTGTCCTGGATTTCCATGAGCAAGTAGGGTTGGTCTTGTTTTCTGTTCAACCTTTTCAGCCTCTTTCCAGTCTTTGCAGTCCTATGGATGTGTTCAGACCCTGAACTCTAACAAAGTACTGCTTTCAGTCCTGTGTTGATCCCATTTTGATCACTGGCTCATTTCCCAGTGCACTTAGACACCCCTGCGTCTGTCAGCAACAAATATTTGTTTATCGTGTTTTTCTCTGGCTCAGTGTTGAAAATCTCTGCACTGCTCATTGCAAACACAGCAATTCTGAGTTTGTATTTATTCCGAGGTTCTCCTTATACTTAGCTGCCATCTCCGTCTCCCTGCTCCACTTGGCTATACCCAACATCTGGAGAGCAGATCTAACCCTGAAGTCAATCTGACTCACATTATCTGGAAATAGCCTGGTTCCATTATAACAAGACCTTCACTGCCCCACTGCCTTCATGGCTGAAAGACATCTCAGCCAATAGGGGCATGGATTAATGTCCTGAAGGGAAAATGTGCAAACCTTCTAACAAGGCTTTTCTTCTCTGTGTAAGAGGACTATCAGCAACTGAAGCTTCCTTGTAATTCTTCAATTGGGTGTTCAAGATTAAAAATGAGACTCAAGCAATAATGAACCCACTCTAAAAACACTTGCTTGGTGACAAATCCACTAAAACAGAAAGGGTTACTACCAGAGAAAGGGTTGCTACCAGATTTGATCTATAAGTCAACCAAACTCCTGTCAGTAGATACTGACATATTCTCACCTGGCAAAAATCACAATGGGTATTTTTAAGTTTAAATATTCACACACCTATGAGATTTTCAGCCAGCTCTACAGGATGTAATATTGCTGATAGCCCTTGAAAAAAAAACAACCAAAATATGAAACCTTCTTTCTCACCCCTTCGACCCCCGTCAACACTGTTCATTTGGATCAGGTGTTTTTGAAGTTTGCACATGGCAGTCTCATTTGCATTTAATGTCCTTCAGATTACTTCCTTTTTGTTGTGCTAAACACCTCTCTCAGTTGAGTCTAATTTGATGAGGTCATGCTGTGACTCCTGACCCTTTGGGTTCTAAACGAAACCATCTGACAAAAAAAGTAAGTGGAGTGAGTCTTTTGCCTGTTCGTGGACATTTGATATTTGCAGATGTGCAGCAAATTTTACAGATGACTCTTTTGCCAGGCTAACACTTGATTGGAGAGGTGGAAATAAGTGAATTCCTAGAGAGAATAAAATCGTCCAAAAATAAATAGGTCATGGCAATGCACTCCCCACAACCCTACTAGCTTAAATAAAAATAAATCAGAAGCAAATATGACCATTATCCCAGCCAAGGGAATCCTAAATTCCCCAAAAGCTTTTCTACCCCCAGAATTGCTTAATTCTTGGTGTTTTCCTCAACTGTTTGTGAATGGAAACACCTGCATGGCTCGGCACAGAGACCCTGGGATTGTTTGGTGGCTCCGAGGTAGCCGGTGGGAACCCTCCACCTGCTTTGGGCTGATGTGCCCCAGCATTTATTGAAAGGGTGAAGAGGTGCATATTTATTTCCAGTTGTCAATGTGTGTTGTAGAGGAGGTCAGCCTGGATGATCCCACAGTCCTCATCTGGCCTTAAAAGTCTGGATCTGTTACTAGGGCTTTGAAATGCTCTCAAGCACTGATCACTTCATTCCAGGCTAATTTTATGTAGAGGGAGTCACTGGAATTTTAACACATATGGTCAAACAAAGAGCCAAAATGCTATTCCAGACTTCTCTGGCCTCAAAATAGATCTGTGTTTTACTAGAATATTATGATATAAAATGGGAAAAGGAAATAAATAAGCATGGAAATTTCTTCAGAATACTTTATCAATATTCTGCTGCTCATCACTTGTTACTCTGAGAGGCTGGAAGTGGGACCATGCTCAAATAATATTTGGGGTTTAGCCAAAATACACTGAAACTGTCAGAAAGACCTCATCAGTGAACATTAGATGAGGCCATATATCTCCTTTTATTTGTAACTCTTCCCGTGCCAACCCTCCCCACTTCCACATACACGTGTAATTTCCCCTCTGAACTCTCTGGCTCATTATTCAGCTGTCTGTGGTGTGCATGCCCTCCATAGCAAGACTGTTTCAGAATTATCTGAGTGTAGTAAATCATCTTGAGATATACTGTAATTAAGTAGGAATATGCAAAGCATCAGACAGATTATCTTTGAAATGCATCAAAGTACATTATATTGTAAAAAAATAAGAAAAACTGCAGGTCATATATTCACTAAACTCCTCTACCTTATATGAAAATGAGTCATTTTCCACCATACCCTGGGGCTGAGGAGGCTGTCAGATGAAGAAATAAAAGACACTGCTAGTTAAGAAGAGCAGACCATGCCAAATCACTAATTAAAATTTAGATTTTTTTTTTTTGTGTAGAGAACAGGTGCATATGCTAAAAGCTATTCCAGAACTGGACTAACTTTTACCTCACTTTTTTCTTAAATGTTATTTTACAAACCTAAGTGCCTCAAAGACTGAATGTCTTATTGAACCAAAGTCTTAGATGTGCACACGTAAAAATGGAGCACTCAGCATCGCATCCTAATTTTCAAAGAACATAATTTCAATTAATCTGACAGCTTCTGAAAGAACAGGTTAAAAAATCAATTTAAAAATAATTTTTAAAATGGTATCATTGATCAAATTAGGTTTGAAATATTCAGGGCTGAGATACCGATATATGAATATATTTAGTTACATCTTAACACAGCCTTATTCTTGCATTTTCAAGACCCAGGTCTTTTCAGTTGTCCACTAAATTAACTGTGCACCTAAGAAGGGGTCAGAGGAATTTATTATTATTCCTGTGTTCACTAAGATTGTTCTATAAAACTTTACATGCCTGAATCTGAGCTATGTTTTTCATTTATACATTAATTGAATAGACCAGTAGCCAAAATGGTTCTTCAGAATCACAGGAATCACAGCCAAGCAGCCACAGCAGTCCTAGTAATTAATTAATGCCCCATCAGCACTCACAGAATGTAAACTATTTCGACACCTCCATTTCTATTCACATACCCCAAAATCCTCAAAATTATTTGGAAGAGCTTTACTCTCACTGCCTTTGGCAGCAATCACAAGAAGAACTGCACCAAGCTCTGATAGGAGATGCTAAGAACCCCAAACTCCACAAGAACAGAAGACAATCTGCAGGACTTCCACATTCCTTGGATGTCCACAACTGCATGGACAAACCTGAGGTTTGAGTAGCAGCTCAGTCCTGGGGACATCTTGGAAATTCAAATAGTGAAAAAATTGCATAATTGCAATTTTTAATAATTGCCCACATATAAACAGGGGACAACATTTTAGTGTCAGTGTCTCAGTTTAGAAAGGTGGGAATCTAAACCTGCACCTCGGTGCATTCTGGAATTACATGTGAAAATGCATATTCATCAGGATTATAGCGAATTTGGGCCTGAAGAAAGAGTGGGATTTTCCGTGTGTTTTGTGCGCTGCGAGAGAGGTGGGCCAGGAACACAGGCATGCCTGCTAGCAAGGGAAAGCCTGCTGATACCTAAACCATCGGGGGCTTCTTCCAAAATTCATTTATCCTTATATTACTTGAAGATTACTCGTGTAATCCTGTTTGTAAAGCTGAAAGAAACTATAACGTGCTTCCTGCAAATATTCATCTGAATCTTTAAATGATTTTTTTTTTATTAGGTTCACAATGCCTTTGGTGTTTACTTTTTCAAGGAATTCCTACAAATTCATTGACAAGCTCTGAAAGGAAACGTTTTCAGCAAACATGCTGGGTTTCTATTATTTTGCCTGTTTTCATAATTATTATTCATATTACAGGAGACTTCAGAGATGCCAATCGGGCTACGAGCCCTATCATGGCAGATCAAATGATAATGACAATAACGGTACCAAAAAAACCTGATTTTGTGTATAATAGTCTCGATTACATGCATGGCTGTGCCCCATGGAGGCAGATATCAGCTGCTCCTGTAACACCCCCAGCTCTGGGTTGGGAGGGACATAAGACAACAAAGAGTCTAAGAGGGAGAACAATGCATGACATAAATCTTCCTTTAGCTTTTACAGTTTAAATCGTGAAGTAATGTCAGCTGAAATGCTCTCTACAGATCTTCTGTGGGTATCCCTGTGTCTTGAAATACTGAGGTTTTCATGTAGGTAGTGGATAGGACAAATTTGGTTCTGGTAGATTATGCCATGCACAAAAAAAAGCACAGGGAGTGGAGAGCTGAGGAATTTAATAAAACTTGCACAAATCAAGGCATGCATCAGACAAACAAAACCTGGCATCATTTTGTTAAAGTCAGGTTCTACTCATGTGTATACTGGGGGGAAAAAATGGGGGAAACTCTAACACAAAACCCCACAGGGGCACTCCTCTCTGTGCCTCCTGTCCTGGAAAGGGGGATGCCTGGCAAACCAAAAAAAAAAATTGTGTCACATGACATGTATTTTCCTCATTAAAAAAGTCAAATAAAATTTCAAACAGCAAAATTGAAGTCTTGAGGAGAATAAACTTGGAAGCCATAGCCATTTCAGAAATCTACCTCAAAATTCAATATAGTAGGCAGCTAGGAACAATAAAATAAGACCATATGGACTCAGATCAATGTATTAAAAGTGTGCTGTGCTGAAGGGCTGAAGACAGTTATTCATCTATTATCTGCCTTTAGTGGCCTTGAGATGTGATGCTTTGATTGCACCAAAGCCAAATTTTGCAGAATATAAACTCACAATCAGTGAGTTTATGTCCTGTCCTGCAATGACAGAGAATGTGGCAAACAAATTCTTACTGAATCTCCAGCACAAGCAAGGCAGGGGGTGTGATGATATTGCGAGTCTGGTTTAAGCTGCTCATTTCTTTCAGAGTAACTGAACTTTTTATTGACTTCTGACAGCATTTCAGAAGTGATTTCGGTTCCTGGGGGATTATTGGAAATGTGTTCTTTGTTTGAAGTCCTCTTAGAAAGCCACCCTCTTCTCTAAGTTCCTGCACTTGGAATCACATCTTGTTCAGGTCACAACTCAAAACCAGCAACAGCCCAGCCTGTGTCCCTCTGGACTGCACAGCAGGATTACCAACAATCTGAAAAACAACTCTTGTTTGAAAGAAATGAGCCTGAAGACCCCATTCAGCTTGTGCAAAGTGACTGTCTCAGCTGGCAGAGCAGGAGCCCCTTATCACGAGGGCAGCTCTGCTGCAGGGGGACAGCGGGGACAACAGCCCCTGCCCCACTCTCAGTGCACCTTTTTCACCCTTACCCATCCCAGGGATGTGCCAGAGGATGGGGACAAGCTCTGCCCTCCCTGCAGGCGCCGGGCCTGGGCTGTGATGCTGCCCCCAGCCCTGGGGACCCATGGGGAGCGGAGAAGGAGACTCCTCTCCATCGTCCCCTCCCATGTGTGTGTCAGCCCAGCAGGGCGGCAGGTGGCAGAGGTTGTCCTGCCCCATAGCACTGTGGGGAGACCCCAGAGCTCCACCTGAGGGCCACAGTGGGACCTCATGTTTGGAATTCTTCTTCTTGGTCTGTAGCAGCCCTGTTTTGTCAACCCCCGGGACATGCTGCAATGCACATTTGTTTTCCCAAACTGAGAAAAACTGGGAGAACTCTGGCAGGAGATCACAAAGACTGGAAATTTCTTTTCATCTGCTAGGTTATGATTTATGTTAATGATTGGGCAGAGGAAGGAGGGGGACTCGAGAGCAGGCTGTCTGTATGGCGAGGAAATCTCTCCAGACAGTGGGAAGGAGCACTCAGCACCAGGCGCAGGCACCGCTGCCTGCCTTGAAAATAAATAAACCTCCAGAAAAGGCAGGTGGGTGCATGGCAGATCCATTGGACAAAACTCTCTCTCTGCAGAGAGTGCAGGAGAAGCAATCCTTGCTACTCCTTTAAAATTGTGGCCGGAACTGTGCCGGAGTCTGCAGAGATCCCCTGTGCAAAATATGTTTCTTCCTGCTTTTCTCGGGAGGCTGGGATTTGGCTGCACGACACAGCAGAAGTAAAAGTTCAAATGCAGTGGCAATTCCATATGATAGGAAAGCTCTTCTCAGAGTGAATGTCTTTCTGAAAATGCTATTATTATTTCATTATACACCAAATCCACGCAAGTTCAGCTGCAGCTTCTTTCCTAACTTATAGATGCCTTGAAGGTGGTGGACAGAGAGGAGAGGGGAGGTGAAAGAAGAGCAAGAAAGACACAAACGTTGAAACACTTAAGCTTGGATCTTCCATGGAGCATCATTCCCAGACTAGCAGCCAGCGATCAGTATTTCAGTTTCTACGTGGCTGTGCACACTGTGTGTTTGACAGCCCCTTTTCACCAGCTCTGGCTCTGGATCAGAGTGGGATGTCACTGAGGGGTGCCTGGATGACACATAGCTGATGAAAATCATGTTGAAGTTCCACAGAGATCGAATGGTTGCTCAAAATGGACCTGTTAATGATGCTACACGCTGCAGCCCCACCTCAGCAAAAGACATCATAGCAGGGGTGACCTTCCACTTGGAAAACCCCAAGGCTTTACTTTAGTATGAAGGTCCCTTCCTGGAGCTGCTCTGAAAAAATCTACGAGAAACAAAAGTTACATCCAAGAACCTTGAGGACTTTCTGCACATGAATTAACCCCGCAGCTCCCAGAGTGGGACAGGGGAGTGCAGTTAAACCAATCAAGCTGCAGATGAAGGGGAGGAACTGGGGGTTAAGTGCCTTGCAGACGGAGGGACAGGAACCCAGGCTGCCTGGCTTGGAGTCCCAGTTCGACTTCCCAGGAGTACTGGAAGTGAAACTTTCCCTGTAGAGCTGCCACTCTATGAAATCAGCTTGGCAGTGTGTGACAGACATAATCCTTTTCCCATATGTTTTATTTTCTATAAATAGAAAGACAACTCATTAGCATTCTGTAACTTCAGGAGATAAGGAGAATGCACAAACAAACAAATATCTGAACTATTTCCAGAGAAGTGCCTGAAATTCCAGGCAGCCCAGGAGGACAGCACTGGATCGAGCCTTCTACTTCCCAGTTTGACATCACCTGCAGTGCCAGTGCCTGGGAAAATATTTCTCCCAGTGGCAAGGGGTGGTTGAGCCCCTTACAGAAAACAGCACTGCTGAGGGTGAAAGGGGCCACGTGCCACAAAGCAGGATGTGGCTTGGGTGGTATCACAGAAACAGAATCCCAATCCTAATCTCTGACAAACCATAGCCACACGACAGGCAGGTGAAATATTTTCCATGTTTGGGATGTTCATGCCCCACATAATAGAGTGTAACCCTCCCTGTATTCCTGTGAAACCATGAAGGCTTTTTTACCATCACTATGGCAGCATTACAGGACATTTGCATGGCTGATGTGTCTGAAAATACAGTGCTGTTGGGGCTGTTCTCAACAGTTTATCATGGCACAGCCTTGCAAAACAGAAAATTATCTGATGTGTCCTTGACATTAACACACAATATGCAAACTCTCAATTATTTTAGTCCCAATTAAAATAATCTTTCATGTTATTAGGCTAGGGAAAAAAAAAAGTCATTTTGTATTTGATAATTGGCTGAAGGTTTCTTAAACAGAATAAGAGATGCAAGAACTGTCACGCTGAATTAAATGTGGAATCGTATTCTCTAGCACTTTGCTCAACAGTGGCTAGTAACAAACACCATAAAGGAACATGAGCAGCAACCTGATAGGAAAGTCTAGAAAGCAGCAGTTTAGTTCCAGCAGAAATCTGAATTTTCAGAAATAGATTTTTTTTTCAGTTCAGAATGAAAATAAATCTTTTAAAGGAATTCAAGAATAAGCAAGAGCAGAAAAAAATATCCTCATGAAATAAGCACCTTAGGGTGGGAGACACTACCTGGGGGAGCCCTTCAGCCAGCAAGGGCCACATGTTTGAAAGACACTTCAGGGCACAGACGTGCAGTGACATGTTTCTTTCCCATGGGAAGTGGGAAAAAATTGGTGGAAAGTGTCCCTGCCCGTGGCAGGGGCATTGGAACTAGATGATCTTTAAAGTCCCTTCTGGCCCCAACACTTCTGTGATTCTATGAATTTCTAGACATCTAAAGGATTCTCAAGAGCCCAAGGTCCCACGAAAGAGACTTATTTCCATTCTAATGCATCAATGACTCATTTCATCAGTGATTAAAAATAACAGACTGGGGACAGGGGATAAATATATGCTGGTTCTTTTAGAAATAACAACCCTATGAAAATCACAGGGAAAAAAAAAAATTTCTAGCACACTGTCATACCAAAATTATATGAATGCCTAACTCCAGGAGGATAATTACAGTATAACACAACTTGAAATGTTTTTCATGTGTCTGTCAGGATCTTTTTCCCATAGCAATTTTTTTGCCACAGGCCAACAAACGGCTTTAAAAAACAAGCAGTTTTTCTTCAAAGAGGATATCCATGATTACTGTATGATCTCAAGAACAACTGTGGGAGCTCTGGATAAGATTTAGCTTTGTCACTTGCCGTGAGCACCCGGTGCTGGATTTTGAGGCCACCCCGGGCCTCGCCTGGATCCCCAGCACTCACCACCTGTGCCAAACCCAGCTCTTTAGATGGGTGCAGCTTTTTAGGTGAGAGCTGATGCCAGGATGGGCTTTTGGGCTGCAGCATCCCCATGGGTTCCCCCTGGGGGCTCAGCCCCTGCTGGGATGTCAGGTCCCAGCTGATCACATATTAGGAGTATATTTTACATCAAAAAATGTGGCACCTGTATCTATGTAAGTTTTACTTTCCTCTGTCTAAAGCAGTGGTTAATTTGAATGGCAACTTACAGCACCTTAGAAATAGAAAAAGGTAGGAGGATAGGAAGACAGGACGTGAGGTGCACACAAATATCTTAAAATACCACAATATTCTCTCTAGGAGCCAACCCAGAGACGGGGCTTAGAGCACCAGCAGAGTATTTTCCAGAAATGGTAAGATAATTAAGTATGAAGAGCATCACTTGGAAACAGCTCAGACTTGAAATTAAGTCACTGAATATCTCGATAGAGGTGCACAATTATGATCTGTATTAATTGTTAATTACACAATCAACAAAGCTCCCCAAAAATTTAGCTGTTCGACAGAAACTTTTTCCATACTTGAAATGAGTTTTCTGAGGGACGATCTTTAGTTTGGCTAGTAAATAAATGAGACCTAATCATTCTTTTTAATTATTAAAAAATTAAACCATGAAACTTTTGCTGTTTATTCTTAACCAACTGTGCAGCTGGTGAAACGCCCTCCATCAGATTTCAGGCGGGTTTGCTACATTTTCGGAGCAAATCACTTTTTCCCCCTTCATTTAATGTTGTCCTTCCCTCTGTCCTTTGTTTTATGGAGCTCAGTCTATCATCAGCCCTTGAGAGTGGATCATAAGCGAGAGAGGGTTGTTTGTAGGAAATTATGAACTCTGGTTCGTATTATATCTGTTTGGCTCATGTCTCAGCTTGCCCAAGATAAGCCTATTAAACAGCATTCCAGACTGCAGCTCTGCCCAAGGGAGACTCTTGTCACTTCCTTGGAGAACTACCACTGGGAGAGCATCGAGGCTGTAACCCTGGGCCACCCTGAGCTGCCTCGGAAGGAAAACAGTCCCTAAGCACGAGGTACCCAAAATGCTGAGCAGGTGAACGAGATTACAGGTTGGTGCCGAAGCATGTGACAAGAAGATGAGTTATGATCAAGGAACTTTACTCATATGCTCTTCCCCGACTGTGGATGGGGTATATTCAGACTAATTTTGGATACTCAGATTAGCCTAGGGTGTGCTCTGATTGGGTGTCAGCGTCTACTTCCCATGGTCTCCAGTTCGATCAATACCATGTTGAACAACTTCAAGGAATCTCCTCGTTAAGAGTCATGTGCTAAGCTCATTGTTTAAAAAAAAAAAATTAAAAAAAAAAAAATCACATGCTAAATTCATTGTTTTCCTGTAACATCATCCCAGAATAAAGCAGAAGTCCAGATGACGCACAGTCCCTGCGGAGCCTTGGGAAAGCGCACGCAAATGACTGGTGGGAGCTGGGGTGATCTGAGAGGTCACGGCTGGGGAGGACCCGAGTGTGCCTCAGACCCGAACCTCGAAATGGCAACTAAATTGTAGCCAGACACGGGGCAGTCAGCGGGACCACCTGTTGGCTCAGACTGTGCCTTCGGACGGTGATTAAACACCCTCAGGACCAGAGCAGCCCAGGGGTGAGTGGCCGGCGCGGCCACCCCCTGCAAGCCCAGCCAGGGCAGCCGCTGCCCCGCAGGACACGCCGTGGAGGAGGCATCGCCTCCTCGGCACGCAGGGCTCAGGCACGAGGCAGCACTTCAAAGGCAGCTTTGACTTTGATGGAGAGTGAGCAGGGGCTGCTGAAGAGGGACCTGTGCTACAGAACGACCGAGCATGTGCTTCACATTTCAGAAATTGTATGCAGAAAAAGGCTTTCACAGATGAGAAAAGAAAGGAAGCGGGGAGAAAAAAAGGGAGCATAAGAAAGTCCTGGGCACCAAGAGTCTTCTTAAGGTGGTGTTCCTGAGCCCCATACGTGCTGTGACGTTGCCGTCTGAAAACTGCAGCGTTTGCACTTAAATACAAATTATTCTCTTTTTGTCCCCATTTGGAGTTATTTAGCAACACCTCTCCTGAGATGTGAGAGAATGCAAATAAAACATCCAATGTGATCCTTACCAAGTACAAATTACATTAATTTGTCCTTTGGAGAATAACCTTTAGCCATCACAAAATACACTCTACTGGCTTTCTTGCTTCTCCCCCTCCACTTTTCCTCTTTTCTTGGACTTTTGAAGCAGATTTTTGTTGAATAGATCATGCTGGATTATACAGTTATAGCTTGCTTTCATATATTTCAAAAAGAAAATCATAAATATGACCTCATACATTAATAAATCAATTATGGAATGCTGTTTTACACATATGCTCAAAACATGACCTCTTCCAAGTTCTCTTAGAGCAGAAAGTTGGAGTTTAGATTTAAGGCACTTTAGCTTTAAAGATATTGGGAATAACAATAGCTGGTAAATATTAAGTAAAGCAGGTTTTCTGTTAAGGTTTATCTTGCCTTCAGTGGTTTATTAAAGCTTTCTCAACACCACGGTTTTAGTTACACATGAATAAACCTTAACATTACTTTTCTTCAATAACAAAAACTGGTGTTCAGTAGCTGTAATTTATTTAGTCAATTTTGAGTTATGAAGGGGTGAAGCAGAAGCAGACTGAGTTTTATATATGCTCTTTTGCACTCTCAGAGGCAATTTGTCGGTAAAGCATTTTCATTTTATAAAACAAAACAATGCTGGTGACTCATGAGGACTTACATAATTGCTTTTTTGGGAGTTTGACAAGAAAAAAATGTGCAGCAGCCAATCCACACAACTTTTAAATCTGTGAAACAAAAGATGCACAGAACACTTCTCATTCTATTTTAGGTTCAATTCTCTGCTACATTTCATCCTGGGCTTAATGTAAAAGCTCTAGTTTTATTTTTGCCTGCCTGAAGAAGATGAGATAACGTTAAAAAATGCTCAATAGAAAACAAAACCTCCACCAAAATATCCCCCATTGTCTTCTGTAGTTCCTTTATGGCTTCTATCGCCACGATATGGAGCACACCAGCGTTTTTCCATAGTGACTCCTCCTCTGAGGCTGTGCTCCTCTCCTGCTTTGGAAAGTGAGGCACAGAGACTGAAAGCCAGATGCAGGGAAGGGACACAGAGCGCTGCCGGGCCCGGACAGAGCACAGGCTCTGCAGTCCAGTTTTTGAAAATGAACTCGATCGAGATCAAAGGAATTCACAATCCCAGTCGCCCTTCCCAAAATCTACGGACGTTTTCCTGTTCAGCCTCAAAATTCCCACGTGCCTCCAGCTGGGAACACGCAGGCTGGGACCTGCACCAGTTATACAACCCCAGGGATGTGGGGTTGCACCTTTGCCACCCGAGGCTCGTGCTCACCCAGCTGGGGCTGGCATCTGCTGGGCAGCAACGTGACAGAGGTATTTCACCTCCACCACACGTGATATGTGGAAAAGAGGCACCCAAAACTGCAGAGGAGCATGTAGCTGAGCAGAGGGCAGGATATCCCTCGTCCCACATGATGGATAGGGCAGAAGTTTAACAAAAAAAATGATCAAACTCAAACCCCCAGTTTTATCTACCTTTCCTGCTTTAAAATCAACACAACTGTGTTACATGGTTTATATTCAGCAAACTAGAATTATTCCTTTTGATGGGAGCTGCATCAGTTTGCATCAGCTGAAAGCCCTGCTTCTCTATCTTGTCACACCTAATATGAACATACAGCCCAGCTGTATGTAGTGACAAAACACCTTCTGTGAGCTGAATTGCTCAGTACCTGGCAGGATATATGTCTAGGTACTTAAAAACCCTTCTGCCTGCAGAGCTGGATGCTGAGGAAATTAAAATGAGCACAACGGTATTGCTATCAGGACACTTGTGAGAAGTAGAGAGCCTGTTACTGTGTGTTTCAGAGAAAACAGCGCTATTAGAGGACACAAATGTGATACTCCATTTGGATGTTTTCCCATGCAGATGAAAGGAATCACTCCTCATGCAATTCTGAAAGAAACTGATTAGATTTATGTAGGCAAGTATCAGCTTGTGATTAGCATTTAGGTGAGGATGCAGTTATGTGCTACAGGAAATATTGCTGTGTGCATTTTCTGTTTACTTTCATTATCTAATGTGCTCTGTATTAGGCTAGGAAAGGCAGAAGTGGTTATTTCAGAGATTTTTGAGCACTTGTAAATTTATTACTCTTTCCTGAGACAGGAATTGGGCACACTACTTCTTTATAACACTGTCTTTTTGGATGGACTCATATAAAATGCCTTCCAAGCAGTTTCAAGCCAGGCTCTTGTTCTGCCTGGAACAGGTACACAAAGGTTTGAGAAATCAGATTTCCCAAAGAAAATTCCATCTCGCAAAAAATATTTGTTTTAAGAAGTCACATTGGCTTTGCTGAAAAGTTCAATCCCAGAAGTGCGTGGTGGGTTGTATATATACATATAAATACACATATGTATATGCACACACACGTATGTATTTTTTTTTCAGTTGAATTGGGATAAAAGAAAGTAGAGATTTTACCTTTTTCATGTATCAAAAAAATCTGTTACCAAAATGCTTCATTTTCTGGCAACATTTGTGTTGAATCCCACAGGGGCATTTACCTTCAGGTAACCTCTGTGTAATTCATGTCTTCATTACAGCTGAGGGGAGATAGACCAGTTAGTCACTACCTAAAAAAAAAAAAAAGGGATAAAAAAAAGCAGCCAAGACTGTTGTATAAAAGCTCAGAAATCCTTTCATGCACTGTCTAGGCTTGGAATATAGCAGGAAATCTCTGCCAAGAAGCAAAGGATGTTGAAACAGAATCATGCAATGTGTTAATGCCGCAGGGCATTGGAAGTGAGATGCCAGGGACTTCAATCAGAAATTGAATGATCTTTGTGATATAGCAAAGAGGATGGAATAACATCAGAGAACTGTGCACACAATGGAAAGAAACAGCATAACCATTTGTCATCACTCCAAGGGAACGAGTGCTGGCAGTGACGTTTTCTGAACCAACCTATTCATGTCATAGTTTGAGGTTCAAATACCTTTCGGGAGCAGATACCACCAGCAACATCCTCCCATGGCACGGAAATTTGCAGCAATATCCACCTCATCTGACACTTCAAAGGACTCGTGCTCTGGTCCTCAGACAGTTAAGTGTGGATACGCTAAGGTGGCTATGAAATCAGATTAACTTAAAGAGCTTGTATAATTCACAGCCTATTAAGTTAACCCAATTTCAAAACTGGTTCCACTTTGCATGAGAATGGACATCTGTGGCCTTCAAAATCCTCTACTATTTTTCATTCTTTATGAGGTATTCTTCCTCCCTTTATACTGCTGCTGATCTCTAGCTGTGTCTTATCAAAAACTCAATGGAAACTGGTCAGATACCCAAAATGGTCGTGGCCCATTATGTGCAAAATATATGATTATACTGAAATGTTATAGAAAGAAAGGTGTTAAAATGTCCTGCACATGGAGAGAATTTGAATCAGAAACCCTCACTCTGATTCAGATAAACCATTTGGTCACCAGTGTTGGTCAACTTTCTACATATTTTGGCAACAAAGTCGCCTGGTTCCCAGTGTTGAGAGGTCAGTAGCTCTTGGTAGTACCCAAAGGCATCACCATATGGTGCCCAGCTCTTCTCTAGAGGGCCCTACATAAATATTTGAGAAAAACCCCTAACTTTAGGCTTCTGCTTCTGAAAATCTTGCATTTAATTTAACGTTCAGCCTTAATTTGCCTAAAAATACAGTACTACATCAAGTACTACATACTGGAAACCTTACCTATAAATGTGTGAAGTTTTAAGGTACAGGGATTTACACAGGGATGTACATTAAGCAGAGAGCAGCTTTTTCAGGCTGAGGAGCAGTCAACACTTACAGTTAGATGGTGAAACCAAACTCTAATTATAAGATATCGTCTAGCCAATATAACTTCATATTTCAACATTCAATACAACATAATACAGTCTAATTTATAAGGTGCCTTATCATGCAAACTTCCATAGGTACAGTAATTTAAAAGGGATTATATATCTAAGCCCCTCTAAAAGCACATATCAAAAAGAAAAGATTCTTGGTCTTGCAATATTTCAAAAACTTTTATTGAAGGAGCTTCTATGCTTTTGGGGTGGCATGGAAGTCCAGAGAGAAGAAAGTACATGCCAAAATTGTTAAAATTGGATGCTTCACTCTGGTACTTAAATTTACATCCAGCATTCAAGGAAAGGTCAAAAATTCACCTTTTCAAAGGGCTGTGTCTTAGATCTATGTAAATTAGTGTCATTTCATCAACTTACAGCAGCCAAAGATAAACCCACTGCTTTTAGGATTGTTGTGGGAACACCTGGTTTGATTCTTCACATTCACACATATTCCTAAAATAAAGAAGATTCTTCCCCCCGACATTTTTTTCATCTTAAGTTTCCAAATGTCATGATCTTGTAATTTCTTTCTCATGGACTTCCAGAGTACAAAGTGTTTGTGATTTCCATTGCTACAAGGCATGTTCTGCGGGATGTGAAGGGAAGCAGAATTTACCTGTCCAAAGTCAGGACAGCAAAAGGTCTTCAGGCAGTTTTGCAAAGCATGAGTGGCCTGAAGAGTTTTCATGCACTATACACGTAAGAACACAGCGCTTCTGTGCCCTACTATCTATCTCTGCTGCATGGACATCTTTTTCCCATTCTCCTAATAAACAGGGTTCATGGATAAATTCCAGCTGATTGCTATGCTCTGAACAAAGCAAGAGCAGTGGAAACGCTGGCAAGCACATTCTCACCAAGATTTGCATAAGTTTTCATTCAGGATTACAGGCTCTGTCCTACCCAGATGAAGACAGTTAACATTTTCTTTGACTTTATCAGTAATTGGAGCGTCAGTAAGATGGTTGATAGGCTGCCTCAGGAAGCCAAGGCTCCACTTATTTTTTTAATTTTTAAGGGAAGTTGGCCATTTGTAAAGATGTTAACTTATGAGCATTGCCTGCTGCTCATAGAAATGGCAATATCTTTGGTCAAACTGAGATTCCTGGGTGCTTTAGATTTTGTTCTCAGGTACCAAGGAGATGCTTTTACCAAAGATTTGTTACTTTGGGTACTGCAAGTACAGACAACCCTGACTTCCAAACAAGAATGGAAAGGTATTTTTCATGTAGAGTTGTGCACACATAATAGGATTAGATAATTTGAACACCTGGGCAGTGGCTGAAAGTGGGGTAAATAAAGATCATTCCATTGCTGTGTGGTTGTCTGCCCATGCCCCTTGGAGAAGGGAGTTGAACAGCTACCATGAGACTGGAAAAGCTTACCCAGTGTTTTCTTCAGGACATTCATCACTGAAAACGTACCTTGGGATCAGTTTCTGCACATCAAAATTCAATTCTTGGAAAGGCATAAGAAGAAATCTTCATGTAATATCCCAGGTTAAAAAGGCAGACACATCCGAACAAACCCAGCTACCAGATGCTCCCTTTGGATAGCGTTCAACCTTTAACTAAAATTTTTAAAAGGCTTTCTCCAGGAAATTAATATAACCTATCTCAAGCCTACCACAACCTGCTTGATGCTCTTTACCTAGGAACAATCAAGCAATTTATATAAAGTAATTGAAATGACCTTTTCTGTGCACTGAGCCATTGTAAGTGATGGTATAGAAATGTACCAACATGTCACGACATCAACGGCATCGAGCTCACGGAACCCATCCATTATTCTGCACAGATGCCTTGTAAAATGAATGGAATGCTTGTTGTTATGAGAAAATAAGTTCCAAGCACTCAATAGCATTAATCAAATAAAAATAATGTGGAAATTTAAACTTTCAAAAAAGAAAACAGTGAATCATCTGTGAACTTGGCCCTGTATCAAGTGTACACCATTCATCTTCACTCTAAAGGCCCTTCATGACTTAGCCACACTCCACCTTATCATTTTTTTCTATGTTATCAACATGTCAGCTCTCTCCCTGGATCAGCCAGTGGTGCCTGCGATCATCTCCTGTTTGTTGCACTTCTGCCCTTTCTCTCAAGCCAGCCTTCATGCATGGAAGAAGCTCTCATCAATATCTTCAAACCTAATTGTTCTCTCTCAAACGCTGCTAGAAATGTCTCCTTTCCTGCAATAACCATGAGAAAACAATTGATAGTGAATATAATGGCTTTTTTTAACTCTGGCTACCATTACCTAATTACTTCCTTGTGCTTCCCTGTTTGTCTGGTATAACTTCCACTCTTTTGGCTCTACATCTCCTACTACTATTTCTTGTCTAAGACTCGAAGTGACTAAAGGCAGGAATTTAGTCCTTGGTTTACGTTTACAGAGCACTGACTATAAGAGGTTTCTATCTCTAACTGAGAATACTTAACCATTATTGCTTTACTAATGATAACTTCTCAGCAGAGCTGTACATTTTTATTTGGGTTATATAAAACCTAGTGGCAACATCTAACCACATGGCCTCAGTCCTCTCTTTATTTAAAAATGAGTCACCCTAAAAATGTGATTTTTTCCCCATAAATAGGGCATTTACTACTCTGCCAATCAGTCTAAAATTAGTCACAATCTCTTCAAGTCATTTTTAGGGGAAAATATTAACATGACCAGAAGATCATAAAGACTTCCAGCCACCCTACCATCCACATAAGTTAATTTTCCTTGTGACCTGAAGCTGCAGGTTGAAATCACCTGTGTCTGCATAGGTGCTTGGTGAGCTGGACTGTTTCAATGGACAGAGACATTACTGCCCCATCATTCTGGGAAAGGCACTGAAGTCTGGCCCTTCTGTTTGCATTGCTTTACTTTCATTGCACATGCCCATCACGGGAGAAAACTAATTTATTGCTAGCTTAGGAAAAAGTTTTCTTTGACCGGCCTTGGTAATACTTGGTTTTCATTTAAATGCTTTTGGTTCTATCTAAACCATATTTTCAGACATTTTTCTCCTCTCACAGCCCTAATCTCAAGTAATAACTTAAGAAAAGCAGCAGAATTTAATATAAACCTTTACTGGTAAGACAGGTAATAATAATAATAACAGTAAAAAGTGATTTCCCCACCACCACCATAGTTATTCGTCATTCTCCAGTGCCTGAGGGAGAAAAGGTGAACTTTCTACATGTCTGAATGTCATGAAATTCAGGCAGTTTCAGTGCAAGAAAGAATGAATTCCAAAGCTGTGAATCTGTTCTTTCCATTATGGTTCCAAAAGAAATACAAGACCTTCCACAACATGCAGGGAAATAAAAATGTCTCATGGCTATAGAGTTTACTGTGGCTGAACCCCAGACACTCGGATTTGTATTGAACAGGGAATGGTGTGTGGCAGTGGTGTCAGGCAAATATTTCTTGTTGTGCATAGTAAGAAAGACTCTAGAAATAATCAGTAGCAACTAGTAGAACTCAAAACAAAATCAAATACGTTTTCTTTTGGTTTGTTTTTTGTTTGTTTGTTTTTAAATCATCCTTCATTTTGAAGATACTTTTCATACCTTCTCTCATGAGCTTGCAGCTGGGACAGTTGTGTGATACACAGCTACACTGTGATGGAAAAGCATGAATAGTGGTGCCTCTCTAACCAAAATCGGTGGCAAATGTCCCATTGACTAAACAGGCATGAAAAGATAACTCCAGAATAAATGGAGCAGCACCCATGCTTTGTCCAAGGCAGGACACCAGCAGGCTGACTGTGAGCTGATGTTTTCAATAAGACCTTGGAGTGACACAGGCACCCAGCTACCCCACAAAATCAGTTTCTGTAAAAAACAACCAACCAAGTAGATACCAACCCTCTTAAACAAGGAGGAAGGAGAGTCTCAGTGGTAACTTCTGTGTTTCTCATCACTGGTGGGAAGAAGCACAGTTTTGCTTTGTGGGGCACACAGTCCTCCCAGGTGGAAATATAAGTGGGGTTGAAAGTCCACCATTCCAAGCTCACAGCTGTTCCTGCTACATCAGCGGACAAATCCAGATGTGCAGTGGACAAAATCATTTGCCTTCACTAGCTGGAGATAAGAGACACTCATGGAGCAGCCACCCAGACTAAAAAATGAAGCAGAACAATTTGAACAATTTTAACACATTGCGCGGCGGTTTTAAGGGGTTCTCAGGTGAGGACTCAGTTTTCATTCCCCCGTTGCACAGACTGATATCTTTAAGTATGGATGAACAGTTCTGTCTTTTGCCAAGGCCCAGGATATCACATCAAACCTGAACCCCACTGTTTCACACAGCACTCATTCTTCACACCACTTAAAAGCCTTCTGTACACGGCGTGCCGGGGAACAGATGCAAATAGAGCTCAAGATACTGCACCAGACTCCTCTCACTAGACATGCTTTTGGCTTCCTAATGAGTGATTTTTTAATTAAAAGTGAGGTGGCACATGCAGATTGTCATCTCATCAGTGGAAGTTAGAGACACTGAGCTTGGAGTAATGGTTGATTGTGTAAGATTTAGCCAAGTCTTTTTCTTGCTTATAAAAGCACAAGCAAACACAGACATTTTGTCGGCATCACATCTGAGTGTATAACATACTAAATAGTTTATATATCACAGTAAAACCTACAGCTTCATGTTAAACGTCCCACTGCAGCCCCAGCCAATCCTTCCCACAGCCACAGGCTGCTTTTCCCCTTGCCTGTGGATCCCTGGGAGCTCCTTCCAAACAGGTGCAGCCCCGCAGACAGGGCAGGCACACACTCAGCAACATGCTCCAGCTTTCCTCAGCCCCTTTCTCTTCAGGCTTCCAGCTTTATTTCTTCCTAGAACAAAATACATAAAACAATTTCACCTCATCAGCCACATCCCCTTTCTTCTGCTTGCCAAGGGCTTTGCAGACCCTCCAGTGTAACACCTGACAAACTGCATTCTCTCCTGCTCAGGCTTTCAATACTGCTCTCCCCATAATTGTACCCACCACTAGGGTATTTTTAATAGCCACCTGCTATTTTTTTAAAGACCTGACAACCAGGTGAAGGGCTTTAGAGGCCAAATGACCTTAGCTTCAGCTAGGATGTTTCAACTTATTGCATTTCGGAGCAGGGTCTCATGCCTGTGTAAATGCCAGCCTTCGTCCGACAAGGTATCTGCAAAAATCTTCCCTTGCTGTGGTTGCACATCACATTTTTACAGAAGGTGGGTTTGACCCAGAGGAAGGAAGCAGAGACAGAACCAGCAGACTCTGAATTCCCAAAGAGCTCAAGGGATGTAGATCCTGGGTGCTGTGGCTGCAGATCCTGGGTGCTGTGGCTGCAGCAGGATGAATTTCGCCTCCCAACAGAATGGCAGCTGCAAGAGAAGGACAGGTGAGAGAGCAGGAACACCTGGATCTGCTTCTTTTCCCTGCCACAGATTTCAGTCTATCACTCCGTTTCTCAATGCTTTTCCTCCCCATCTGTAAATTAATGATTTGAGAACTTTTTCCCCCAACCTCATCTGGAGATATCGGTTCTTTCCCACTTCATTGAAATACTAAATATATAGAAGGTAATGAGGTTCTCAGATGATGTTTGAGTATGGTGATACAGGAAACACTTAAACCAGGCTGGTTATATGTCTGTTACAAAATTTATTTATCACATAATCAGGCAAAGAATGATTTGAGTCCTTAACAAACCTTTCCTTTCGAGTGCAGCCCAAAGTCATGGCACTAGCGGATGCTTCATTCCCTCTCCTGAGTAATCCCTGAACTTTTTAGCCATGTTCTAAATCCATTGTATCTGGTTTCAGTAAGATTAGATGCACTTTTAGATGGCACACTGTGAGATTTTGATAGGTTACATTATCAATCAAACTTTAGGGATGTTGAATCAATGGCTCAGCCGTACGTATTAAATCAGCTGGGGGATTATTTTTTCTGGTTTTGCCAATTTCATAGGAAACACCACCTTTTTATTACTATTACTCTCACTGAACACAGAAATCAGTGCAAATCTTATCCTTCTTTCAAGTTTTGCCAATAATTTATTAAGGCTGTTTTGTTACAAGCTTTCGTGAATTTTCTCATAAGAAATTAAGTAAAGAAACTGAGTAAAGATAAACAGAGGACTGTGGAGTTTTGGGAGCAATATGACAGCCACAGCTATTTAGTCACCTGCAAGAAATTGTACTGAAGCTCGGGGGACTGCTTTTATCTGCAAACACAAGCCATGATTCTGTGGCAGAGCTCACAGCTACTTCCGAAGAAAAGCCACATCTTACAAAGAGGGATCTCCTTAACCAAAGACGTGGATGAAAGAAGCACCTCCAAGCGGGAGACTCTCACCAATCCCACGCTGTGTTTTTGCTGAAGGTGTCCATTCCTTGCAACACTGGGCCTAATCCTGCTCCACTAAAACGAATGGAAGAAATTTCCTGTCAACCACTTCCTAAGAGGAGCGCAGTTGTCATTGCGGTGTTGAAACGATATTGCAAAATACTCGCTGCGTTTCAAAAAGATTTCTTTTTCTTTTTTGTAATTGCCAGCAATTAAACATGTTTATCAGATTTTAGCCTCTCTCCATCATCCAGAGGGGTAATTAAGGGTTTAGTCACTGCATACTGGGCTGTTTTTCCGTTTCATTAGCCGCAGTGAGTCTCTGAGAATCAGGCTGGTGCTGCTCGAGGTGTTGCAACACCATGGAACTCCCCATGGGCAAGCAGGACACCACTCAGGGCACCTTCCCTCTCTCTTAAAAACCTATCTCCTTCAAAACCCACTTCACCCAGGGACCTGGGCTGGACTTACCGGGTAAAAAATTGCATGTTCCAGCCTCTCTGAAAATTAAGTCATTTATCCAAGTGCCAAAGATGGATTTGTGAGTAATACCACAATACCCTGCATGAGAGTTAGGCACTTAAACACCTGATCTAAGGTTTCAGTCCTTCAGATGCCAAAACGAAGAAACTTGTTGTTTTAAGCTAAACCCAAGTTCACCTTTTATCCAGGGTTTAATCAGAAACTCTTTCAGCTCAGATGGCTGCTGGTTGAATCTCCATCCTGCTCCTCCAGACCACTCACAAAATCAAACTATTTCTGGGCAAAAAATTGGTACTACTGCTGACAAGGCTTAGCATCTCTGTTAAGGCTGTAGTACAGTAGCTTTGTGCCTCTTGGCACCCCTGGTTTCTGCTTCCCCAGAGCTGTCAAACCAAAATTACAGCGGGTAGAGAAACCCAAGGCACTTTAGGATTCAGTATTTACTTTCGATTCTGCACTGCAAAGTCTGACTCCAATACATTTGGGTATCACAATTGCAATTTCTGAAGCTATTTACCTTGAGAAGTTTGCATTACAGTGCTAGTGATGATATATGAAAATAAAATATTTACTCAGTTGTGGGATTCACTCCTCAGCTTCAGGAAGAGGTTTGCCTCAAAAGAGACTGAGGGCTTGTTACTGACCTAGAGGAGTGCCATTATAGCTTGGGGAAATAAATATGAACCCATTGCCTACATGAAATTATTCTACACTGCATAAGAGATTTTCTTCAACCCATTGACCCCCCACAAAGGCACTGTTGTCATGTTGTAAGTGAACACACAATTAATATATTAATTGAATAATGTTGCTGGGAGTCATTACAAAAACTTTTATTTTGGCACTGTTGGGAATGCCTGTATTAAACTGACAGCTGAGGAGTCTGGGCCATTGGATAGAAGTAAACAAATATGAATTTTAGTGATAAATATGCTGCAAAGATTGGTGCCATAGAAAACAATAATGCATAACCCTAACATACAGGTGTAGTGCACTCACAGCCTCACACCTACCCTATTGTTCTGTCCTGATTCTGCTTGAAGCATCCCTGCCACACTTTTATAAAGGGTCTATTTCTCAGGACATGAAAAAGAAAATAATTTCTACCCAAAAATTTGTGAGCACGTTTAAAAAAGATCATTTTGTGCATTCATAGTTTCAAATTATTTTCTAAAGTATATTTTAAAATCAATGTTTGCAAATAATAAATTAGAAGTGCCTGCAACCCTTGCTTAATGGAAAAGTAAAGATTTTATTGATAATACATGTAAACATGAATTTCATGGGTGAGTACACTTGTTTATATTAATTGTTTTCTTCATTGCTTAAGAGGTTTCACATTCTTGCTCACATGAACTTTTTCAGCGTCATCTTCTAAGCATTAGATGTCACTGTACCTTTTTTTGCTAAAATACCGGCTTTCAAGAGCAGTTTTCTTCCCCAGTGCAGACATTTCATAAATCACCTTTTAATTCTCCTTTGGATAAATAAAGCAGTATGATATTTTTAAATTGGTTGATATAAATCATATTTTCCAGACTATGCATCACTCAACCAAGCACTTCCCTGTGACATTTTCCCCCTTGACTCAAAAATACACATTCCAGCCACTTGTTAACTTTTACTTGCTCAAAATCAAGATTTCACTGGATTCAAGTCATCCCAGCTCTGCAACTGTGTTCTCTTTAGCAAGCAGAAATGTTGAAGTTGGCACTGAATTTGGATTTATTTCCTAAACATCTTACAAAACCTGTTCAAAGTCCTCTCCGCCTATCAAAAGCATCTGTAAAATTGAATCACTTTTTTGTTTCCATTGACTCTGTGAGGAGGGAACAAGTGGGTTGTAGCATAAACAGGAATGTTCTGCAAGATGTTTTTGGGCAGGTAAATATTCTCACAGTGGCCACTTCTGGCAGCACATGTCTTTTCAGTGTGGTGCAGAATTTGCTCCATACTCAAATACAAAGATGAGGTTTAGAGTCAGCCTCCAGTATATTGGCAAATAACTTTTCTGCTGTTGATCAGGAAAGTGATTTGAACCCAATCCAGTTCTGCCCACAATATTTCTCCTGGTTTCTTCACACTTTCTCACACCTGTAATGGGCATCACAACTCAAGCACACTTGTCTTTGGTGTTCTCTTCTGAACATCCCTACCCTGTGTTCAAGTCATGAGTTCTGCTTCACTATTGTTTGCTATTCTAACTATATCTTATTTGGTTCTACAAACTGCTCCAGCTTCTCAAGTTTATCCATTTTGTTCATTCCTGGGACTGGTAAGACAACATTTCTTGCTGTCCAAACCTGCTTCTTCAGCTGCATGTGCTGGACATCCCCACCTGACTGCTCACAGCAAGCTGTGTGCTCTTAGTAGCTTATTTATCCAAGTTTCTTTTCCCTAGCTTTCAATTTAATTTAATTTCTCATTGAAGAAATTTAGGTACATTAGAAAATAATGCTTTGTGTGGCTTGGATGGATCTTTAACAACTTCTGAAAAATATGTCCAAAGGAATTATAATATTATTGCTAAATTAATTTTAATGAAATGCTTCTGGAGAGCATGCTTCAGGAATTTCTATAAGTTATATTTATCCCACCAGTGAGGATTATCTGACTTTTTATAAGCTAATCCTCTTGAGTGCTATGTCTCAATCCTATGAGAAAGCATGTAATATTTTACAGTACAAGTGTTTTAATTTTATCTTCCTTAATTTCCACTTTAAACACATATAAGTGTTTCCAAAGAAGGGCAGACAGCAATCCAGATGCAACATTCACAGGTTTTGGTATTTTCCATTATCATGAAATAGCATCTAGTATTTTTGAACAATTCCTTTGTTTTCATTCTTATTCCCATTGCCTCTTATTTCACAGGCCATCCCCATTTTTTCATGTCTTGGCAAGTATCAGCTGCAAGAATGATTCACCTTCTGATGATTTTTTTGGTCTTCCTAGAACAATCAAGGGAAGAGAAAGCATTTAGTATTTATATTGAATTGTGTTTATATGGGTGGCCAAATTCTTCCCTTGACATGGGTGCACAGCTCTTCCTGTGAACCCAGGGGGCTGGGTTTGATGTGAATTATGCCCTGTAATGCAGTGATTCTTTATGCCTTGCACAAGGAAATGAATATTTTTATGCCTACAAAATGAAGTAGGAGAGAATTCTTCCTTCATTTCAGTGAAGTCATAGAGCAGCTACAGATCTGCCCTAACTGTACAGATGATACTCATTCAAAAACCATGACAGGGACCTGATATGTGATTTTGAAGGATCATGGTGCCTTTATGGGGATGTCCAGGATTATCTGCCTTGATAATTTTTCCAACACATACATTTGCAAACAAGGAACATTACAGTTTTCAAAATACTCATGATTGTGCTGATATAACGCCCTCATTTTCCTTGGGTAAGCTGAAAATACTTAAAAAGGGGCCAGAAATGTGAGTAAGCAGTAAGGCAGACCATAAGAGAGTCACCAAATTTCAGAAAGGATATTATCACATAATATCCTTACGTGTTTGAACAAAGAGAAAGTCACAGGCACAAGCGGGAATCCTCCTGGAGCTGTTGGTCTTGAGTCAACAGAAAGTCTGACAAACCTGGATCACACAGGTGAGGAAGGAATGACACTTCAATGTCTCACAGTGTTTTCTGGGTAGAGCAGAAGAGTCATAGCTTTGCACTCCATGAGCATCCACCACTTCTGCTGTGATTCTCCACCCATTTTTCTCTCTCAAACTCCTCTGTGATTCCTGAGACAAGAGGGGCAGCTTTGTACAGATGGGTGTGCATGATTTTTGTGCTCTGCTCAAGTCTAACTGATACTATTGCTATGCTTAAGGGACATTTACATCCCACTTAGGCTGCTTCTGGCTTTCCTCAGACAGGTGAGTTTCAAGAAACAACTGTTTGAAAAGACATGCAGCCCATTGGGTGTCACTCCTGCTAATTACAGTGTGTTCCGGACTTTCAGTGGCTCCTTTGCATCCAGGTGCCAAACTCAGCAATGAGCACCAATGGATGCCATGTCAAAACCCATTTTGGGCTGCAGCACTGACAGGTGAGGACACTGAAACCCACAGAGGAGAGAAACACCTACCACTGGGCTTGCCTCAGTCTATAGAAACACCACAGAATTTTATAGACAGGTGTTTCTGTTCATTTATAATGCTGTAAAGGCTGTTTTATCTACCCAATAAAGGTTTACAAGGCAATACCATTATCTATTTATATAATACAATAACAACATTTGTTTCTGCAGAATTCATTTGTCTTGGGTGAAAACTCAAGTATTTCCTGTAGGAGCTTCTCAGCATATTTCTCTTCAAAGCTACTTTCCTCCTTGTGAAATTGCAGCTGCAGGTCTGAGAGAAACAGAGCAATTTTCTCTTCCCTGGCTTGAGCAGCGTTGCAAACAGCCTGTCCTCATCAGAATAGGAAAATGTTCCAGTTACATCTGTAACTCTCGCTGCTCTCTACACCACTGCTTTTCAGAGGGAGAGACAAATCCTCCCAGTGTTCCTGAGCAATACATTTTGCATTTGGAGTTCTGACTTGGCTGACACTTTTTAAAATATATATATATATTCAGAGTCAGACAGCTCCCTGGTGACTATTACACAGCTGCAGATGCTGAGGGGCACAAATTATTCCTGCAAAGGTCAACATTACCTTACACTAAAAAATTGTCTTCCTGACCATTCATTCTTTCTTGACTTCCACACTGTGAACAAGTGATGAATTTTTATGATTTCACCACCAGCCATTGGTCATATTATGTACCTCTTGGGGAGAAGAAGTGAGGAGGTGGAAAGAGCCCCCAAACCGCACATAGACACCTAAAGATTGTGTCCTTTTTGTTTCATAAGATGACATTAAACCAAGAAGAGCCAAAGTTTCATTTGGAAGCTGTTACAGGACTTAATAACAGTCAGTGTGAGTGAGCCACGGAATGAATCTTATAAAAGGGATGGAAGGATGTGTCCAGACAGCCCAAATTTAAACTCATATTCAAAGTCTACTGTTTCCTACTGGCTAGCCAGTTCAGAAGGCAAGGAGCCAAGCAACAGATCTGAGACCTTTGTGGAAGTTAGTTAGGCAATTTTAATATCGCCCAGAGCTGCTTAGCAGTAAGTGAAATTCCCCAGGCAGAACCTGTGTGGAGCATAGACATTCTGTTTCATGAAGGAATATGCTACTTTAAAATATGATTAAATTCAGATGTGGGATGAAAGACAGAAAAATTAGAAGTTCCTCGTGACTTTACTTTAACCAACTGAAATATTATATTCACCTACATTGAAAAATTTTAGTTTGGTTATTGCAATACTAAAAGCAGCATAAATTTAAAAGATCTCCACTTCAAAAATGAAAGTTTATGCATTGCAAGCTTTGTAAGAATCCCTTCTTACTTTTGCCTTCTGCACCACATTCTCCTTAAAATTGGTATCATTGTATCAAACGTTTTTATTTCAGCTAAAGTTGGGAAAAAAGATTCCCTCAAAGAGTTTCCTATTACCTTTTTTCACTTACCACTGCACACACTACTCTCTCCAACAGAAAATGGAGGAACAAAGAATTGGCTGTTGTTTAATACTTCATTAAAAATGCTCAGCTACTCTAATACCAGAAGAGACGTAGAACAGAACAGAATTCACAGGCTGCAGGCAAGAACTTTCTCCCCTTTTGTCAGAGCAGGCAGCATGTAGAGTCTGGCCCTAATCAGATTAGGTTGTGCATATTTATAAACATCTGAAGGCCATAAAGAAAGACTCCCAATTAAAAGATACTCTGGATTTGCTTCTGCAAGAGCTGCAGAAAAACATGGCGATTAACATTTCCATTAGAGACTGGGTTTGGCATAAACCACACTTGTTGAACTGGGTCCTCTGGAAATCTCTTTTCTACCAGAACGTATCCCTGTGTTCTTCGCAGATACATTGAAAAAACATGTCCCATTTGATCTGGGTGTATGAAATTACACAATGCCATGTCACTGCATGGGATGTAACCCCGTGTAATGCAATGCACATTCAAGCAAAACTCTCTCTTCCATTATGGGCAGGAGTAAATTACAGATAGGAGTTTACCATAATTAACCACAAACTGGCAATAAGGCCTATTTTCTGTCTTTGTAGATTACTATCAAGTTAGCTAAGCCCTTCTCAAGCTTACTTTTAAAAGTAGTTAAGAATATAAAAGATATTTAAGATGAATCCATTCTCTGGATAAACATGTTGTGTGAACCATCCAAGCTATTTGGAATGGAGAATGAATCCAAGATGCTGGTTAGGTGTGGTCTGTTTGGTAAACAGCCCAACCCTGACTACAGTTTTTCATAAAAATATTTAACTTCTTTTTTTTCCCACTTATTCCTCAATTAAGATCTGTGCTGTTGTTACCTCTTAACAATAACACAAGGCTGAACTCATGTCCAGCAGCTGCCCACAATGTGTCTCTTACAGCTGAAATCACTTCATCATTTATTATTCCAAAACACTAAATAAGGGCAGACATTTTCCTAAAGAATTGATTTTTAAGGGCTCAGTATCAATCAGTTCTTTTTGCCTTTGATCCTCAGAAATCAGGGAGCCAAACATTTAGAAAATTCAATATGTGGCCCATTTAAAGATATTCTAGACTTTCTGGTGCTCCCATGAACCACCTATTTGCTTTAGACAATCAGCAAACTTTTTATTAACGGGATGCTTTATCAGCACACAAGGCAAACCCACAGCAGTGTTTCTCTGAGACAGATCTAGAAAAGTAAGCAGTCTAATTGGGCCATTTGCATTTTAATGTTCCTGCAGCAGCCCTGATTAGCAATACTTTTTCAAAGCACAGGTGCTGAGCCTTCCCAGTGCAAAGTTTCCACTGTCACTTATGGCCCCCAGTTCCATTTCTGCCTGTTGGAGCATAACAGAGATCTGACCCATCTGCAGACCACATCCCTCCCTTTCTGGGTTCAAGCACTGGAGAAATTCCAATTAGTGCTTTTTGTTGTACTTTTTGTGGGTCAGTTTAGCAATGAATCCAATCCCTTAAAACAGTGTCTTTCCATTTCTTCTTGTAAAATGTACCTTTTCAACTTCCCAGTGGTTTTTTTTACTTTCAATGTCCTAGTTCCAGTTGCCTCTTATTTTACTTTATTAAATGATTTCCAACCTCTATAGAATATTGGTGCAATTTGTTCAAATGCAGCCTGCCCTATAAGCAAGAACTAGAATCTCACAAAAGCAGCTGCATCTGTCTCAGCCTTTCACTTTGGAGGATGCACCTTGACTGTCCTGGGATGTGCTCAGGTAGGGAGAGGAGGAAGAGGGATGTATTTACCATCAGAATATGTGCAGAAAATTTTTTAAAAGTCTCGCTTGAAAAAAAGAAAAAAGCCTTAAACCGTGGACTTCCCCTTTATTATTATTATTATTATTATTACTATTACTACTACTACTGGAATTACAGTTCCGGACATGCCTCAGGAAGGAAGCACATATGATCACACAACACCTGCAGACTGCTGTGTCAAACAGGATGGGAAAATCACCTGCTCACAGCACAAAAAGGCTTTTCCATCATATACTGTAAAACAAGATGCTGTAAGTGCCCTGGAGGAACTGCCTTTTCATTGCTGAGCCCTGTTATAACACTGTTCCTCGTGTAATTCTCACTCTGGCTAATAACACATGATTTCAAGTCACATCCAGGCTATAATGAAAGTGGGAAAAGAACCTGAAGTAGTGCCACAAAGGTCCGGTGGTTTTGTGGCCCTTAGGCCCTGTGGTTAGTTGTGTTGTGGAACACAACCCAGTATACAATGGATGAATTTAAAAGATAATTCTTCAGGCCAGTTTTGATACATGAATTTAGCACAGTCACAGGCAATTAAATACTTGAAATTTTAGTACTGACTTGAAATAAAATAGGTGAAACATATCTCTCTCCTTGTATTACTGAAAACATTAAAAAAACTTGCTCCTTTTCAAAACAGCAATCACTTCCTAAGAAGTGCACAGAAAATCAGCACAAAGTTGATTGGTGTCTGCCCCAACCTGTTCTCAGCAGAAAACAAAGAACATAAATCAATGTCTATAAATCTACTCCCTTTCCTGAGTTAAACCTCATCAATAACAAAAATATATCTTCAACCTCAGTTTCAGCCCCATGGGCATCTCTAGTGCCTCTCCAGCATATTTTCCTACTTGTGGATTCACCACAGTAACTCCCATTTCTTTTATATTCAGTGGGATAAATAGGCCAAAGCAAGCCTGGTAATTTTCTGCAGGATTCCAGGGGCTGTGATGGGATGGGTTTGCCATCCAGTTGCTTTCTGCATTAGGGATGTTTATGTGGGTGTATTTCATAGACATCCAGCTACCTCAGAGTGAAGACACATCCTCCTGATAATGAGTCTTCCCAGAGGAGGCCTGTTTGGAGATTTAGAAGCAAATTCTTGTGACTGAATCATCATCGTTCAATTGTTCTCCATTAAAAATAATTTTATTATGTAAACAATTAAGTTCAATTATACGGATTTAGAAAGCTTTTAGTCCAACTTGCTCTTGCAGTGACACGTTATAACATAAGCCTCAACACCACTTCTGAGAAGACTGTACCTAGACAAACACTTTTCTTAGGTTGCCCTAATCCTTTGGGTCCATACCTGAACTGTCATGACATCTGGTGGGACACACATGCAGAGAGCATGGATGTGCCAGAAATTCCACCTCTTCCCTGGCTTTCCAACCCTACATCTGAAAGAGCAACGTCAAGCAAAGACAGAGTCCTCTGGAAGGCACAGTGGAGCCTGACGTGGGACTGGGTTCTTTCTCCCCAGGCTGATCATGGCCACCAGCCTTCCATCCAGAGGGAAAGTTCATCCTTCAAAGAGCTGAACTCTGCTCAATTTTGCTTCATAAAGCACAAACAAAACAAATCAGTGTGATATCCCCAGTTTTAGATGTCTGCTGTCAGCCTCGCAGGAAGCTGAATTAACGTGTACTTGCCCAGACACTCACACTAATCACATTTCCTGGGGTCTAGGAACTGCTCTCACTTGCCAGTTTGACCACTCTGTGTTTCTCCTCTCACAGCCTGAAGGACTTGCTAAAAGTTAATTCAAATAGTTCTCTGTTTGCACAAATATTCAAGTGAGTAAAATAAAGTATTTTCATAAGTACTTCCAGATTGAAGGCTTGTTCTCTCTGACTTCAACTAAAAGTTCTTTTCTTCTCCTAACAAAGGACTCTACCTCTACCTAAATTAATTTTGGCAGCGTCATTCTGGAGAAAGGAAAAAAAAATAATGTCACATCTGTGTAAATTACTAAACTAACCTGGAGATAAGTCCTCCAGCGGACAACAGCTGCCTTCTCTCCCCTCTCTTTATATTTAATATCATTGTATGTCATCTTAACAGCTGCATTTACCACAAATTCCCTGTGAAGCTTTTGGGTCATTCACTTTCCAAAAGCACAAGCCAGAAATGCACACTCAGGGCGTTAATGCTCACCCTGGCTTGACTCACACACCTAATGGCTCCTTGGGTGATTAGCAGTTTTCATCATCAGGTCCTACACGATTCAAAAAGAAAAAAAAAAAAGAAAGAAAACCTTAATGGCAATAAAAATATTAGGAGTCAGCTATTTCATACTAATGACTTGTTAATGTAACATTATTGCTGGTGCTTTAAGTACTGTTGTCCTTAAATGCTGCACTGCATTCATGAAGGACTTGGGGAAAAAAGAGAGTATGGTGCTGAGACTTATTGCATTAAGAGATCGGTTTAACAGATTGTTTAGTTTTGGTAATATAATTTGACATCTAAACATAAGCTGAGAGGGATCTCCCACAAAACCTTTGATAATATGATTCATTGTCAAATGTTTGTTTTGCCTATCTGGTACTCATTAATTAATTCTTTTTAATATATCTTGGATTTACTGATTTGGAAAAAGAGAATTATTCTTATTGATGTTGCTAAAATATCCAGGTGGCTTGAATTTCACCAACTAGATGGTATAATCTAGCACATTTGTGTAGACCTAATCAAATCTCTACTAACAGATGTGAAGAGCCCAGCATGGGAGCAAATGTTTGTGTCTATATGATAATTAAATTACCTCAATAAAGAGAATAAATGAACAATGATGACCATAGTTTTTTTAAACCTAGGTTATCTTCCTCGTGCACAGCCTCTATTAACCCCTTTAGCAATTGGTAAAATTTGAAGATTTTCAGAATGAGCCATGGTTTTCAGGTAGTGCATTTGATTGAATCTACTGACCAGGCAACATGATTGACTTGCTCAAGTACTCCTATGCATCCCCTTTAATGGAAATCAAATAAATAATGAGTTCTGCCTTAAAGGTGTGCTATGTACAGTGTATTTCATTTCACATAAACAGTTGTGACACATCCATCTGTGTTTTAATTCCTCTTTTAGTTCTCTCATTCTTGGGGAATTGCTTTGATGATTATCACAGCATTCTTAACCATCTTTGTCCAAATTTTACATGTGCTCACATCTTTAATAAACATGATCATGTCCCTCATACAAGCTGGATGTGGCTGTATGGGTATTTCTGATAGTCCCAGTAGGCACTTGAGTGAACCATGTGCTGCTAAGAATCATCAAAACCTGGCCCCCTAAATCCAGTTTGTGATACAACCAGACAACTTTACTTCAATACCTATAAAGCACAACGAAAACCTCTGCTGTAATCCATTCCTGAATATTCATTTCCCTAGAATTCACTTCATGGAGACCTATGAAATCAGGAGATAAAAAGATATTTCAAACCTCTCTTTGTTTTGAAGGTGGCCTGGTGGAAGTGAGATGCTCCCACACGAAGGGGAAGCCAGCCCTCGGTAGCAGCACCGCTCTGCTATCACCAAAGCAGCCGAGTCGCAGCTGGAGTTCAAATCACTTCTGACCATGTTTTTGCTACAAACAGGGGAACAGTTCTTCCTCTGTTCACTCCACGGCGTGCTCTGACCTTGCTGGAGGCTAAGTAATGTCACCAGCTGCATGTGTAACATGGTCATTGGTGATGAAAAGTGAACCAGTGTAGCTCGCCTAGGGATGCAACCCCTTTTAACATATCTAACATTCCTGCAGGTGTGGTGGCTTTATTTGTGTGTTTTACTGTGTTTGTTTATTTGCCTGGCTAACTAACTCATGTCCTCCTGCCCGCTGCAGATAGAGCCTTCTTATTTAACATTCCTGAAACTTGGAGTGTTTAGGATATAGATTGTTTCCAGTCTCAGGATGTAAAAGACATGGGATAGAAGTAAGAGAGATTAGGGCTCTTTTCCTCAAAGTTAAACAACTGGATTGGTTTTCAGGCAATGGGGCCCTGAAACAGCTAAATAAAAATAGTCCTGTACTTACAAGGAACTCGCAGATTGTGTTTCTAGAAGATCTGACCGAGAGAATGGTTTGACAGCAGCACTTGGGAATAGCCCAAATACATAAAACAGTTATCTCCTGGTGTCATAAAGAGATCTTTAGTCAGCTGAAGTGAGGTGGCAGCAGGGCTGGAGTAATTTGGGAGGCTAATTATATCCTCTTTGTATTTAAATGAATTTTTCTACTGAGCCTTCTCTGCTGTGGCAGAGAAACAAAGTCCAGTCACTCCCAGCTCAATACATCCCAAATCACAGAATGTTTCTGAGAAGACCTGCAAAGAGAAGATGGCTTTTACAGAAGATGGCTTTTACTGGACTTCACTGCACGCACAGAGCGACATCACAGCTGGAGCTTGGTGGAAAAGGGGCAAAACCCACTCAAAACCCCCAGAAATTGAAACAAACAGGTTCCCTTTCGGGAGTCCCAGTCAAAAACATTTTCTAATTATTCACATGGAAGTCCATCTCTTCCATGGAATGTACACATACAAACTCTATCAACCAAATTCACTCTTTTCAACCTGTGTAGCTCTAACAGAAGTACATCAGCAACTATTTCCTCCTTGTCTATCTATTCAAAGCAGGGCCTGATAATCATAAGGTTATTCTCTTTTGAAATATTCCGTTCAAGGAAGGATTTGTGGAAGTTTGTCCTGATTAGTTTTGGATGCAAGCCCACAACAAAACAGGTAGAGAGAGAATGGTCTTTTGCTGCCCCATAAACTTCCCAGGCTTCAGGGCCAGAGGCACAGCGAAGCACCACCGACGACCTGTGAAAATGTACCATGAATAATTTTGTAACAGGGAAGAGGAAGGAGAGCTGCAAGAGTGTTTGTGTCACCAACACAATTGCTAAAACTATTTGTTCAGTTTGGAGGGTGGGAGGCAAAGGGAGAAAGTGTTGGTGTGGATTTGGTGTAGTTTTGCTCCTTCTTGGTGGGTGCAGCCACACCAGCGCCAGCTATAGCACAGACGCGGGACTATCTGCACTCAAACGTCTCCTGCACTGTAAGAGGTCACCAGCTCATAATCTGTGGTCACAGGAGAAGGAAATAAGATTGGAATCCACTCATTTGTCTTCTGAACCTCAGACAGCCGACCAGGTCTTGGATTTCTCTCTTCCTCGTCCCGGGTCAATAACGCTTGTGAGATCTGTTTTGGCATGGAAGTTTGCTGAGGCAGGGTCTACACTTCCTTCACTCTTATTTCTAACTCCTGATTTCATAGGCTTGGCACTGAGACCCCAGGCCCTTTCCTGAAGGACCAAGTCTTAGAAGTGCATTTTGGGGTGCAACTGAAGCAGAGACACAGCCAGGTACCTCTTGAGACATCAACTCCCTTCCTGTCCTCCCGCAGTCATTTCAGTGGCTTGCTTCAAATTTCTCAGACAGGTTTTTATCTTTTCACTTCCATCCTGTCTACTTTCACACAGCTTTTTGTTGTCATGAAGGCTCAGAAATGTTCTCAGAACAAAAAATAACTTCTGCTTTTCCCCTTCACTCTGCTAAGAGCTCCCCATGAGTCACTCTCTGTTTTCTTTACCCACCCTTCAAGGTTCCTCATTGTGCAACCAGGTTTTAGCCTGGGTTTTCATAAACACGTCTGAGTTACACAAGTGGGATTTTTTTTTAAGTGGAAACAGGCTCAGTAATTTGTAAATATGCTTTGGTTGAAAAGGAGTTAAAAATACAGTCAAAGAGACTTTGCTTCCCTCCTTTCTCCCATGGTTCATGACCTTTGCTTTTTTCAACTTCCTCAATTTAGTTTCAGTAAATTGTCACAGAATGGCACAACACCTGCCTTGGGTACTTGAGAAATTGACTTTTCCTGCAAATTACCCTGATCAGTGACCTTGTCTGGCTACTAAAGGGGTTTGCAGAAGCAGCGTAGCTTTATGTGTGGCCATTTTCCATCTTCTGATTGGTATTTAGCCCTTTGAAGTTCGCTTATCTCCTTAATGTGCAACTACCTTTTGGGAACAAAAAAAAAAAGAAGAAGAAAAAGGGCAAAAAAAGAGGTAAAAAAGGGCCATGATACACTTGTTATATCTGACACCAAAATACTAACAGTAAGACAAACTGTACTTCATCCTGGAAGATGCACACAGAAATGTGAGCTGAAATGCTCCACTGATCCCCCTTTCCAGAATATATCTATAATTTTTTTTTTTAGCTGTTAAATGTTCAGGTACTGGTTGACATTGTTGCAGTTGAGTAGTGTTTACTAGGAAGGATTTAACAAGGCTGACCTTTCCTTCCTTTCCTTTCCCTTTTTTTTTTTTTAAATCTGTTGTGAAAAGCCACTAATCTTGAGGAAAAAGCAAATATCTGCTCCTCCACACACTGCACAAGTGTTGGGGCAGAGGTTACTTCTGGAAACCTAAAAGGTAAAATTCTTTTTTACGCTGAAGCTTTGATTTCACAGTGACATGTAAAGGGGTTATTTGTTTAATTAATTATTAATTGCTCTGGTGTCCAACAGGTGCCAGGTCTCAAGAGCAGTCCCCTGAGGCAAGCAGCCCAAGGGGAAGCGTGGTTCACAGCAACCTTGAGCAAATTGGCCCAGGAGAAAGTTCTGGAGCTACTTCCCATGTCCTTGTCAAATATCAAAGAAAAACAGTTAAAATGTAAACTTATATTAGGCATTGTACTTAATTCTGACAAGCTTTTAGGATCGAATTGCAGACTTTAGTCAACAAAGGGGAATTAGGCCAGGCTCTTCAATGGAGGGGAAGGTGGGACAGCTGTTTGGGAACTCCATGCATAGCTCTCATCTTATTTTTCACATCTGTTCTGTTTAATTCAGCAAAGCACTTTGAGTCACAACTTGTGGCTGAAAACTTGAATCCTATTTTACCTGGGACTCAGACTGATATTCTAGATCTTAGAAGGAAATTAAAAAATGCCTGAAAGATTACATTATCTAATAAATTTCCCCCACCCCACTCTCTTTATTTTTGCAACTGGTGAAGATTTATTGCTTAATTGCAATTTAAGAAAAATTTTAATGCACTCAAATGCAAATTCTGTTTGCATATGTGGGAGGATTTTGCTTCCTTTCCTTCTTTTCCCCTTATCTTTCAAAAAAGCCTAGCTGAAAAAAAAAAAAAAGCCCACAAATAAGGTTTGAGTAAGGAAAAAATAGCAAAGAATGGTTTTCTTTATTTATATTGCTGTCCTTATCCTGTCTTGCCTGATCCCCTCTCAAGATTTGCGATTTTAACCTTCTAACATCAACCTGAATGGCGGAAATATTACCCTTGTCCTAGAGAAAGGGAAATTAAGACAGAGGGCTCGTAACCCAAGAGGTCCAGGGCCGTGGACACTCTGTGTGCCTGGATCTGAAATGGTCTCCAGTCTGCTGAGCCCCAGAAGGGGACGGTCACAGCAGCTGCAGGGACAAGCAGGATCCGTCATTCCTCTCACAGGGATTCACTCTAGCTCCATGGCAGCACAGAAGGAGCATTAAGAGAGCATCATGACACCAGCACGTGCCCCTCCTTCAGATCCCTCCTTTCCATTCTCCTCTAGGAAGCTGCTGGGGTGCTGCAGACTCTGCCACTGACATGGGTTCTCCCCCTGGTCCCTTCCTTTCTTCCAGTGGTTGTGGTTTCCTGCTCACTTCCCCTCACCACAACATCAGGACGTACCTTACCTCTGTTAGGGCTGTACCTTATCTCTGTTAGGGCTGGACACAGCCTCTGTCCGAACCCAACACAGGCCCCCAGTGTTCCAGCTAATGGGAGCTAATGAGAATAACAAACCACGGTGACACGGGGCTCCTCTGCTATTAGAGAGGGCACAGACATGAAAGGGTGTAAGGTGAGGGAGCCCAAAAGCCTGATCCGTTCAGATCACGGGGATTTAGCTGTGATCTCCCTTGCCCCAGGGTCAGGCATGGCACGTGAGTTATCCCTGATCTCTGTCGCTGCAAATGGGGCTGGACTGGGCTGGGAGGGGTGTCCAGCACTGCTGGTCTGGCTTTGCACCCCCAGCACCTGAGCACAGGGTGGGGATGCCAGGAGTGTGATGCCTTTCCCCACCAGGCACCACAGCCAGGCCCTGGAATCTTTAAGCTGTTTTTTTTAAAATTGGCTGAGTAGCTTTGGTCAATGGGTTTGACCAGATGAAAAGCCAACAACCCTCAGTGCAAATCCAGGCTTGGACAGAACTCTGCCTCACAATTAGCTTGGTCTGGGACACAACTCTTTGTAGTTCCTCACTGTCTCACAACAGAGATCAGCTCTTCAGAAAATCAGCACCCAGCACCGTGTTCTACCATAATTTAAAACAATTAAAACACAAATCACATCTTGAATCTGTTAACTTTCAGATAAGTATAATTAGACCCCAAAATGCTTTAAGTAGTGTTTACACATTTATTTACCATAAGACAATTATTAAAACAAAGAAACATTTCCAGTTAATTGATAGAAAGATAGGAGAAAATGTAATTAATCATCATTAGAGTGTGCAGCCCTTTATTGTTCAGTGGCATGTCACTGTGGGAACTGCTGGCTGTGACACCACTCCTGTCCCTAAGGGCTTGGTCTGGCAGGAAAAGGGAGGTGGTGGCTGTGAAATGGGGTGGATTTACCGTGGGGGTGCTGGTGCTTTCACACCCAGCATGTCCTGGAAACACAGGGCCACGTGCCCGGGAGAGAAGTGCTGGTGGGACCACGGCAGGGTGAGACCAAAAAGTGCAAATAAATGTGGTGGAAAGCAGAAGAAATTACACATGTCAGTAGAATTACACCAGCGAGGGAAGAAGAAAGAAACCCCATATCCTTAAGCTATTTGACTCTCCAAAGCACAATGCAACAATATTAACTTCTGTAGGATAAGAGAGCTTTTTGTTCCAATATGATGTGAAGTAGCTTTGCTTGAAAGATTTCTTCTGTGTTTTCAAAAATCCTTCTGGTTTCCCAGAGGGAAAATGGGGATTACACCAGTAAACTCTGAGCAAGCATGTCCATTGCAGGAGCATTTCTTTAGTACAGAAACAACACTGGTGATTTCTTTAATTGCAGCAACTTGGACAATTACTTTACTCACAAAGCCTTTTGGAGCTAGATGAGCTGCCTCCTGCAAGACAGGAACTTTTGTAAATTCGGGTTTTATCCTCCAAACTACTTGTGAAGGATCACCACAACTTTCTCCACTGCTCAGAAACAGCTTGCAAGAAAACCTATGCTCTAAAGTTCAGAACTGTTAATGTTTTGCTGTCATAAACCTACTTTATTTTCAGCTGAATGGGATTCCAAAGGTAGAAAATACAATTTTTTTTAAAATTTCAGCTCTTTTCATCATTGTGGTTGAATTTCACCAATCATAACATCTAAGTTTGAAATGTTTGTTTTGCTCTTGTTGCTCTTTGTTCTGTTGTAGACGTGCAGGCCTTACAAAAGACTCCATCCAAACCAAGGCCATGAAATTGCAATATAGATGGTAATAACATTTTTTCTAATCTCTATAAACTTCTGTTGGATATGAACAGGATGCATCCTCAAATCTACAGTGTTCTTTCTGGAAATAAATTTCACTTTTTTCTTCTTTTTTTTTCTTTCATTGTTTCTCAAGATTTAGTCTTTAGTCTTACACCTCATGACACACTCAGTTTGTATTGCACCTCCAGCAAAAGTCTCTTTATGATACAAATGATCTATAAATCACACATGAGACACAGCAGCACCCGAGACAACTCATACGCTCCTACAGAAATCTTTTTTCTTCAGGAAAAAACCTTTAGGATTCTTTAATTTGAGAGACAAAATGCATCTGTAAGCCCTTAATTGAAAAACAGATACCTGGTCTAGCAGTAAAAGGCTTACTAATGCTCTGGAATGAATAAAACAAATTTACCTAGCTGATAAATTGATAAATTGATAAGACAACCCCCTGAGCAGCCAGAATGGGGCACCAGGCTCTGCACAGGATGGAGCTCTCGCTGTGATCACTTCCACTTCGTGGCAAAGTAATGAAAAAAGGAAACCAGAGATAAAAGCTTTGGCCTGTCCTCCACTTCAGCAAGTCGTAAATGAGCTGGTCCTAGTTAGACAGAAAAGGAGGAGGAACTGAGAAGCATTAGTAGTATTTGATGTGAAAAATTTGATATAATAAAAAATTATGCTTTTTGTCATACAAATGCAGCTTTCCATAAACAGCCTCAAGAATAAGAAGCACATTGTTCAGATTTCCTGCTTTTCCTGGGTTTAGATGATCTGGTTTTGCTTATTATTAAACAGAAAAGATTATTCTTAGAAGTACAAGCTATTTTCACACATAAGTAGTAAAGAAGAGGGCCCCCATATATTCAGAGCCTGGAAGGAGATGCAGTAAAACATGAACTACGTTAATTCTAAACACTGCTCCGAAATTATTGATGTTACATTGCCACAGAGTTCTTCTGACTTACTTGAACATCTTAATCACTAAACTAATTGAGGACTTAAGTCCTTCCCATTTTGTCAGTTCCTTCATCCTCAAGAAGCACATTTCTGTAGCTGTGCATCAGCCAGGCCTGAGTATTTTATTAGATGTGGCGTCCATATTTCTTCTCCTTTTCATTTTTTCTTTTAAAGTCAGGCTATTCTTACTCATTTCTCAGTAACTACTTTTAATTTGCTTTTCCCAGCTTGGAACAAAGCATTAAAAAATAAAACCCCTAGACATCACTGTAACATCAACATTGAGGGGGAAAAAACTCCACAACAAGTAAAAGCAAAGCCTGACATGATCCAAGGAGTGTTTAGAACCTCTAATAAGGAGTATTTGTTAAGTGAGGAGAAAGATAAAGCAATACATGATTGAAAATGCTTTGAATCTACAGTCTTACATATATTCTTCAGCTCTGATGCAGACCATGCTGCTAATTTTACCTATTTTAAGCAAAACATGAATATTCTGTCTGTCTAGCTCCTGCTGGTTTAGTCTTAATGGGACCATTGTCCTCTGCTTTATCACACTTGATAACTGTATATATATATATATATATATGAAAGGACTACCCAGTAAAAAGGAAAAAAGTATTTGAATTTTGTCATCCTTGAAAACTCATATTTTGGGCCAATTTCTTCTCTGATACAAAAGGGCTCAGCTGATTTCAAAGTTGCTCTAGACAGAAGCCAGTATCAGAACCAGGTATCAGAACCGGGTTCTGCCACATTTGCCTGGAAAAACAAGTTGTTCTTAGAGAAAACTCAGGAAGAAGAATGGGCCCCAAGATGTTTGGTGAGGGGATATCAAAAAAGTAAATTGAACAATTTTAGCACCTCATCCCTCTAAATATTTTTAGTTAACAATGTGTATATCTATCTATATATCTATATCTATCTATATCATCTATATCTATCTATATCTATATCTGTATCTACATATAAAGTCCATGTTTCAAATCTCCCAACTAAAACCAGATTTTAAAAGGGAGAGGGGAATGAGGCAACCCTGTGTTTGCAATTAAAATACGCATATTTTCAATCAAATAAAAAAAAGAGGATTATTAGGCTATATTCTAGTTTAAAAGAACATTTCAGTGCATGTATTTTTGTCAACTCTAGTCCCACCTGGCTTTTCAATACAAAGATAGCAAAGGACTACAGAGTTAACACAGCAGTGGTGAGAAGCATTTCAGAACCCATGTACATCCTTGCAAAAGCGTTCTCCTGACACTTTTCTAGTCATTTGCCCTGTAGCACAGAAATACTCTTGATTTTCGTGTATGGGTCTTACCTCCTTTTCCACAGCCTGGTATATTGATAATAGCACAGTTCCTGGCACTCAGCTTGAATTTTTGGCACTGCATCCCAGCTGTGTGCCAGTGTACAGCAGACATGCCCCTGGAATTCCACTGCTATCCATTCCCTCCGGTGGGGATATGTACATAAACTGTGATATATAATGAGATGAGCTTGGAAAGAAATGGGATGAGAAGGTAAATAAATAAAAAACTAAACACCCAGCTAAATGGGGAGTGAGGCATGTCAGAAAACTGAGTTCTGGTCCCTGCTGCAGAGAAGATCTAGCACTGAGCATTAGCCTTCAGTCTGAAGCAATAAGCTCTGGTGATCTTCACTGGCTTTGAACTCAAGTACAATTACAACTGAAAAAGCACCTGAATAGCTGGACTGTCACACAGAGAGATTTGGAGAACACTCCAGAAAGTATCAGCTTTGGGATTTTACTGAGATCTCTGGGGTGAGCTGGAAAGAGAGGATTTTTTTCTAGCTAGAGAAAAATACTGTGTCTAAGTGTTGTTTTAGCAATCAAGTAATGCATCACTTTTGTAAATCTCACCCGTCAGCTGGATCCTCTGTGCTAGGAACTACACCCCAATAAGCAATACCTGTCCTGCAAAACCCCTGTCAAAAACACACAGGACAGACAAAGTAAGCCTTACTACCTTTTTATGCATGGGAAGCAGAAGCACACCTTCAGCAGTGGGAGAGCCTCTGGATATACCTACAAGCATCTTTCCCAAGATTTTTTATGAAGACAGACCCCTTTCATCCTTCCAGTCCCAGCCCTGAAACCAGAATATGCTGGGCACAGAGACAGTGAGCCAGTCAGTAGAATTCCAGAAGCCATTCAGATGGGATGTGTTGCCATGCCAGGGAGACACTTGCACGTGATCCCAGCAGAGCCTTGGAGTGACTGATCATGAGATTGGTGACGAAAGTCTTAAAGGGCTGAAAGCAGTTCAGAAACTAAATTGCCAGATCTACACCCTGTCCAGAGGGCAGCCCCAAGCTGGTCACCCAGGAGGGTCAGCTGAGAGCCAGCAGTGGTATCCCTGTCACCTCTGAATCCTTGTTCCAGGGCTGTCTGCCCTACAAATCCCATCTGGCCCTGCACAGGTGATTCTGGGGCCTTTGTAGAGAGCAGCTTGGCAGTTTTGTCTGCCCAGCCTGGTCTCCTTGGTGTCGTGACAAGGGCAGATGTGGCAAAGATTTCTGGGGTAGGTGGAGAATGCTGGGGCTGGTCTGTCCCATGTGCTGCATTTAACACTATTGGAAAGCACACAGACTGTGCACCCTCTGCAAACACTGCTTCCAGACCCGAGGATGGTGCTCCTTTCATGATGCACAAACACAGAGGGTCACTCTCTGTAGGACTATTTTTACTGGGTAAGAAAAGCAAGAGCCTTAATAACCTTTCTAGAATAAGGATTTTTCCCACAAGCCAACCTTCAACCCAAATCATGCTGGAGAAGGGAAGTAGAATTTGGCCCATGTCTTTCAGAAAACAGCAAAAGCAACCTGCAAGTGCCTACAGGATGAGCCAGGGAACAGCCTATATTTTTATACAATAAACTTCATTCAAAATTCTCTCTCTTAGTTCCCAAGTGAGAAAGAAAGAGCAACATACTGGCCCTCGGGGCAGGGTTTTTCTTTTTGCATTGTTTTTGTCACAGATCATTAAAAAAAAAAATAGCTCTTCCCAGACCATTTTCAAAACCACAACATATTCTTATGCGTCACAACATATCCCTACTCTTTCCCCCCGCGTTCTGTGACAGGTATTTAATTGAGCTAAAACTTTGTTTCTGCCGAGATGCAAATTTGGAAAAACAAGATCACCGTCGCCCGGGGGCTTGGTTAGCTGAAGATAAAAAAGCAACACCTGTTTTAGGCATGGCCATGTTGAAATGCAGGTGTTCCTCAGGCAACATACCCATGGTAACCAACTGCAGAACTCGTCCTTCCCGTTTGCTTCCTGGAGACTACGGCACAGACACGGCTTGAGAAGTCTGTGCGCAACACGCATTTTTTTAAAATTTTTTTTTTCTTAATAATATTGCCTTGTGAAATGTTGCTCATTATCATTTTTAATGTGACACAGAAGACAGCTTTCCATTTCAGTTGCCCGTTAGTCTGATTAATAACTTATTTTTTTTATTTTACATTTTGTGTTTTATGCTGCCTGCGAGGCAAATATTATCAGTGTTTTCCTACAAGAAGTAAGACAATTCACAGAACACATTTTATGCCCTGGGATCAGAGAAAGAAGTTTAGATTTATAATAACCAAGGACTGTGGCTTTTTATGAAGTGTATAAAGAGGGCATGTTTAATTATGTTTTGTTTATATCAGTGCTTTGTCTGCAAAAATAACATGAATTAGCATATTTGCCTATCATTGGCAGTTATTTCTAATGATTGATTAAATTTCTTAAGTGCAGAATGGATTAAATCACAATTTCTTGCAAATAATTTGGGAAAGAAAAGATAGAACTAACTACCCAATTAAAGTGGGAAAGATCAGAGTCTGACCGCTCCAGGCTGAGTCCTGTCCATCTTTTATAGTGACAACAACAACAAAAAAAAGCAAAATGCTTATTTGAAGCTGAAGCACTAAGGATGGAGAGCTAGACCCTAAAAGCTGTATTTTGCAACCCCTGGCTGTATTCCCAGAGGTGGCCTGGGTGGAATTGTTTATCATTTTTCTTCCAGCATCAGGTCTGTCCTGTTTGGATTCCTGACCTGCTCTGGCTGGGGCAGGACTCTGTGTTCTCTTGCTTGTGCTCCTCAGCGCTGAGCCACGCCACAGCCAGGCAGGTTTTTTGAAAAATCAAGGCATGGAATATTCAGAAGTGGCAGGAGCCTTCCACCAGCAAAAGATGATGTGGCTGGGATCGCCGTCCTCGAAAGGACACTCCAAAATTCTCTTAGTGTAAAAGCCCGGCATGGAACCCGCAATGCTGCGGGGAGCGTGAGGTGCCAGCGAAAAAGGTCAAGAACCGCGGCATCCAACCCTGCCAAATCCTGGGCTTTGTTCCAGCCGGTCCGTACAACAGCATCTCTGTTCACCTGCGCCTTATCACTGTAAAAAAGATAATAATAATTTTAAAATATATTGCAAGAGTTTCATTGGCAGCGGGGAGCGACCGGCGGGCTCGTTTTGAGGCAGGAAAAGGCTTTTTAGGGGCGGCGAGCAGACGTGGTTGACAAACGCCATCTAGTGGTGGCCGCGGGTAGTGCAGGCGCTCCGGGACCTTCCCCTCTCCTTCCCTTCCGCTTCCCCTTCTCCCGTCCAGGGATGCAAAGTCCTGTTAGACCCGGCAGCGCCAAGGCTGAGCTGTCCCACTCATCTCCGAACACCTCCCTGATCCACCCCCATCCCCGACAAATACCCTTACAAGCAACGAGAGCTGAAGGCACAGAGGGTCTGTCCTGTCCTGGGATTTGCACCCAAATCGCAGAATATTCCGAGCTGGAAGGCACCCAGGAGGATCACCGAGTCCAGCTCCTAAGTGAATGGCCCACAAGGGGATTGAAGCCCCGACCTTGGCATTATCAGCACCATGCTCTGACCAATGGAGCAGGGCTCTCCATCCCAAGGATGCCTTTGGGATGCTCAGTGTCTCAGTGCTGGCCTCTTATGCAGAAACACTGGAGATTTATTACGTTGACACTTTTTTTTGTTGTTGTTTTCCCTGCAAATCTTTCTGTACTGGGAAAGGAGGGAGTGACTTGAGGAACAACGTGAGCCGCTCAGCTAAACTGCTATTGTGGCTGAGTTTTACTTGAGCAACAATTTGACCAGAAGGCTCACAAATTCTAGCTTGTTCTGCATGTGAACCGACATTCCTAGAGCCCAAAACCACACCCAGGATGCATCCATAGGTCTTGTACAAAAGGTATGGCCAGAGGTGCCCATGAGCAGCCCCATTCTGATAACTGGTGGCTGATCCTGATCTATCAGCTGTGATCACCAACAGAAAGGGCTGGCTTGGGCCAGTCACTCTGCTCACATGGAGCTCAAGACTCCATCACCTGCTGGAACACGAGTATGCCACATTTTCAGGATCACTCAAAGCATTTTTCAACCCTCTAGGACTCTCTCCTAACGCGTTGTTTTTAAGACACAGCCAGCCAATTACTCGGCTGAACTACTTGCCTGAAGTCACCCTCCTCCACATTTAGTCTCATTCAGCCCATCCCACTATTTACAAATACAGGCCCAGATCTTGCAGCTACCTGGACCCCTGTGGATGGACCCTTGAGCCTGAGCAGAGCTCTACTGACACCAATGAGGTCTTGCTGTGCAGAGCTGATAGGAGCATTCCATCAATAATCCATAATAAAATCTAAACAGTGTTAAAACTCAGCAGCCTCCTGGCCAGAGGGAAGCATTGTCATCCACCTGCATGGCATGCTCCTGTGCCAGCAACATCCTGTGGGGAGAGAGCCTCCTTCCAACGGGAGATATAACCCATGGATGTGAACTCAGGTTACAGGTGAGGAGCAGAATAGACCCTATGGCACATGCTGAGGTTTCAAGGATCTCAGCTACCTGCAAATCCCAGGTAGTGACAGAGACTGTGGGGCTTCAGACTTAATGCTGGTGCTTCAACATTCAGCATTCAACTTTCCTTTCTCCCTGAGGGCAGTAGTTTTCTGTGTTTGGGCCAGATTTCCCCATTTTAATTTTTATATTCTTTATACTGTGATAATTTAAGTCTAAGAAACCCCTTCTGTACAAAATAAATTAGCTAAAACCGCTCAGGACAGCGTGTTCTTGCTCTTTAGTTACTTTTCATTTGGCTTTGTTTTAAATGCTCCCTCTGGATATTGTTATTTCCACGCATTTCCGAAGTACAAAAGGAATGCAGGAGACAGTCTCTGTTTATATGTGCTTGAAACACTTGAAACTCCTGTGCAGGAGCTGGATACCACAGTGACAGGTGCAATATAAGAACCACCTGTGTAGATTACTTCAAACTTATTGCAAATGCTGAATTCCTGGTGTTTTGCATTCAGGAAGAACTCTTGGGCTGTAATCCAGTATTCAGTTGCAAAGTTGATAATTATGGCATAGTTAGGGAAAGGAATTACTCAACACAAGCACAAGGTCACCACTGCAGGTCTGTCTCTGTTCAATGCCAACAGGGCAAGATAAGTGGCCTTAGCAATAAAACCAAACAATGCACCTGCTACCAGGAGCTGAGGACAGGGCTGGTGTGTGAGAGCACAGACAAAACCAAGGATTTTATGGAGTATTCTGTACTGAATGTCTCTTCCACAAAGAATCCGAGATCTCTATTTCAGGATCTTTTTTTCTGCAAAGTAGAACCGGTGGGAAAATCATCCACAAACAAAAACGGGTACGAAAAAAAATTTAATTTGCTCATTTGTGTTCAATTCCTTGCAGTATGTTGGTTTGGAATCTCTAAAAGGCACATTAAACCGTACCTCATAGCCTGCAAATCAAGTGCTAATTAAAACTGCATTAACCCTAATGGATTGGAAAGAAGAAATCTAATTGCAAAAACTTCTGTTTACCCAAGACACGCTGGAAAAACAAACCATCCCGTATTTCTCTTCAGTCTGGTTTTTTTCTTTCTCTCAGCGCACACACACACAGACTCTTACTCTATAATTTACTAAATCAACGCTTTGAGGGAGGTTTCCAGCATGCCAAACCTCTCTCACGGTGCTTTGTAACCAGCCTTGCATTACCACAACTTCGAAATATCTGCCACAACTCTTAAAATCCTGCCCGAAGTGAGCTTGTTCTAATCAGTCACAGGTACTGACTGCTACCTACCCAATCACTTTATTATCTTCCTCGACTGTAGGCACCAGTATCTATTTCCTATACTGGGTGTAGCTGTTGCTCCCACTTATGGGGACCAGACTGGCAATTCCATAAATTCCCTCTAGTTTTAGGGCAAGCCTTGTCTTGTCTCCCTTGATTTCCCACATGGATGGGGCAGAAGCATCACTGTGGAATCTACTTAATGACAAGAGCTCCTAGAAGCACTTGTGATAAACGACCTGTTGTTTAGGGTAGGAGGAACCAAAACCATATTTTTTTGGTGCTCTGATTTCTGTTTGTTTTCCTTTTAGGTCCTCACACCCGTTGTGATGGGAACACATCTAAAACTGAATTTCCAGAAGAATGTGGGCTTGAAACATGATGGGAAGGGGGGAGTTAAGCTGTAAGTAGCCCCCCGAGGCTTGTTGTCCTAATGAATACCAGGCCGCAAATTAATGAAGGAGGTTTTAGGAAAACGCTGTGACTTTTTTAGCCTCTCAAGCACCAGCAAATCTTCTAGAAGTCCAGACAGCTGTTTACAGCTTGTTAAGCTGTTGATTGTTTACAAATTAGGTTGTCTTTGAAAACCCTGCACCTATCAGCCTGCCAGTATCACTCATCAATAAAGTGAGGGTCCTTTTCTGCCAAAGAAGAAAAGACAGACTTTGGTGGTCTGGTCTGTAGGGACCTTCCTTGGTTTTGCCTCAGGAATATTCGGTATTTTTCTAACCTCCCCATTTCAGAGGGTTTTGCCCTGGATTTGCTTCAGCACTCGCAAATTCATTTGTTTGTAATTGTTCCTAACTGAAACAATTTCAAGCACAAGCATCGCCTTTGCTTTTTTTGGATATGCAAAATACTTTTCAGCTTTTCTCCAGAAACAAAGGCTGAAGTCTGGGAAAGAAAAAAAAAAAAACAAAAAAAAAGAATATGATATAAAAGAAGAGCTTCTGTGTGAGAAGATTTGTTTTCTCCCTGACAGCTGTACAGCCCCACAGGCAGCACAAATTGGCCAGCTTGTGAAGTCAAGGCCAGTGCCTTCAGCATTCGGCAGCTTCCTGTGTCTTAATCTTTCTGTTTGGGGAACGAACTGCAATTTGTTTTCATTGACCCACAGCTTCGGTTGCAGAGTGTAGGATTACCTTAACGGGCCAAAACTCGAGAGAGATCGACTTTATTTTTAGTCCTCACCCTCTCTTGTGCCATTCATGCCCAGGGTGTCAGCAGAGCACACCGTGCTTGCTGCCTGCCCAGTGGATCTGCAGGAGGGAGGAGATGCTCTGGGATTGTCTGCACAGCCAAGGGCAGGGTGGGCCAGGGGAGTGCCCACCACCATTCTCCTGTGCCTCTGGCTCTTGAGCACTGTTCCCCCACCCCCAGCCCATCCCAGGAGCCTGTTTCAATAACAATTAGGAACTCTGACTTGGGGGCACCATAAATCAAACCCTGAGCCCCCAGCAAGACCAATTTCCTGGCTGCAAGTGAATGTGCTCCATAATTTTCTGTGTGCCATTCAGACCTGCCATTTAGCAGAGGCTGCAGGTTCTTCCTTTTCATGAAGGAGTGGTACTGTGCACCCCTTTACACCACACCACTGTGTGTCTGCTCTGAACATGGACAACAGATACCCCTGGGAGTTATCCAGCTCCTACAGGACTCTCAAGGCAGTGTAAGTCCACAGTAGGAAAAATGTTCTTTTGGTTAAAGTTACAGACTTGAGGAACAGCAGTTCTGGTGCAGATCGTGGCCACATTACTTCATCTCTTTGTGCCTCAGGTACTAGACTGGAGATAAAATTCTCCTTTTATTTTTTAATGAGGTTCACATCTCCATGGCATAGAGTGTACACTCAGCATCTGCTAACTGGGCCATAATCTAAGAATTTGAATTGCTTTATTCCAAAAATTCAGGAGTCAAAAGAAATTACAAACAGTCATCCTGGGACTTTATCGAATCTTCTCACCTAAAAAGAATTTTCTATCTTGCACAGAAAGTTCCTCTGGCAGAAGGAGACATCTCTTCTGCCATTCTGGAGTGGACTCCAAATGATAAAACACTTTATCAATGCAATTAGGAGATCAACATGAAAATCCCTATTGAAAGATGCACGGTTGACAAAACAGCAGCTCTTCATGACACAGAAAATGGAAGAAAAAACAAAACCCAGCAACTTGTATCCAGCCAGTCACTGTGCTGGAGAGAGACCACAGAGGCCAAGACTCACAGGGTTTTGGACACTCCTCAGTCAGAGTTGCAAAACAAGAATAAAGAGTGATAGGAACCAGAGTTCTATCTGGTGATTTCTGTCTAGTAATCAAGGAAACAATAATCGAGATTTCCTTGTTTGTTGCATGACTTCTAAATCAGAAATATTCACACTGATTTCCAGCTTTTCTTTTGCATGTGTCTGAGATTAGCAGCTGTAAGACAAACCCATAAAATCCAGGTTTTGTCAGCAAGAAAGAAAAAATTATTTGAGATCCACAGTCTGTTGTTTACAAAGGGAGAACTGGTTGTTCTTTTGCTTGTCTCACAACAGAAGAAAGTGTTCTGCGTTTAGTTGCTACCATTGGGTTCTGCACAATCAGTACAGAGAGTGAAACAACTTCCCAGCCCCAGCAGGAGCAGGTGGCTCAGGAATGCCAAATATTTTGAGACCTGCTTTAACTACCACAGAGGAAGAAGTTCTCTTCTCCCTCAGCTGTCCTTGACACTCTGCCTGTTCTCCACCTGCACTGCTCTAAGAAACTTTATTTTTATTAGTTGGTATTAAAGTTCCCAGTAGAAAAATGTTTTCCTTTTCCCCCCTCACTTTCAATACTGTAGGAAACTTCAGGTGAAATGTATAAAAACTCAGCACAAGTTAAGATCAAAATTTCCCGAAGTGGATAGTGATTTCAGATGCCTCTGCTCCACAAACAGCTTTAACACCTCCAGTAATGAGTCAGAATGAAACACCCAGTGAGATTGCTAGCAGGCCTCCCAGCACTCAAACTATTTGAATATGCCTTCGGGGAAAGAAAGAGTTAATGAAGTTACCTTACATTTAGTATTCATCTTTTTTTCAGCTTTGCCAGGTAGCAGACAACAAGCCCAGGCTTGACTTGGAGCATCAGCTCTGTACTAGCATAGTCTTGTGGGTAGCCTAATGCAATATTAATTGAATTGACATCTCTGTTGAGATCAATTACCAATGGAGGATCCAGGTTACTTAACAGTTTGTGCAACTGTATTTGAATTTTGATCATAAAGACACATGCTGGGTTAACAGGGCCAGGGAAAGAACCAGAATCCTGCAGAGGAGGTGACCTGGGACTTGTATGTTTAAGGCAGGATTTGTGTAGGGAAGAAAACAGACTATTCCTATACATTGCCCCACAATGGATATTCTAGTGACAAGCATATTACATAGTCAACATTTAATCTTAAACTGACCCTAATTTAACTCATTAAAAGACCAGGGAGTGTGAACAGCAAAGAAGCATCTCAGAGTACCTTTTATGAGCTGATCTAATTTGTCCTCCTTGCAGAAAGAGATCTGGACACTGGGAGAATCTGGGTGGGTTGAAGGTCTCTGGACAGGGAAAAAGATGAGGTTGACAGTTTAGGTTCCTTATAGCACAAAGTTCAGAGCCTGAATCACAGAATTCACTGGAAAAGGGATCTTGTTGCTGTCCAAAGTTGCTTCAAATATTTCCAGATTTTGCCACTTGGACAAAACCAGAATTGAACATTCTTGTCTGAAGGGTGAACAACCTTTCCATACTCTTAGTAAAACATGAAAACCACAACCCTAAACATTTCTCATGGAAATTTCAGTTCCAACAGTGAAAAAAACCCCACCCTATACTTTCCCTTAGATTATATTTTTAACTAAATGTGTCCTGGGTTTCACAAGGCCCTCGGCTCTTTTCCCCTACATCTTGATCTCTGGAAGAGACTTCCACTGTCAGCTGAGGTTCCACCTTCCCAAACTGCTCAGGACCCCTGTCCTTTCTCAGAGAGAGAAAAACAACTCCTTCACCTGAGAGTCTGTTTGCTTACTTAGCTGTGTAAGCAAAAACGTGTCAGGTGAAAAAAATTAGAAATCAGATTGCAGACTTAGCAAGACCGGTCATTTTATCTAAATTGGTTCATCCTAACAGGAAACTTTGCTGTATATGGCAGTTGGGGTTTTTTAAGAAAATCTTTTAAAAAATGTGAACGAAACTCCAAAGTGGAGTCAAAAACCGTGGCAGAGTGAAACAGAACAAGAGCACTAAAATATTAATTCCTTGTGCTGCTGCTTCCCTGCCAAAACCCCATGCATTTAAAATCCAATCCACTGCAATTACACCAGTCCCCAGCCACACACCATGCATCTGTAGGAGCACAGCGAGCAAGAATTGGATTTCCCTCAGTTAAGGTGTCAAGGGAACAGCCAGCAGGTTGGAATTGTATCCAGCCATTTCCTCATATATACAGCAGTGAAATTAAAAATACTTTTTGCCCTTCATCAAGATCCAGCCCACAAAGATTCGTGATACTTTATCCTGATGCCATTATGACACTAATACTTTCAAAGAGACAATATGTTGCTACACAAATTCACAAAATTTACTTGTGGGAACATCTTTTTACCAAAGCAAAAAGCTCCACACAAACATGTTGCTTGGTGAGACAAGTGTCTCAGGCTGAGATGCACCCCTACAATGTCAGTCTATGGAAATGGGAACGGTTTGGAAGTTGCATCTTCAGACCACAGGCAAGAAAACCTTTTGGAAACCTCATCAACAAAGTCACTGCAATAGATTTAGACACTGGAAGAAGCTTAGAGCTGTGTGGTTCTCACCAAAATGACAGAACAGGATCTTCAAATGCTCTGGTATCAAACTGAGGTAGTGCAGTGCTGGCCCCAGGAGCCTGAGCAGCTCAGCCCCCACAAGCAGAGAGCAGCTGTAAATCACTGTCAGGTTGCTCCAGCGGATGTTGCAGCCCTCATGTCTGCAAATGAGTAAATAATTGTGGGGGAACACCTGGTTCTCATCCCACCCAACATACCTGCCACCGGCGCTCAGGACACAGAGGCACATGTGGAGAGCAGAGCAGACTTTTATTTAAAATCACTGCAGAAAACATGAAAATATCTGGGGTCAGGGGAGCCTATGGTGCAGAGAGACCTGCAGGTAGTTATTTATTTTACAAACTGAAGTGCTTTTCCACAGGAGAGAATGGAGCAGAAGCAGGCGGCCTGGCAAGGCAAAAATCCAAAAGCCTATTTCCAGTCAAGGGTTTCAGATTGAAATATAATGATACATTTCAATCAGTTGGCTGTAGCTATCGTAGACACACGTTTAAGGGATAAACAACTGCCCCTTCTGTCCAAAATCCCCCATTTCAAAGTCTTTGCTCATTTAGGTCTGAACACCCAAACACTGTGGTCTGTGGTTGGGATTGGCATACGAAGGGGATGCTCAGTCGTGCTGCTGAGGCTGCATTTCACATTTCTCTGACTTGCTTCACAGCAGCTTCTCGATGATCCAATGAAATCAGATCTACATTGTCCAAACACAGGAGAAAAGTCAGACCCAGGGGCACACAGAGGTTCATCACTTTCCATCTTGTGATGCTGGAGTGTGCCTCCGCTTTTTGCACAGTAATAGAATGTCTGTGCTTTTTGCAGTGTAATGTCCTTCCTTGCAAAAAAACCTACCTGTGCTTCTTGCACAGCATCAGACACACCACTGCTGGTCAGAGAGCTTGGATCCCTGGGGGATTGCTGGCTGAAAAGCTCTGTGAGCCCTGCCAGGGAACTGATGGTCTTCAAGTTGAGAACTGTAATTATCCCAACTGTCATCTACTCCAGAAATCTGTCCACTCTTATAAGAGAAATGTGGCAGGAATAGCTAAGGTTTTGCAATCAAGGGAGAAAGGGAAGTATTTCTGGTGTCACATTATAAACACAAACTGACTCACAACTGCTGCCAGCACACGCCTGTAAGCAGTGAGGATATTTTTGCCATGTCAGGATTCAGAGGAAATATATCTCATACATAACATGTTTGCGCTATGTGTGTAACTTTTGTTGTTGTTGCCCCTCATTGTAAAGCCCTGCAAACAGGGCCTGAGGTCTTTTTTTCTTCTACAGATGAAAGCACGAGAAATTTTTGGCAAACATCTGCTCTCGCTGCCCAGAGAGTGAAGTTTGTTTTACAGCTAACTATCCACCCTGATAACCAAGCCCACATAACCTGGCACAGCTGCACTGACTTCTGTGGGCTGACAACAATTTGCATGTGGCAAAAACATAGATTAAGGCTCTTTTTAAAGGGTTCCGATTTGATTGTACCAGGGAGTTAAGCACCTGGCTGCCTTTAAAAATCTGATCACTACAACCACTCTCAATATCTTCTTATGAGCAAACCTAACTTGAGATAAGAAACTAGATCACAGTTATTCCCATACTGGTAAAGTTGTATATCACCCTTTATCTGACTGACAGTTATTGTCTGGAAATTATGAACATCACAGCTGCAGGGAGGGTATCTTAGTCAGGGATCATCTTGGATCGTGGACAACTGAGGGAGTGGAGATGCCAAAGTAGTCTGTGGCTTAACTTTCCGAAGAAGGCTATCACCAGACCAGAGTTGAAGGAAAACTCAACAAGTGAAGGTACACACATTTCTGCACTTTAATGTGGACGACACTTATTCTTTTATATGACCCAGATAAAAATCACACTCAATTCTCACTGTATCTGCTTTCCTAATGCTCACAAACAGAGCTTTTATAGTGCTTTGAATTAGATCTGTGATTTGTGAGCGACATGTATAATAATTAGACTGTGAAGATGTACAGTTAATCCATTTAAAGGTGTAAAGAAGTCCATTTAATGAACATTATAGTCACATTAGACTTGGAAACATCTAACTCTTTTGTTGAATAAAAAGAAGTTCAATGAGATTAACTTCTCTTAGTTGGTTTTAAAGAATACTCAAACATGTCCTACTCTGATAGTGTACTATTCCTTGGTGCATGGTTTCTGCATACCAATGTCTTCAGTGTAGAAGAGTAAGAATAAGACTGGGAGACATTCTATTTCAGTTAAATAATTACAAATTAAAGAGGATCACTTCTACTTTCTATACTTACTGTAGCATGATAAGAAGCTGAACTCCTTGAACTTGTAATTATATAACAGAAATGTTAATCTCCTGGTTCGGTATTCAGTCCTACTGCATTAAATGTATTCTTACAATTATCAAGTTTACTACACTGCACATAGACATTTCTATTGGGAAACCTATTATTTGATCCTATCAGATTTTGACCATAAATACTGTAATGGAATTCTGTTTTCAAATCTCTCACTGCCACAAAATGACTAATGAGGGTTAGTACACCTATGTAGCTTGAGAACCTGAAAAAAACATCTCTATAATTTCTGATTTTCAATTTGTAATGCTAACTGAGTTTCCGATTATTTTCCACAGCTTTGTGCAATTAAAAAAAAAAAAAAAGAAGATTTAAGCTAGGGAACATATAAGTCCAAAATACGCTAAGTAACTTGTAATAAAGAAATTTAATTTTAAATATATGTACTTTAAGCAGCTGTTCTCCTCTTAGGAGAAACTCATTTAGGCTTAAGAGTTACTGGCCGGAGCTATCTTCTTTTCACAGCATATTATAATGTGTGCCATTGGCTTTAATAGTTTGGAAGTACAATTTACATCCTCGTCCATTTAAATATATAAAACTATTTCAAGGGGTAGGGTAGCCAGTTAGAAAAGAAAACAGGATCACTCACTGACTTCCACGTTTAAATGAAGAAAAATTCATCTTTCCAGCAAAATTCTGGCTCCCAATGCTTGCATGAAGCTGTACCCCTGTTAAAAACTGAAGATAAGCTCTGTAGACAATCACTTCAGATTTTAGCCAGTGAAATTCTTCCTTCCAGTGGAGATTCCTGGCTTGCTGCATACATCAGGCTACGTTCTTTTGTAGTTTGCAGAGCAAAACCTGATAAGATCAAGAGACAACATAATCCTGGCTAATGAACAGTGACTTTTTATGTACTGTATGGGATGCAGTCGAACATTAGAAAGAGAATCCTTCCACCTGGGGAGGCTTGGGCAGGGGAAGTGCCCTCTGGAGGGCTGACCCTGCACCTAAACTGATACACAGGTTTCACCTACTGGGCATGCTGAGCCTTCCAGTCATTGCCTGAAAAGAGGCATTTTATCCTGTCCCAGGAGCTGTGTATTGGCACCTCACAGCTCTCATCATTACCTGATACTCAAAACTCCCACAGCACCATTTGCAAACCACTGTAATAAACACATTACAAAACCCCAACATTTTACTACCCAAATGTGTCCCTTTGAGTTTTATTAGTGAGACGCTTAGGCAGAGGCTTCTACGGGCAAAAAGGACAGGAGGAAAGAGAAGCAGGAAAGAAGAGCAGCCCATTCAAGACAAGATTTGTTGCTAAGGTTCTCGGGAGTTTATTGACATTTCCTGGATGTTATGCAGTCCAGGGTTTCTGCAGACACCTGGGATTGAGGTAACTGGGGTTTCACTCTAAAGGTTAACCTTAAGGTTCCTGTGCAGTGTCCTGATCCTTTGATTTAGCAAGAAACAAGCACACACCACCACAGGGACAGGCTGTGCCTGGCAGTGAGCAGGGCTAATTCCTGCTAACCTTGGCAGCACCCCCAGGCACCCTTTGGACCTCAGACTCCTCAGCAACCGTGCTCTCCTCAGGCATTCGATGCTCACTGGAGCAAACAACTGCGATAAGGGTAAAATCGACTTTGATTGCACTGCATAGAAAATATACTTCCCTTTAAATTTCCTGCCTGCCTCGGTCACTGGATGCACACACAATACCCTATAAATGCCTAATGACTCAATCATGCAAGCCGAGCTACCCCAGCTGACCCACAGAGCCTCTCGCCCAGCCCAGCCTGCCCTCTCTCAGAGTGGGGTTTGCAGTGCTAGAGCTCCCACCGTGTGTGCAGAGAGAATAACCATCACCTAACACCACTAATTCTAAACCACTGCGAGGCTGAAATGCTCTTATTTTTTGTCCTTCAATCCTAGCTGGGCATATTAGTCCAGTACTTCATTATCCTTTTATTCGTAGGCTACTCTCTAAAATAAACCCTCCACGTTTCAGCTGAAACATCCTTGTCCTATGCACTGTGGTCCTGGAGGATAACTGTCTACCCATCTCCTTACACACACCTCTGCATTTCATGTGCATGCTCGCAGAAATTGTCACATCTGCCTTCTAACACAGAACCTTGCCCTTTCCCTTTTCTTCAATATTACTTCTTTACATTTTTTTTCTGCACTTCTGATTATCCATGCTCTCTTTCTCCCTCACCAACCTTTTTTGAAGTGTGGTGTCTCTCAATATGCTGCTTCAGCTGAGGCTTTATTTCCCCTAGGCAGACCTGAAAGATTATATCCTATGTCCTACAGCCTCTATTTTTGATTAGTCAACCAACAACAGGGTTGGCATTTCCACAAGGCACTTTTACTTCCCTTGCTTTTGTATGCTGAGAAGCACCAGACCTTTTTCTGAAAGATGCTAAAGAATTTTAATAACTAGTTAAGTGCAGCATCCAGTGCCACGAGTTGTAGATGTCAGTCTGTTTTCTCAGAAAATGCACATTTATGATCTAGTCCTATTTGTGGCATCTTCTAGCACCCTCCTTTGTTCTGAACACACCTGAAAAACTCATTGACTTTTATTCCAGGAAAGGTTTTCTCAGATCCCAGCTTGTCTGAGTCACAGCATTGAGCCAGCTTCGGAATCTTTTCCCTCTGCTGCTTGGTTTCCTTGTTTTGCAAGCAGCACACTTCATTCTTTGGGGCCAAGTGAATTCACAGGTCTGAGCAAAGCGCAGGGACAGGAACTTGCTGGGGTAGCTGAGACACCGTTGTGGCCATGAGTAAGAATAAAAAGTGAGCTGGAAGTGACTGAGGATGATTCAGCTTTGCTGTGAAAGGGCAGAGGTTCCTAATGAGTTCCCAAGGTAAAGCCAGAACCTCTGTGCCAGAGGGTGCTCGGGGAGAGGTGGCAGGGAGCAGATCCTGCCCTCCACCAGGACAAATCCTTCCCTGCTTGGTCGACAGGGCCATATCTTCAAAGAGACAGAGAATGTCACCACTCCGGCACAGCAGAGTCACATCTGGCTGCAGCGCTGTGAGATGGTGTTTCCTCTGCGACAGCACAGCCCCACACACCAAACAAAGAGCAGGGAGCAGGCAGCAACAGCCAAGCAGCAGATATTTGTTTGTAAAGTACAGTTAGAAAATACTCAGAGGAGGTATCCCAGTCTCATTATCTTGTAATAAAATTCGTACTTCCTCACATACGCAGCCTTACTGTAACATAAATATATCTAAATTAGGTTACAAAACTGTTGAGATAATTAAACAGTACACATAAATGTGAGCTGGCACATTGGGAAATATACTGCACTGCTGCTTAAATATAGCAGATAAAGCCATGGGAATGAGGCAAGAGAACATACTGCTCTAAGATTACAGATATAAATGCAAGTCCTCTGCCGTGGTGCTGCTAGAATATGGGGAGAAAGTTATTAGAAACAAAATGAATTCAGTAGCGCCTTGAACTCACTATCATAGTCTGGGGCAAGTTAATCACTTCATCCTCATCCACTAACACATTTATCCACCTACTAATTCTCCACCTAATTAGAGAGAAATTCAGAGCTCTACTGGTCAGGGAGGCAGGGATTAGGGTTAAGAAAACACTTGTATTTGAAACCCCCTACCTCTGCTGGTTAGTGTGAAAGATCCTATAAGAAACTCCCACCCTAGCTAATCCATGACCCTCAGCAGGGAGGAGTGTTAACAATTTGGTTTAAAACTCACACTCTCAGACAAATGCATCAAAAACGGCTTTTCTTCTTTGATTTATAGGTATTACTTGTTTTTCCAAGCTCCATTAAGGACTCTTCATCATGTACTGCAAGGGGCATTAAGCACTGAAAGTTGTTCCCAGCTCTGTATTATTCAAAGGCAATTTACACTAATTATTGGAGTCCATGGTGTTACCCATACTCATAGAATGATCCATCTCAGCAGGCTAAAGTACTTTTGAAATGTTAATTTATTACTGAGGTATAAAAACGTCCTTACATTAAAGCCCAATTCTTCCCTAAATGCCAAGAGTTTTCTATTACTGATATATTACATACTTACTGTTTATCTTAGATACAAGAATAAAGATATAATTTAATTTACTGTATAATAGGGCCTATAAAAGCCACTATTAACACAAATTGCACTGCATTTAAACTCAGTTACGACACAGATATTATTCTTGTTTTTCTTGTTTAGTGATTTTCTCTACGCACATGCAAACAGAGCTACTTCATGGAGAGGAGATTTTCAGACAAACAGCTGCACAGAAAAGTGAAAAAAGTGTTTCACTGGTGAAGCGTTTCACCCATTCCAAAATAACCTCATTCACATTAAACTACAGATATTACTATGATATCACTGTTCCGAGGAAAATGCACTCATGAACTGGCATGAGCGTGCACCCGTGTATCAAATGCCAACAAAAATCCACTAAAAGTACCCAGCATTCAGTTAAATTCTGGCATAGAAGCTGCTGATTTTAGCAAGAATTGTTTTGCCAGTGCTGAGCCACCGCTTGCAGGTTTTGTTTTTCTTGGTCGCAATGTGTGAAAATAGAGCCACGCCAACAAAAATTTATTTGACCTTGTGCTGACAAAAGCCCTTGAACAATCAAGGGGATTATTTCTTAACTAGCTCAATCAACAACTTTTACTTCACTTGAGAAGCCACCGGATTGCATTCAGTGGTTAGAAGAATCCCTGCCTTGGAAGCGTCAGCGCCTTGGGATGCACAAGGAGTTGGTTGCAAATAAAAAAAGGGCCCCTTTTCTTTTCTAAGTCCTCTCCAGGGTCTCAAAGATAGTCCTCATCCATTAAATGTACACTGTTGTGAATTAAGACCATCTGCTTTATATCTGAAAAATCTAAATAATATCACATAAACAAAGCTTGTCATGATAGGCTAACATCTTTTTTATCCAAAATTTCTTGGCAACTTAAAATTTGCTTGTGCAGCTGAAATACAAAACACAGTTTTGGAATAGCAATGCTCTTATTCCCAAACTCTGTCAAGATTTCATATGACCTTGCCCCAAATTTCATTGACCTCTCCAGGTTTCTGTCTGAGCACTGAAGATATCCCTTCCTTGTGCACAGTAGTTCCTGAAATGAAAGGAATTATGAAATAAAGTTTTATGCCAACATAAATCTTGATTGCCACTAGCACAATCTGTTTACCCAAATAAATCTAAATTCCAGAGCCCTGACTTGGCTTCATAAGCTGGTCAATGCACTGGAGGTGCTCAGGAGTCAAATGATTTTCAAAGCAGGAGCAATTCCATGTGGGAAGCATTGTGCTCCTTTGCATGCCTAAATTCCACACACAAGGCTATAATTTGCATGCACAACAGTTTGCATACATTAAGGATTTTTTTTTTTGCATAAAAGGCCCTGTAGATGCCAAAGCAATGACTTGTGTACAAAACCACAGTAATCCTACCTGCAAGTCAGACCTTTAGATAAATAAGCTTTACTTATTTAAAGCAACTCCTAAACTATGAAAATCTGCTTTAAATGAACATATGTTCTCACAAGACATGTAACTGATCATGGAAATGATTCCCATCAGAAAAGGCAACATCCCACAAATTTGTCCTATAAAATTTATGTCACGAATTAGAAGTGAGGCACATTATGCTTTTGCAGCAGAATCTGGAAAAAAAAGTGACACTTTTCAGTTGTATTTAATCTTCACTTAGTCACAGGGTATGTATTACCTATGGTATCTCTGTTATTTTGGGAATATGTGGGCACAGCTAATCCCAGACAACTGAGGCATGGATCACCACAAATTTTTTGGAAAGAAGTCCTCCTGATATAAACACCATTTTACAGAATAATCCCATTTTTCCATAACATACTGACTTTTTGGTATGCAGATAAGCCTGTAGGTTATTCACATTTCTATTTTATTCCTCACTGAAACTTTGCCAGACCTTGACAATTTGGACCATGAGTTGTCTCCATAGAGAAGTTACTACCAAATGTGAAAACTGTTTTGTTTCTGCACTCTAGTCCAAGCAATTTGTAGGAACCCCATGTCCCACAGAAACCAACTCAATTCTCTTCAACAAAGGAACTGCTTGGGAGACAAATATAGCTCAGGTGTCCTTTTAGGCAATGAAGTGAATTCCATGCTGCTCGAGACTCACCTTTATCCAGAGAAAAGTCTAGCAAAAGAAGTTTTGTGAACTTTCAGTAGTCACTGGCATTGGCTCAGCAGCACAAAAGGGCAATTGAAGCAATTTGCAATGAGTTGGACAAATTTAGGACCTATAAAATACATTCTGCAGATCTCTCTGCAGGAAATAATTTCTGCTTTTGAATTAGTGGAAAATCCCTCAGAAAATGGCAAAATCAGCACAGGAACAACGTCCAACCAGATCGTCAGCTTTGCTTCTAAAACCTGATTTTAAGATAATGTACTTTGTTTACTGGGAATACATCCAGGACATGATACAACTTGAGCTGGCTAAATATTCAGCAAATTGTGACATCTGGGACTTAGGGAATTTTAAGTAGCAAACTAGAAATCAATATCCTGTTTCCTCCTATAATTATTGTCCACCATTCAAGTCCCACTCCCTCCTTTGTTTTTTTTTAATGTCAGCATTGGCTTAAACTCTTCTGAGGAACACTTTCAAGAAAACAGGGTTCAAGCTAAACAAAATGGAAAATTCTCCTTATTTCTCAAGAACAACAAGTAGTTTCTCCCAGACCTCAGGTTTATGCACTCGCTAAAAGCAGTGGCCCACCAGTTTTCAATGGCCTTGGCTTAGTACAGAGTCAAGATGTCATTGTAGGGCCATCTGAAACATTTCAGGTTGCTGGAGAGAAAAGAAACAGATAGCAATCCTACATAAATTCCAGTCAACCAAATAGCTGTTGGATCAGCTACCTAGGGAATATGTTTTATCTTATTAGACAGAAAAAATTTTTATAAATAAAGTCATGGAAAAAAACCAAAATCAAACCTGTTAGCAATCTTACTGTATTCGTTTAATTTTCATCCATAGTAACATATTTTATTAAAAGTGCACATTTGCCTCAGACAGTATCAACAGGTTTTGCAAGAGCATCAAGCCAGATATTGTGTATTTTGTGAATTCATTGGGATATTGCTGTGCTGCCATTCAGATCACATAGCACCTATGCATTATATATGCAAGTCTAGTGGCACCAGGCAGCTCTTTTTCTAATTTATACATGTCACAGCAAATTGTTTGGAGGAGGGAAACAGACCAAAAATGAGGGAAAAAGAGATTTCTGCACAATTGCCCACTGCAACATGAAAACTCACCTCATCTGCATAATATTAATGATATGAAATATGCAAACAGATGTTTCTCTCATTAAATGCTGTATGCAAATAACACTAGGAGGAGTGGTAATGTTGTTTCAGGGTTGAGAGATCATGGGGGGTAATTAAAGGTTAATCCAGTTTTCAGTTCACAGACTGTAAGACATGAGTGGTTGTAAAGGAAAATTGTCACTTAACCTTCATTATCCAGAGCATATGGATTTTTCCTCTAGAATAACAAAAACATATATGTATTTATCTGTACTCTAGTGCCAAGTATAGTGCATATCATTAGAGAAGAACAGAAATTATTTGTTGATATGAATGTCATTAAGTAGGTGCCGGAATGCATTAATTAGGGAAAGCAGAATTTGATCAGAAGTTCCCAGACCACAATCGAAACGCTGTAATCTCACTAAATATATTTCAATTGCTGAGATGCTGTCGAATGTTAATACAAAACCATCAGAAGTACTTGTGGAACGAGTCCCCTAAAATAATTAAAAGCCTGATGCTTGAGATCCCGCGCGGTTTTCCCGTAAGCCCTGCGAGGTGGATGGTTCCAGCAGCAGCAGCCTGACAACCTCTCTTTCGCTCAGAGCATCCTGCTGGGCGGATTGAAAGCAGTAAACATTTTAGCACTTAGATCTGAGTTCAACACGCCAGATGAGACATTCCCACTCCGTGCTCATAGGAGAAAATAAAGTGATAAGTGTCTGCGCCGCAGTCGAGCCCTGTTCTTCAGCAGCGAGGGTTTGTGCCGAGGGAAAGGCAAGGCCAGTGTGAACCACAGCAGCCACAGGTGGGAAGAAGTAGAAAGAAGCAAAGAAATATCTTGATTTGTGCAAGCCTCTCTATATAATATCTGGGTGAGAATCGATGTGGGGAGTGAGAAATCAAAGAGGAGATGAGAGTTGGTTCTGTTCAGCCATGGATCCAGGGACCATAGCATTCTCTGCTACCAAGACTACATGGCATGTCTGGATATTTTGGTGTTTTACTTAAACATCTGCTTCCAGAAGTCTTGCAAATTATTTCCTTTGAGTATGGAACAAGAACAAGGGTTTATGTGTGTCTCTGCAGTGCATCTCTCACCATCTGGCTGTCCCCAGTGCCTCTCACACTCCTCCCCCAATAACACCACTAGACCTTCCATCTGTGCCTCGCTGGTCCTGTGGGCTTGAAAACCAGTTTCCCTCCCTTCTGACCTCTCAATTTCCCTTTTGTGCACTACATCACATGAAAGAACTATGACCACACCAACCTAGCCTCAATGTTTACCTTAGTTTCCTGGGCTGAATAGCTCAGATTTGGCCCAAAAGCTTTCAAACAGCACTGAGTAGAACATATCCTCAACTTTCGATATCATGACTCTTGTAGCTCTAGGATTTCACTGCAGAATTCAGTTTTAGAACTTTTCATTAATTGAGGGTACCAAAAAAACAACTTTTAAAATGTATTATATGAGCTAAAAAGCAACAAACTTATATGTTTTTGTCTGCATTCATGTGGCATCCTGTCACAAATTCTGCTTTGTAGAAATTCCCCTTCTCAGAGATTTTTCACAACTGTTTACAGCCTGCTCCCATTTGAAAAAGGTTTAATATCCAAAAAAAAAAAAAGAAAAGCCAGTGAAAATATCACTTTTTCTGAAGTTGAACACTGCAGAAAGATTTTACTATACATTTTTTTGTCATGAATGGCTGAAGTGAAACATAACTGTTGTCTTCCTTCCCTAGAGTGCACAAGAGCTGTACTTTCCCTTGGGTAGTACACTTTGTAAGGATATTACATTTAGCTAGCTGCAGATTTAAGGGCAACACTGGGGTCGTCTACAGCACCGTGGAAAAGGCTTTTAAACACCTGAAAGCCCACAGCACAAACAAGGCACGGGGAAAACCCACCTTCCAACCTCACTCAGTGGGAGCTGTGGCTGCCTCCAGCTGCACGTCCCTGGCCACCACCAGCAGCTGCTGCCCCTTCCCAGCCGCCTGAATAAACAGCCAGGGATTGAGGATTACCCTCTTGTGGGAGGACCCTCTGGCGCAGTCGGTTCTGTCAGCCCGGGGTACGGGGGGTGTCGGGCAGGACGTGGCTCAGGCACAAAGGAGCGGGGCCGGCAGGTGCAGGAGCCCCGCGGGGTCTGTTCCAGGCTGATAGCATTGAATCGGCCCCCGCTCTGAGCCCTTCAGCACAAAGGTGCTCCCACGCCTTCCCCAGCACCCTCGTCCCTCGCCCAGCACCAGGACCTGGAGAAACAATTCCGACCGGAAATCCCCCAGTCTCTTATCTCCAGCCCCCATCAGTGACAGGGCCTACCAGAGCCTCGTCTCCGCCTTATCGCGCCCAAGGGCTGCCCCAGCTCCCTGACTCGGTGAGCGGGTGAAGATTTAGAGTTGCGCCCATGAAGTCTGAATGAGTTCTGGCAAATGCCGCCTGATCCTTATTAAAGCAGATTACAAGTATCCCCCTGAAATGTCACTGTGCATTTACAGAGACAGGCACACAAAAACAGCCATCAAATGTCTCCTTATCAAAATGTGGGTTCAGGGCAAGCGAACGCAGGTAGCTCTGCAAGGAAATGGGGCCTGTAAAACATGGAGGACCAAAATGAGGATTTGGTCGAAAGCTCACAAGAGCCTAAGGAAAAACCTAACAAAATTTACATTTAAGTGGCTCTGTGCAACCCCTGACAACAGTGTCTCACACGTGTGTGCACATAGGTCTCAGCACCTGGAAACGCAATCTGACATCTCCAGTTACCTGTGAGGATATGCGGCTGAGGGACGCAAGGCCCGGGATTTGGGCCTACAAATAGGTATTAAAATCTATTCATCGCAATCCGACATCTTCGGTTACCTGTGAGGATATGCAGCTGAGGGACGCAAGGCCCGGGATTTGGGCCTACAAATAGNTAAGGAAAAACCTAACAAAATTTACATTTAAGTGGCTCTGTGCAACCCCTGACAACAGTGTCTCACACGTGTGTGCACATAGGTCTCAGCACCTGGAAACGCAATCTGACATCTCCAGTTACCTGTGAGGATATGCGGCTGAGGGACGCAAGGCCCGGGATTTGGGCCTACAAATAGGTATTAAAATCTATTCATCGCAATCCGACATCTTCGGTTACCTGTGAGGATATGCAGCTGAGGGACGCAAGGCCCGGGATTTGGGCCTACAAATAGGTATTAAAATCTATTCATCGCAAGCAGAGTTTTGAACATCTAATTGCTGCAGTTTGTTAGAGGAACAAAAAGATCTTCCCTGGCTTCAGCCATATCCAAGGGGATTAATTTGTCACTCTTCAAAAACAACTCATTGGAGGAATGCCCTCTTTGATTCTTTATTCTCACATTAATTAGGAGCAATAAGTACACTAGATATACTCAGTACTTAAAAAATTAGCAGAAATAAATCTGCCACACATCTCCAGAGGGCAGTGAAGATCTGGCTGTTTGGGGTGGGAGCCTCCAAAGCGAATCCTGTGAGTGGGACAGCTCATCTGGGTCCCATCCCATCCAGCACAGCCAGAGCTGCCCCGTCTCACCTGCGATGGTCACAACCAGGAGATGACCATCCAGAAGGGGCCATGGTGGGGGCTGCAGGAGGCAGCAAGGCCACCTATGGAGTCCAGCTGGTCTCTTCACCATTTTTAAGGCACATGTTTTTCTCTGCAGTGAACCCATAAATACCGCATGCTCCCTGTCAAACCTCCCAGCTTCTCGTGCCCAGGTCCTTTGTGGTGGCCTTGCCGTGGTCGGCAAGTTTCCCATAGCAGAGGAGCTGGCTCTAGAAGCACGGGCAAAAGACAAAGGAGAATATTTTGTGCTGAAATATAAAATAAAAGTCAATTTGATCCTTATTCAAGGAAAAAAAACCCACGCACGAAAAGATGAAGTGACTAAAAACTTCTCCAGGGAGTTATTCTGAGAGGATTGAGTCAAACTCTGTCTTCGCCATAACTGATTTTTCAAGCTGATTTGTCAATATTTGAAGTCCCTCTTCCAAGCATTTCTCTCACTTGAGGACACCCTTCCCATCGGTGGGACCACTCGCCTGACCCAACCATCCCCTGGATCTGGGGACCAATGTCCCCAGTATCCCAGCTTGGCCAGCCAGGACTCCTGCCCACAGGAGAAGCTGGAGAAGCACAGGGATCCCAGATTTCCAGCAGGTTGTGGGCTGTGAGTGCTGACACCTCAACCTTCCCTCGTTTCCTTCAAGCGCCTGGCTCGAGGGGCGGCTGCCTTTATCTCCTGCTTGTTTAAGGTAATTACTACTTGTGTTTCCTCCCTGCTGGTTCTGCTGGAGCGGAAAAGGCTTTGGCCTTCACTTCACTATACATAATAAAGAAAAAAAAAATCTGGTTTATAAACACCACTTTTTCTATACTTTCAAAGGCAGGTTGTAGGGTGAGAGTCAGGAGAATGGTCCCTATTTGGAAAGCAAGGAAATAATGATGAAGTTGCTGCAGGGAAATCTCTTGTCGAGGCTCCCTGAGCCCTCTTTGTTCCCGTGGTAGTAAACAATTATCTTTTAAAGATGCTCTGCTGTCTCCACCACTCACCCTGCTATAAGATATTAAACAACCCCAAAAAGCAGCCCAATTGTGTGCGAAGAGTGGATTTCCTTTCAGAGAGGGTGGGAATTTGCAACTCTTTAAAGACACTTAGCATTAATTAAAACCTATGCTGCCCGAAGAGATATCTAGCACCGTCTTTCAAGGAGGGATGAAGTCAGTCTGATTAGCAAGTGTTTTGTTACCATGTTAAAATATGCTTTTCGATTCTTAAAATTCAGTGCTGAGTACCGATGGAAAACAATTGTTTGTGCTCCATAGCAATGAACGTTTAAGTGACTTTAAAGTACAAAAATACCCCATGATATGCTAAAAATACACCTCCGTGTTTTACAGGGAAATCTCAAAATTAAGACTTTTTTAAAAACTACATCGTGGAGGAAAACATAAGCAATATGGAAATTCTTCATTTAAAATCTACCTCACAGTCAGCAGTGTGTTGATTTGAAATGCTTTGCCTTTCTAACTGTTCCCCCCTTCTTAATAAGCGCTGCATCCAATTTGTATGTTATTCTGATGAAATGGTTTAAGCAAGAGAAAATGAGTAGTTTGAAAAATAAAGGAAAGTTCTACAGAAGAAATGAAGTGCTATCATTGAAATCTTTATTTATGTGAAAAGAAAGGGCTAAAACATTACCTCAGAATTCAAGATTACAACATCAGTAGGATATAAAGTAAATCCATTCTCGTAGTGAAACATCAGAAACCATAATCCTTTTTCAAAGACCTTTTGTTATTTTAATGTCTGACAAATTATGCTTTTTTAAAAGAAGAAAAACACTTAGATTTAAGAGGTTTCTTTTACTTCAGTAAAAGTAGTTTCACTATTTAAAAGTTTTAATTTTCTGTAACCAATAGTATTTACTATGCTGGCTAAGTATTAACACAAGAGTAAGGTTATTTTAGCCTCAATAGGACCAAGTACAAAGTTGCCACCAAAGACTTTTGCATCAAGTTGTTATGGCAACTTAGTGTTCTAAAAAGTATTAAGTTTGAACAAATGTTTTGTTTTGTTAATTTGGTGGCTTTTCCTCCAGGTTTTGAAGCTGTTAAGTGTTATGAAAATGTTACATCATTATCATTCAAACAATGGGAGGTCTCAGAACATATTTAAAACTTGTTTATGCTGCAAGACATTCCAGGATGATGCCCAAGGACCCCCAACCCTGCCTTTAGGGGGAAACCCTTGACCTCAGTATGAGCACAGGAGTCATTCCACAGTGATCCTAGCACCAAGAAACAAGGAGAAAAAGAAACAAACTACCTTATTTTCCTCCAATGTACTGAAGGAGAGACAGGATGGACCAAGGGATGGAAGAAGGGACCCTTCCCTTGCGCATCCAGCATCTCTCTTTCATGTGTTCATGTTGAAAAGCATAAACAATAAGTTCCTCATGAGTATCCTGGACTCCTGTTATCACATGAAGAACTGGAACAGTGAAATAATCTCCTGAGAGCTCTGCAACCAAAGGGCAGGTTTTGACTGGTGCAGACATGGCAGGAAATTATTGCAAAGAGCCTATTTTAGATCCTGTGCCACAGGTAGGGAAGGGACAGAATTATGGGCTTAAAACCCCACAATGAACAAGAGCCAGATCCTCACAGCCATTCCTCTTGGAATGTCACCCTGACTCCAGCGCTTGTCTCGCCCTGCCAGGTTGGGCAGGGGAGCACTGGAGCTCAGCCCAAATGAGTAGGAACAGTCATGGTCACGTGTAGAGTGTCCTGGGCTGATTTCCCTGGGCAGCCTCATGGGTTTATGGTCAGATATTTCTGTTGGCTTCATCTCGGAATGGGTTTGGGGTCTTTAATGTATGTGGAAGAAGAGGGGGAAGTAAGAGAGTAAGAGAGTAAGTAATTGTGTCCCTCATGAAATGAACCCTTTCTTTCATATTGACAAATTTTCTGAGTTTTTAAATGAAGCTGGAAAATATGGGCGATTGTTTTGTTTTAATCAGAATTTTGGCTTATTTTTTTCCTCACCAGGCCTCTCAACTCTTTTCTCTCCTAGTTTTCCTACTGGTCTCCTTTGAAAGAGAAAGGTGGATGGATATAAACTGGACAAATTGAAAAGAAAACCAAAATTTTCAAAAATAAAAACCTGACATTCATGTGGCAATAATAGATTTAGAGGGCAACAAAATTCATTTATTTTTTAAATCTGAAATTATTTTGACACTTAAGACAATATTTTCTTTCTTTTGAGGGAGTAGATCAGTCCACTGAATTCCTATATGGCAAACAAAACAGGAAGCGTGGCCTACCAAATTCTGCCAAAGTCTTCTCAGATGGACTTGGGCAAATCATTCAATTTGCCAGTTTCTCAGTGCACTGTTTGTGCAGTGAGAACAGTACCACTTCCTTTTTCTCATCCTTTGTCTTGTTTGTTGAGATAGTCACTACTCCAGGGAGAACACAATCTCTAATTATGAACAACCAGCACAATAGCACCCTGATCTCTAGGACCTACCGCAAGACAAAGGACTAATAATCATCACAAGTCTTCCGTTCTGATGCATGGTCTGCACGAGTTATGAATACTAACATATGCTGGAAATTTCTGTTTCATTTTATGTCTTTGAAAGAAAATAAAAGCCTATTTTTCCAATTGCTGCCATTTATACAGGCTTGTACTTTCCAGGAAGCTTCTGCCTTTACGTGTCTTCCTTCTCCCTTTCAAAACAGAACTAAAAGTCTCACTAAATAAAATAAAGATTATGAATGGCCAGTCTTTTCCTTCCTACCAGTTATTGTCACCCAGGAACGTGCAGCAAAGGATGTCTACGTTATCATTTAGTTTCACAGAGATCTGCCAGCTGCTGGCCATATGCTTAATCCTAAAAGGAATTATCCATGTTCTGTGCTGTCTGTACATGTCTGATCCCCTGTTTATGTATTTTTACTTGATTATGCCATATTATAAATCCAGCTAACTTAAATTTTATGGTTAGAATCCAGACTCTCCAGTTTTTGACGGTGGTTTTTTATTCAAATGAAATTCCACTGCCACTGTGGAAAGTTTATGCAACAATAAATGGGATGAAAACAGTCAGATTTCATACGAATGCATCAAACACAAAACAAAAAGTCTGTGGGATTTAATTACAATGACAGCCCTTCTTTAGAGTTTGCTTTTTAATGATGTGAGAGCATTTTAAGGCAGACAGAATTTCCCATCAGCTTGCACGGCCCTGTCCAGAACCAGGAGTCACAAAGCAACTCCTATGGACACTGTGGAGATCCCTGGCCATCCCAGCCATCACCAGGCCAGGAACATATTCCTTCACCCTGCTCACCACCCCTAGTGAGAGGGAACTGTGAAGCAGGGAATGATGAAGTGAACTGCTCACTGTCAGAGGAAATAGTCGACCTGGGAATTGAGTTCCAGTCGCTCAGCCCTCAAGCAGGAGCCAAACCACAGGCCATTGTTTGCTATTGAAGCCTGTGGACATCTCCAGATACTTGAAGTCAGATTTTATGAGTGATCTTGCTATGCACATACTCATCTTAAAATGATACAACACTGTACAACACCAAGGCAGGTTTTTTTACACCCAGGCCATGGTAAATTTTTACTACAAAAGCATTCTAAAATGCTTTTTACATAGAAGACTTATTTTTCAGAATGCAGTAACATATCCCTTGGGGATGCAGATTGTTTCCTCAGCACTCAAACATTCCCACGTGGTAAAATGAAGTAGGAGGATCCAGTGAAAAGAGCTCTCACTTCTCATTTAATTTACTACCTAATACTCAGCAGCCCAAGATTTATAAGACACTACAGAACTGTCTACATGTTTCCCCTTGTGGCAGATAGCAGATAACTGTTAATAGACTTGCTTAGAAAGTTTATTTAAAGGAAGAACTTAACTGTATTATTTTTCATGGAGGTGTGAACATTGCTTAAGGAGCTTAAGTCTCCATGTATAAGTATTATCAGATAGGTTCATGAGGATGCTAATGTGCATTAATATGAAACTCCAAAACCAGCTTTCACTGGTGTACGTAGATAGGGCCATTTTGTAAACAGTGCCCTCTCTGATATTGCAGAGTTTTGGGATTGCTGAATGTATTATTCTTATTATTTCCAAATATAATAATATTAACCCATACTACACACCTTCTCTATCCTCCTTCTGCAGCTCCTGTAAAATCAGCAACAAAGGCACTCATGCAGAATCCAGTCCCCTGTACCTGGCACCTCTCTGGGTAAGATTTTGTCTGCCCTTCAAGGCAGGACCACTTTGTAGGAAAGCCGAGGTGCTGGAGGGGGTCCACACCGCTTCTCATTTTCACTTGTCAGCTGGACCCACATACTTTCCAATCCTGCCCTGGTCCTAATTTAAATCCTTACTACAACAGTCAGTAGCTCACCGTGTGGGACGGGGCTCGGGTTTCCAAACACTGTGGCATAGATGTGTGACCCTTTCCCGTGCAACTGAGCACCTTTACAACCTTTGGCCTTCAGTAAGAGGCGAAGGTACACACACCGCTCTGCTCAACGCTTTCCAGGATTTAACCCACTCTGCACATGCTGTGTGGTGATGAAAACGTGATTAAAGGAGAGTATATTACATTATGTCCAGCTTTAGAGACGTATTTTAATGGAATAAAGAAAGAGCCATACATTTTCTTTTTTTGGTTTAGATGTAAGCTTCACCTCCTGGTATTTACAACCTAAAGCTCTCCAATATTGGGTTAGCTAATAGGATCCAGACAATGAAGCCGACTACAGGGAAAAGCAAGAGACTGTTTTAGTTTCACCAGCCAAGGAGAAGAAAAGACCCAGCTTGATAAATGGTGAGAAGTATATTAGATGTTAAAAAATATTTCATTTTTAATAATCTTAGGTGTTACTGACAACCCAGGTAAAAAGCAAAGTTCATTTCTTCAAAATATATTTAATCTGACAGTATCCCTTTAATTAAGTAGCAATTTAGATTTTCTTCTCCTCCACATACAAAGCTTTAATGAAACATGAAAGCCACAAAAGAAATTTGTGTGTGTTTCATGGCGAGGCGCGAGGAATGATTTTCTGTTTAAATTCACAGACAGTAGCTATACAAATAACATTTAATATTTGTCGGAAGTATTATCTGCCTTTTTCCCTCACAGCATTACATTACTAAGGTAATAAGTACATGAGAATACATGATTTCCTGGCTACTGTATTGAATATGCACCTTTAAACAAAGTTAGACTTGGGAATTTACCCCTATCTTAAAATGCTAATCTAACACTAATTAAAAGGCCGGTGAATAAGCTTTGATGGATTCCAGTTGCTGGAATATGACAAATGAATTCCGATGGCATGCACGACTGCAGCAGAATGACAATGGCAGAGCTGCAGCGAGCCAGGGGAAGCCGGGCAGGCACATCCCTGCACCGGTGCAGGGGCAGGGAGGAGGGAATGCTGGAGCTTGCCAAGGATCCTGGGGGTGCTGCCGTCCTCCCAAGGTGTGGCCAGCCACAGCCTTTGTTTCTCATTTCACGGCTGCTTTCCAGGCTGTGCTGAAGCAAAAATTTGGCTGTTTCTGCACCCCACCCACTCTCCCTCTAGTATACACCTCCCTGCTTGTTCCCTGTGCAGTGCTGGGATCTTCAGGAAGGACAACAGCCTCCCTGGGGAAGAAAAGCCAAACGGTTTCCTTTCTCTCACAAAACCAGGTCATTTCACAGATTCCCTCAACCCCCATAAGCCCCATTGTTAATGAAGCATAAAGAGATCAGATAAATATTTCTAAATGAGATTCTATGTCCAATATCTCCTGCAAATAACTGTCTTGTTGATCTTCCTGTCTTAGAATTAGAAGAAAATTAAAACCCAGCTTGTAATACAATTTGGAAGTATGGCCTATGAGCTCTCAAGTGCATGACTCTTTTGAACTGAGTGCAGCCCTCTTCAGAGGTACTTATTGCATGATTATATCCAAAAATTGCCTTTACATTCCTTCTTCCCACAACAGGAAAGCCAACATTTAATTCATACTAATTAAAAAGTTTGGTAAAAAAAAAAAAGGTCAGATTTTTGAAGCAGTCTTCTCAGATGTCATTTTAAAAGGATTTGTAAGCTGGGATTTCCATGTACCTTTACTTGTCTTCCTATGTAAAGCAGACTCACTCCTTCCTTCTTACACAGATTTTAATCAAAATCATGGCAGGATTCACCATGTGTCCTCCTTACTGAGGGCCTGAACAGCTGAACTGTGGAGAAAACTGCTTGGATTACACAAATAAGCCTAAAAACAGGTACTTTGCTCAGACCAGACAGCAGGTCCTTCCTCATCAGGGTTCTCCCTGTAGGTAGCAGTTGAATTTTGAGCATCCCATCCATGATATCAGATTTGGAGTAGAGTCTGGAGGACACCCTCCCCACAGCTAAGGAAATATCCCAGCCACTGAGGCACCAGGTACCCCAGGGCTGACTGATCCTCCCTAAAAGTGTCAAGTCGGTTTGTATAAATAATTAAATTTCCACTGGATCAAAATGAGAGTGCCTGTACTTGGGGGTTAATGCAGAAGTTCGTTCCCAGCCTCCCTGTGAGGCAGTGTCAGAGTTGGAGCGGCTTTCCACACACCCCCTGGCAAAACCAGAGACTGAAGCCGAGCAGGATCGTTTAAAAGATCAGCAGGATTTTAACAGTGGGCTCTGGGATGTCTAAAAACCTGGCTCAGAGCACTTTTTCCAGGGTCTCACCGTGAGACAGTGCCAGTGATGGATACTGAACTGTGCTCTTCTGAGGAATGTCTATCCAGATTTTTTCAAACAAGGCTTAGGGGCTCTCAGAAGGTTTAATGGAGTGGACACAGCACCACACTACTAGAGCTGCACAGATTTGGGACTGGAGCTGGCTGGTTGCCTGCCAGCTTGGACTGAGGACAGGATGATCTTAGTCTGGCCTGCAGAAGACCATGGAAAAATATCCAGAGTCCCAAACCATGCCTTAAAAACAAGATCAGATTCAGGTGGGTGGCTGAGATATTTTTTTCCAGATTGTTCTTTTTTTCTTTGTGAGGGAGGATCTTATGGGCACAGCTGAATTTCTAGATGAGGTAAATTCTCCCTGTTACACGTTCTGCTTGATCTTACTATCACAAACTGTATGTACACCTCTAACATGTTCCTTGACTGCCACTTCTGTGTTCCCCTGCTCTTCAATCAGAGATAAATAAACGAAAGGCAGCATGATGCCTGTTATCTAAAAAGATTCAGGTAGAGCAAGTATCATAGCACAATCAGGGTGCTTGAAAATTGTATTTTCCTGGAAAAGACTTTTACTTGCCTTCTTGGATCATGCACAGAGGAAGTCCAAGGTCTAGAGGGAGAAAATAACTCTTAGTAACCGCATGTTTGAACATTCATACAGGATTAATTACTTGTTTTATTTTTCTTCTTTAATTTTAAATGATTGTACTGCTAGCAAAAGTGAAAAGTAAAGACTCTGATCTACGCCAGGCACTCAGTACATGCAAATACTCCGCAAGTTTTTGCTATCTTGAAGAATTTCAGCATAAACTACAAAGGCAAAGTGGACTGAACCGATCCCTGGAGAAAACATGTGCAACTCCACTTACATAAAAAGCCTGCTTGCTTCAATAGATCTGTACCCATTTATCCTCAGGATGAATTCACACATTTTTTTTCTATTATGAGGTGGACATCCTATTTCTAATGGAGTCTATGTGATCTAAGCACTTCTACTTATTTTTTTCTAGAAGTAAGATTCTATGCTCAGAGGATGAATTGCACTGCTGAGCAGAGCTGTAAGGATCAATTGAGGTGCATTAACATCTGCAGTGCCATTATGCTCAACCTGAAATACTGGGCTCTGTAAGAAATTTCAAACAAAGCATCTGCTCGTTCTTGGTAAAGCAAATCTTTTGTCTGTGGCATATTGCACTAGCAAATTAGTGCAACAGGGATTACACAGCTCTGAAAGTGTCATCAAAATGGATGAATTTCACAACAAATAATCCAAGAAGAATTGTGAATTTCTAGCAATTATTCCTCAAAACCTATTTCAATGAAAATTTGCATCCTCGCTGTCATGATGGCTCATAAATTTCTAGTTAACATTTACTTACAACAATAATTAAGTCAATTGAAACATTCAATACAAGAGGTAGGCAGAAGGTGTAAGAACAGAGGGTTATGAGCAGTGGAAAATAGATGCTCATACCAGGTTAGCTGTGAATCACAAGAGCTGCAGGCATCTTTTCACTGTGTAAAAGTCAAATGTCAGGGTGCCCATGCTTGGTTACAATTACGTGAGATCAGCTCTATGTATCTGTGACTCATATTCTCCACAGCTCTGGCCAACTTTCCTAACCTGTCTGTGCTATTATTTGGGGGGGAAAAAGGTGTATTTACCCCTATACTTGGGCCCTGTGAGTGAATGGTGCTGACTGTGAGCATGGCCAGGAGTACTCAGTTCACATCTGTGGGAGCAGCACATATTCTGCCTACACCAGAGGGAGCTCAGACACGAGGTTATGCTACAGCTTTATTTTCCATATTGCATGACCACAGGGAGATATTTTCAGAAATGTTCTCACTCGATTACACTGATCACCTGAACAGTTTGTATAATCCACGAACTTCCTCCTTCTAAACTAAGGAACTCTGGTGATGAAGGTGTGTGCGCTCCGTGTTGGCACAGAAAATGTGTCCTACATGGTCTATTTGGTAGTTTTTCCAGTTCTTACCAGTCTGTCTACAGCGGTGGCAGTGGTGACTGGTAAGCCTCTGGTAGGAGTCATCTGGTTATCTCATGTGACAGTAACCAAAGGGACGTGTCAGCTGTGATAAGCTCTCACTGAACAATAAAAAAACATTTCTGGGAAGGTTGGTTTTTTGTTATGAAAGCAGTAGTTGTGTTGAATTTCACAGAGCTCACATGCTGAAATATAAATAACATCCAGGCAGCCCTGAGGAAGGTGTTTAGTACTGCCCTGTACCTAAATAATAGCAAGTGAGGCACCCTCAGCTTGTAGAAACCAAGCATCTCTTTTTTTAACAGACAAACTATCTCACCATTGACATCAGTGGAGCTGGAAGAGCCTCCACCAGACATTTGTCTTTCTTTATCTCTGGTTCTCCAGCCTCTTCTGCTCTCAATTCCTCCCCACTCCTCCCCCTGCTTCAATACACCCTTTTCCTTACATCAAATAGGGTCTCAAATCTGGACTTCTCAGCACACTCCCTTCTCCACAACTCATTCCAATTCAACTTCTTCCAGAGTGTGAGAAAGCAAATATTCCAGAAACCTCAAAGCTAAGGCCCAGGTTTTCTGATGGAGCCCATTAAATCCACTGGGAATCCCATTCTGAGGATGTGTAAATACCTGCTGGAATTCTGGCAACATGCAGTGCTGGGACCAATGAAAATTAAGGCAGAAGAGCTCAGGCAGCAGCAGGCAGTGAACATGTAGGAAAGCTCTTTCTCTGCAGGCTGTGTCAGCATTTAAGTACTAGATTGTTTAGCAGCACCAAGCACAGCAGTGCCTGCTTAAATTTCTCCACCAAACAGTTGCCTTCAGATTTTAAAGATTTATAAACCCTTCTGCAGTCAGCATTGAAATAGGATCTAATATCCATACCCCATAGAAATGCAGGTCCATGTCTGCAGTCCTTTGTTTTCATACAAGTTTTGTCACCCTTATTTGTTCCACTTTGACAAGTTTTGGAGTAAAGGGCCTTCTTGATTGAGGGCAGCAGATTATGATCCCCAAAGATTAGTCTGTGGCTAAATTGTGCCACTTCCGTGATGAAAGAGTCTGGCAATATATTCCTAGAGCTACAGCTTTTTGATTCCATCAGAAAAGAAAATTAATTACATCAGATAATTCTACGCTTCAAATCCATAATTATATTTAACAACAACAGTGTCCAGCATTATCATCAGCCATCCAAATCAATGAAGGTGACGCCAGTGGGAGTGCTGTCCTAAAACTGAGCACAGGGTCCTCAAGTTCAGTATGACCTGAGATAATGTCAGTATCAGACATTTATTCCCTCCATCTTTCCTCTTCTACAGGAATCTCATCCTTCTGCTCTCACTCTTCAACCCATTCTCTGCCACTCTCTCAGTTAGCTCTGTGCTATTATTTGTGGAGGCACACTCTAAACACTGAAAAGGACTGCTTTAAAAATAGACACTTTTCCTTTAGGAAGAGCTTGGAAAGGAAGCAACAACTGCTCAAACACACCCAAGATAGTTAACCTTGAGGCCTGACCCCCGTGGCAGACAGTGCACACCAGGCTGAGAGATGTGACACAGATATTTAAAAAGCCTGCTGAAGGTATGGCATGAAACAGCAGCCACAGAGAGCTGGAAAAACATTCTGTTGCTTGACAAAGTGCACCCAAATCCTTTCCCTGAGCTATTCTTTAAAAATTAAAGTGACCTGAAGCTAAGCATATTTTAAAGTGTTGTTTGTTAAACAAACAAACAAACAAAAAACATAGCAAGAGAAGCAAAGGCAATAATTCTTAACACAGAGTATTCTGTGATGTCTGTATTTCTGCGAGAAAGGCCCTTGGCATTGCTGTGCTGAGAGTGGAGGACATTTTATAAAAGTATTTCTAAAAAGAGAAAAGTATTCAAATTGGAAATGCCTGTTCGGCTGACTCTCCTTTGCAGCTTGTGTACTCCTTCAGCAGATAACAGAGAGGACAGCTCTTGCTAGCAGGCTGCTCTCAACATTCTCTTCATTAACTTGCAAAAATAAAAGCTCCATTCCACATTGTTTGATGGTAATTAGAAGCTGAATCACGCGATAAGTCAACTTTCTGATGTTCTTTGCGTGTTTACAGTTCAGACCAGCACATTACACCTAGTTTTATTTAGGGCTTTCTTAGAATCCTGTGTTATTACAGAGTGTAGTTTGAGGAGCTGGTGACATACTTCAACTATAATTGTGGAAAAGGTATTTTTATAAATTCCACAGAAGTGGAATCAGTGTCAAAAAAAAATCTCAATGGTCCTTGGTTATGCTGGGAATCTTTTCAATTCACATAAGAATGTGATGATTTTCAATCACGGGTGTAAATGATTTGACGCAGTCAGAGCTATCAGAGAAGATGCAGATTATTTTTCTCTCTTTGAGCAATACTGGAAAATTCAGGGTGCTGCTAGTTTGGAATTAATGGTCTCTACCAGTAGAGACCAACTAGCATTTCAGCATTAAAGACCTGACAAGGCCAGCAACCAGTTCTTTACATGGAAATCCTAAAAATACCATAAACACTATCTAGCTAAGAGAGTCCACAAGGAGCATGACACTTCACTTGATATCTGAATTGGCTGTTTGGGCTACATGAATATATTGTTCATTTCAGATAGGCTGTGAAAAAAGGACGAACAAAACTCCCTCTTTGGCTGTCAGTTCTCATTTGGGTAAGGATCCTTATTTCTGTATCTACCTTTCCTCTTATGTTGTATCTATTGCACACAGTTATAGCAAAAGTTGCCAAAGGCTGATTCATTAGGACACCTGACATGGAAATACAAATGCTCATTTCAATCTGTGGCCACTTTATGCCGGCCTGGAGTCACTTCCATCTATGAGTCAAGCAGCCAACACACCTGGAGAAATGAATGTACTATTTAAATCAGGATGATGATTCAGTGACTAATCAAAGAATGAGCACGACAAGCACCATCACATGTAAAATCTCTACACAAAATGTTATATTTCAGGTCTGATTCCAAGTAAAGACATATAAAAACTCCCAACTCTGTTACAGACCCAAGGAAATTGGGAAGACAAGATTTGATGGTAAAATAAACACAGCTGGAGGCAGATCAAAGCAATGCAGGCATTTTTCAACAAGAAAGATGACAACTTCTCTCAAATGAAATTCTGGCTTTTACTTACTCTTGTGATGCTTGGAACATCTGCATTCAATATTGCAGTTCTTTCACTCTCTCAGTGGGACAGATGGTAATGAGGTGCCCAATTCCCAATCCTCTTTCAAAGAGATTTAGGCACCTGTCTCACAACTGTCCACGACTGATTTCTCTCTGTTATTCTCAGCTTTGACAAACTGCAAACCAGCAGATTCCATTCGCCACTTTGCTGCCAGCCAGGAGTTTGCCCTCACACGAATTGCTCGACCTTTGTATTCCTCTTTTTAGTCACCCCATTTGTGAAGTAGAAATCCCACCCTATTATTAATATATTTAATACTTTTTAAAGTTGCTTTGAGCTTGCACTAGAGGTACACTATAAACACATCCATATCTAAATTACCAACACTCAAAAATAACTTGGTGGTGGATTAGCTACATATGATCAATGCCAAATAAAAATCTACTCTGGTTTTGCTAAGGTCATTTAGTGCTCTGCAATTCTCATGAGGTAAATATTTTTGAAAGTGGGGAATGCTTTGAGATTAAGCAATACATTACAGTTTTTGATCAAATGCCAGAAGCCATAGGTGAATAGGAAACAGACATCAGTAATTACAGTTCGTACTTCAGCTATTTCAAAACCCCTTGCTTCAATGAGCAAGTATTAACTGGACAGACACTCCTTCACAAATTAGAGGCTGCAAAGACTTATTACACACCACATTTATCTTTGAAACTTGTCCAACAGAATTAAACTAAAAAAATAATGATACAGATTATGGTTGCAGGCAAAAAACTATTAAAACTCTAACAACTATATATATGTTTTTATCTGTCAAACTGTCCCTGCAGCCACTCTTTGGTTAAGGAGCTCAGGAATGTGGTATTAAGTACTAGTAATTGTATTAGTATGCTGTTGTCAAACTTCAAACTGGCTGTATTTTATCGTAGGAGCTGATAAAAGAATTTCTTGTGTAGGCCTTAAAACACAATAGAATCGCAAGAAGATGAGACGGGAGCAGAAATGGAAACGTGGGGCACCCAAGTGGGCGAGGAGCGTACAAGGAGCATCGACACTGCTCAGTGAAACAGTGCAGAGCCACCAACTTGACATCAGCCAGCTCTGCTGAAAACCCCAAAGCAGCGTCAGCACCTCAGCCTGGCACAGCACCTGAGCTCAGAGGCTGCACTAACAGAGCCTGGCCCATAACAGAGCGAGCTGGAGCAGGCCAGGATGCTCCAGAGACAGCCCCGCTCAACAACAGTAACTGTGAGAGGACATCCTCCTTTCCAGGCAGATTTTTGGTTTACTCCAGAGAACTACACTTGGGAAGCCACATGATTTTTCCTCAAAGGACTTAAGGCAACTCAAGATATTCAAGATAGTATCACGATTAAGGTTGGATGAAATATGAAATTGTGGTGGAGAAAAAACTGGGGCAAAACCAGGGCATGCATTTATGTTTTTCAGGACTCTTGAGGGGGAGGAATCACTTAGGCAAGGCTGCCTTTAAACTGCTGCCCAACTCAAGATAGCATCAAATGAACTTCTAATAAATATTTGGCTTCACAACAGATTTGTACTGAAATTTATAATTTAAGTACATTCCTCTAGATCAGTAATTTCAGTCAGACAAGGAGATAAAGTGCAAACCTTTCATATGCTAAAAGAATTATTATTACATCTCAAATTTAGTTCCATGTAAAAGATTATATATTTAAGCTGATTAAAAAGCTTTCAGTTAACTAAACAAGCATTTGGATTGGTTTAACATTGTTAAACAGGAAAAGTTAAGTCTCAGAATGCACTTTAACTTGTTTGGCCAAAATTTACATCACAAGAAAAAAAAAATTTACATCACAACCAAAACTACAGAAGTGTCAGAAATGCAAAACATTTAAAAACAGATCAGCAATTTAAGAGAATGATTATTAAAGGCACAGTTATGCATTCATTTATTTCTTAGGTATTTACATGAACTCTATAAAGCTGTATTAGGCTTTTGTATTTTCCCTGTTAATCAGAGATTTTTGAACATGGTATAATTCTAGAAATCAACTAGTATTCTAAGCAAATACTTTACCTAGATAAAAAGGCTTGAAATGTGATCATTTTTAAATTCATCACACAAGTAATCCAATGCAAATATTCTGTATACTTCCTAAACAGTTCCATTATTAATGGCCTAATATAAAATTAATTGCTTAAGTGTAAAATATTACAGGTAGCTGGGCAATAGCTGCGTTTTAAGGGTTTGGATTGCTTTTAAAGCACATTTTCATATCAAAAACCACTGATCCTTACAATTAGATCAAGATCTTGATTTGACAAATAAACACTGTTACTCTTGAGAGCAATTACTGCAAAAAATATAGCATATTTAATAAATTATATTTTAAAATGTTTAACGGAATGCTACTGACATGTTTGGCAGTAAATTCTCAGCATCATTCTACTTTTCAGTATAGAACAAGCAGAAAGGTCAACTTTATCTAACACCCATCTGCCAGCTCCTTAAAAAAAATACCGGAAATTATGGCCAAAGTGCCTGTAACTTTTAGACAGGAACATTTGGAACTGAGAAAGATCTTGATGAAGGTTCATGGTGTAATCTGTGTGTTTACACACCTAAACATGCAATTTAGCTTTACAATCACTTTACTGGAGATACTACTTGCTTCCTTCCACACAGAAGTTTGCAAAGCAATGAGGTTTGTAACCCATAGTGTGAGATTTATGATGTTATACTGCAGAAACCTGTTTAGCCCCCAGTTTACAATCCTGGCAATTGTATTCAACTCTGTCATCATAACTAATTACAGCTAACTGCAGATTACCATACTGCAAACTCTCCTCTGTGTGAAAGAAATACGATGTTCTGCTAAAAAAAAAAAAAAGAATCCAATATCCCAAGGGCTAATGAACAAAAATGCACTATTCCATCTTGGACTGCAAACCTGAACTCTTCCAATTGCTGCCGTAAAACTTCAAATTGCTGTTTGTTGGCAAGTTGTTTTAGCCCCAAGTACTTCCACAGTAAATCACCATTACACTAATACCACACCTTTGGCCTGAAACATATTAATCTTGGTTAACAATAACTGACATTTACATTACCAATTCAATTCAGGCATTGTGGTGACTAAACATACATGCAAGAGCTTCAGGGAGAAAAGGTATTAGTTTTGAATGTGTACTTACTTTTCACTGAGAACAATTTTGAAGAAACATTATCATCAATTCTTGTTATAATCTTATAACATAAACATTCAAATCCTAATTGATCTGTAAAACATTTGACTTGGAGTAAAATCTGCATTTGCATCTTGGGTGCAGTTAACTGTAGAACGTAACACAGTTCAGATATTTTTCCAAGATATGTATTTATATATTTTACCTGGGACTATTAAAGAAACTGGGGCTTTTAAAGCCAATGTTCTTGGGAAGTAAAGAAAAATGGGAATTTGAAATATACTGAAGAACGTGGCACCATGATATGACAAATACTACCAGATCCTTCCAGGAGAGGGAGGATGGACTTTTTCAGACAATTTTTTTGTGTTTATATTTACTAAGGCTATAAATGGCCTTGGTTTAAAAGAGATAGGTTGGTTTTGCTCTTCTTTATTTAATGTCCTCCCCCAATTTTCAAGCAGAAAAGTAGTACTTCCTGCATAAAGTCTGTGTAACCCCAGCAGAAAACTTACCCCTCTCCTTACATCCACGCATTAAAATTACAATACAGCACAAAACACATTTGGACCAAGGATTTTATTTCAATTTCAGAGAATTCTCTACCAGACTCCAAATGCACTCTGAAATGCATTACTTTTGGTTTTCATATCTAGGAGAAAAATGCTACATTTAACACAGTATTGATGTTTAGATAAATTTTTGCTATATTAAAAGACAGTGCCAAAACAAGATACTGCAGTTTAACAACATTAAGATAAACACAAGGCATTTGATGTGTCGTGTTTTGTTTTGGGGGTTTTATGTTTAGATTTAATATGCTGCCCACAAAAATTCTTCAAGTAACAACAGGTATTTGACTCCTGAGGAAAACAGGATGGATTACATGTATCCCATGTTGCTTTTTGTTTCCCATCTTTTCTTGGCTTCAAATCTGAAACAGAGCACAAAAACCACATTAGGAATCATGAGTATGCATTTCAGATATTTAACCATGTTATTCTTAACAACAACAAAAATAAAAAAGTATTTTTGATACTGTAATAAAGACACGAAGATAAATATAGCCATGTAACCACTACATTATTTCTGATAAAGCCTCTGTACTTAAGTCTGATACACTCCTAAAAACCCCCACCAAAACCCAGCAAGGTTAAACTAAACAAATAAGATTAGCACAAGCCTATTTCAAGTAAGAAAACATTTAACTGAGATTGCATTGTATACACTTAGTGCCAATGAAACCACGAATGTTTAATTCCATACTCAAATGACTTACCCCCAAGCAAGCTTCTTTTTCTTTTGAGCTTCTTGGGCAGCCTCTGCTTCTTGCTTGGCTTTTACAAAGTTGCGGCAAGCAGCAGCTTTGGCAATTTTCACACCAAGCTAAGACATGAAAAGGAACAAAGGAAAACTGATTAGATGCAAACGGCTCATATGAAATTTAAGCCTCACAAATTACTTGGTCTGATATTGTTTCTCAAAAGTCAATAGATACTAAAATTATCTTTCAAGTATTGGGCTGCTGATGCACTATTAGACCGGACAAACAAGAATGTCTCTTGAGGGAAATACAAAGGCATAGGATCCTGGGGCAAGCAATGCTTTTCACCAAATCCTTCATTTCCAAAAATAAAAGCAAAGGGCAACAGCTCACTAGATCCCTTTGTTTGTTTGTTTTAAATAGATGAGCATATACAAATACACAGTCTCCATTATTGAGAGCAGCCTGTGACCTCAGCTATGCTAACACAATAGACTCAGGTCTTACCAGTACCAAAAACACCCAAAAAGACACTTTTATACAGAAAGAGCTGCTACTAACACGTAACAGAACCACTAGACATGTTTTAATCAGTCTGTTCAAAAATAAATGATGCAGTGTCCTTAGTGTCTGCCATTTAGTTTCCACATTACCAGCTTTTAGATTGAAAGGGTGATAATATGCCAGCTTTTCAAATAAGGTTGTATGTAGCTGAATCCTACTTCCATAAACTTATTCAAACTATGAGAATTAAATTCACTTTAGTGAATGTCAAGTGTGTGGGAGGGGCACAGGGAAGAGTAAAGCAGAAAAGATGGAAGAAGATGCTGTGAACTATGACCAGTTTATTTTCCTTAATCAGCATTCATAACTTATTCATTGTAGTTACATTTTGTGGTTGCTGTCTTGACTTGACATTATGAGTCATGAAGGAATTCCTTCTCAAAAGTTACTGCTATTCTCCAAGACAAGCAAGCAATTCATTTACCCCAAATTGCTATATAGTAACATGGACAAACAGGTTTTCTTTCAATCCACACCAAAACCTATTGAAATTACTGAACATGTTTCTGACTGGATATTCTAAATTTCGAAAAAATGTCATGGGAGCATTAAAGAATGGAAGACCCAAGGGAAAGAACACTCCTTAACACTTTGGTTAAAGTTCCACTATTAATGGTAGCATACTTGAATAATCTGCAGCATCTATACAGACAAATATTTACTCTGAGAAATGCTTTATCCAGGTAAGATAAGAGAGAACTCAAGACTGCATCTTCAGATGTAGAGGCACTGACACATTTTCCACAACTATCCCATCAAACACCAAATAGGTAGGTGATCATTTTGTTAACAAAGCAAAAAAACCCCAAACCAGCATCACCACAAGCTCTTCTACCTTATGGTCCCCTCAGGGTTCAAGAGCCAAGCAAGCAGCCTCTCTGCAGCAAGCACAGCATCAGTTTGAGCTTTGTTTGAGGCTCTAAATGATGGCAACACAAGCAGTTAGGAGCTAAGCAAAACATTTTAAAAGGAAAATAGATATTTTCATAAGGATGATATTTAAAAAGGAAAAAAAGAATGAAATGCTGAACAAGTTTCTCATCCACTATTTGCACGTGTTATAAAGTCATAAATAGGTACCTATGGAATCATCGTGATGCACAAAATAACACGACCAGCTACTTCCAAACCTCTATATTATCCACCTAATTTTCTCCTGAACATTAACATTTTTTACTATCAGTAATTCAATGCCAACATCTGAACTGCCAAATCTCAGGTCAAAGACTAAAACATAACATTCCCTTATTTGCATTGTCACTTAATATTTAAGGGCAGCTATTAACCTTAATATACTATACTTGCAATGTAAAAATGCCTAAGAAAACTCACCTAAAATATTAAAAAAATGTTTGCTTTTACATTGAAACAGGAGTAATTATTAGCTTAAACAATAGAGCAATCTGATGGCTGAAGTCAGTCAGCAGAACCATGCCTTTATTAGAGGTATTTTACCTCCTAACACACTTGAAAATTAACTTTTACTATGTGATGAATAACAGCATCTCCTTAAAATATATTCTAGTGGCCTATTGAGCACTTAAACACATACAAATATACACAAGTGAGCTCTACACAAGTGTTGCAGAAAAATCTTTTTATCTGCATTTCTTGGAAGACAGAATGAGTTCTTCCATCTTTGAAAAGTACAGAAAAAAATAGGATAATAAGATCCTCTGCAGCCTATGTGGAAGTAAAAGCAGAAACATTTTGCAGCATTGTTATAATTTCTAGGCTACACAGAGTGAAATTTTCAAGACATGAAAACAAATGTTGCATATAAACACACACAAACATTTTAGTCAGATTAAATGTCTTCTGCTCCCACCCAAACCCAGACATACATCTTCACTCCCTGCCCCCCCCACCAAAAGAAATCCATAAAAGCTTGGTCAATGGATTT
>VZRJ01012357.1:1250572-1473072 GCA_013397565.1 Ptilonorhynchus violaceus | reverse complement strand
GATTAATTGAACTGCAGAAAAAATCTACAGTATAAACTGTGCTTTGTCTGTCTCTTTAATTAGACTTGTAACATCTGAAATCTTTTTTTAAGGTTTGTTAAGGAAAAGATATACATAATTAAGGGAGCATAAGAATGTAATTCTAGGTGATAACCCTGCCATGTTCCAAAGGTTAAAAGAAAACCACCTCAATGAAGAGGAATATTTGGAAGCACCTCCACTGAGTCTAAGAAAGGAAATTCTTCACAGATTAAAAACCTGGGTTGTATTTTTTTTTCTTAAGGTGGGGGGCAGTTCTTCAACAAGCAAGACTTCCAAGTTAATTCCTGCTTGGTTACACTCCATATGAAATTGCATCACTTCAGGTGCCTATAAACACTATGAGAAATTGTGAACGTTGCACAGAACTTAGAGATTTTATTTTACCAACAGAATAGCATCAAACACTAACCCCTGTCCATCTCTAAGAGTAATGTCATCACAATCAATCATTTCCTACCCAGACTCTCACATGGAGACCAGTTTCCTGAATGGTTCTCAGTAGTTATGACCTACAAACTGCCTTGTATACTTCCCTTTCTGAATTATATGACTAGAAGTAACTTACAGGCAGGAGATACTACTTTCATCACGAGAAAATGGTCAAAACTGATGCATCAAATTTTGAAGACAACAGCACGACTGATCTTGCTGTAACATGAGAATGATATTCCAGTGCATAGCCAATTAATTTCATCAATTACGATGGAGATCTTTCATTTAAGCTTGATCAAATATCAGTGTCCCTATAAATTGCAGCTTTTTAAGTCCTTCACCAAAATGCCAGAAGCCACTAAGCCAAGCACTTAGGAACAGTGCTGTCAGTAAAGTCTGTGCTATTTAGAGACTGACAAGTACTACAGCAATTTAGCACACTAAATTACAAAATATTTTAAAAGTTACTTTTGACAGGCAAGTCTAATATGGTCAAGATTATTTTCTCGTGTTCAAGTTACAGACCTCAGGCTAATGTGTTCTTAGACAATGTGGCACCTACCTACCAGGCAGTTAACAAAAAACACAAACAAATGCGAAGTTGGAGCTTTAGTCAGATTAGTTTTCACAATATTAGAGCCATAAGAAATCTGCATTCTGCTTTCAAACCATGATTTGAGCACAAAAGCACTGTGAAAAAACAGTCTTTCTCTAGGGGCAAAAAACCTCAGAAAATATATGAGGGAGGGACCCTTTTAAGATTATTTGATTTAATTAGGAAAATAATTTTTACAAGTATCACTCCAAATTGAAACTGATTTATAGCAGAGTGAAATTACCAGATATCTGCACATACTATCCTTACTCAAAGGGATAAACACATCCAACTATGCACAGTCACAGTGCTCTAGTTTATCAACATTTATTCTTTAAAAAAATCTAGGCAGATTCCCACTAACACAGTAGGAACAATTTAATTACATCAAGATACTATTCCAAAAAGATTTTTACAAAGCATTAAAAAGTTGACATCATTCCAAGAGTCTGTTCCAGCTACATATCCTGCTACTATTAGATCTCAGCTATCCTACCTTAAGGCATCACCAAAAAAACCCCACTTTATTTCAGGCCAGGTAAATGTTCCTATAAACTTTATTCTCTCAATAACCTCCACTCTAAAAGGCTCAGAATTTTTTTGGCCAACTCCTACATTAACATTTCTATTGGCATCTCTCAAGTTAAACAAGTCATCCTTAAATGCAACGTTCAAACAATAGCTTTGGGTATGCCAGTCTACATCTGAAAAGCAGAACTATAAAACATGAAGGACTCTGCCAATGCTGGAAGCCCTGGAATGTGATAACAAAGACAGCAACTGGATTACAATAATAAACAGTAAGTGTACATAGTATACCATACACACTGCAATGAATTTCTTAGTTATTGCAGGTTATTAAAGAAATATTTTAGTAGTCTGTGCTTGAAGATGTACAGTGAATTACGTTAAGCAGTATGACCCACCTGCATTGTGTTGTTGCTCAACACATTTATCAAAGCAGTGCTGATCTTGGACACTGTAATTGCATCACAGCACTGAGGTGCTCCAGCCAGAAGCTGAAGGAGAAGAGTTACTGAAGGCCTAAATCATTCTGAACAACATAATGCAGAGATGGCCATGTTTTTTTTCAGGAAAAACTTCACTTGTGAATAAAATAATGAAATCAAGAATTTCAGGATCACCAGACCTCCCAACAAAGAGAACGTGCTGTGGGGATGGCCAAGGATGCCACAGGTAGAGATCTGCTACCCTGATAACTGACAGCAGGAGACAAGGGGTAATACTTTGTAGTGAGGTTTGCCAAGAGATTAGACTGAGTATCAGCATCATTATGTTAAGGACAATTCATTTTTATAATAGAAATGCAACTGCCAATAAAAAAGGGGCAACACATCAGCCAGTCTCGAAGCTACATATGAACCCACACATGTAGTCATCAGTAAATACATCCTCATGCAGGAGATACCCAAGTTCTAACTCTCAGTTCAGAACCTGGAATACTACTGGACTGAGAAGTTTCGTTTTAAAAATCAGCATTTGGTGTATTCGTCAAAGCAAAGAAAACAACAAAGAATATATCGCCCAAAGCCTCATTCACTGCAGTACAATAACATTTTTCTTAGAGAACTTGCAACAAGTACCACTTGGAAACCTAAAGACCCAAAACCTCGAAGCAGTATCATTCAGGTTTTTAGAATGTAAAATTCTGTGATGCACTGACAGCTGCTAGATTATGCATATTGCCTAAGTCATCACTGATTTTAAATGAATCTGATTTTAAAAACCTTTTCTCACTGTGTCACAACGACAGGATATTGACAGCATCATTTTGACATTCCTTTGCTTTTTAGGACATGTTTTTACCGTCTATACTCATCATCTGTTTATTTTTGGCTTCATTTTTCTAAATACTGAAGCTGCCCTATCAGTTTCACAGGCTTATAAATGTTATACATCAAAAATTAGTTTCACTTATTAAGGCAGGAAACGGCTTTAAGAACTCTGGGATCTGTGCCTCAAAGCAAAAGCTTTATCAGCAGGTTCCAGTCACTGCTTCTCGCAAAAGAAAATGGTGCCGATTAAAACCCCATACACCTGATTTCAAAAAGAACACCTACCCACTGAACATTCCTCACATGACTGCAAGGGGGGCTGTACCCCAAACTGGAGACAGCTGTTTCTCACACACTCTCTGTCTCCAGCCCCCTAAATGAAAACTATACATAAAGAGATGAAGTTGAGATAAAAGAACAATAATTCATCCACTTATTACTCCAGACTTCAGAAGTGGTGTACTTCAATCCAGCCAAAGTGCAGTTCCATGCCTGACTTGCTCGGAGTTGTGTTGCATTTGGAAGTGAGAGGGATACAAATTGCCACATAATTTAAAAATTAACTCACTTCTTAGAGCCATTATATTTTAAAAGAGGCATTTCTTTAAATTATTGATTCAATTGCTACTTTTTTTCTCAGTACAACATGAAAGCAGTATTTTAACTGTGCTTGTACACAAAACAATGATTGTTCAATCAACCTCTTCCATAATCAAATCCTTTTTTTATAGCTCTTCACTGAAACAGTCACTGTTAGAAAAATTTCCTTAGACAAAAAAAAGGATTTTAAAAGATCCATTAAAAAAAATACAGCTTCTAAAAATCACAAAGAAAAATGAACCTTGCAGAGAGTAATGGAGCACATCTCTACAAGAGCAGAGAACCCCAGTGAATTCACATGGATTCTGCCTCGACAGAACTCCTCATGAGAGATCTAGCCAGTCATTTGAGTTTTCCTTCTTTCAACATACTATTTGTTCAGATAAACCCACTTAACCAAAACCAAGTCAAGGCTGTGAATACTAATAATGTTTCAAGCATTTTGTTTTCAGAATTACAACATGCTAATATTTGAAAGTCAACAATTTGGAGCTAATGTTCCACAAATAATAATACATCGCTGTAGCACCTGGGATATGCTAGATGTTGTATAATCCCATGGCTACCAAAATCAGATAACAGTTTATCATAAATATTACAAAACCGTAAAACTTCTCACATTAATTTGTTTTTATAGTCAAACAATTTGCACTAGAACCTCAGTATGTTTTATTGATTATAATACTCCAACCACTTTAGAGCAGATGGGATAATGACATTTGTGAAGGAGAACAGCAAGTGTTTTTCGTGTTGTACACATGAAAGGTAATGTAACAGTCAGAAGCTGGTCAGACTTAAAGGGAACATCAGGACACATTCCTATCACTGTCAATAGCTGTTATCTTTGCAGACTGAAGTTTTGTGATCACTGGTGACAAGGCAGATAAGAGCCTTGTCATTAGAAAGTGCCCTGAGTGAGTAAATGGAGGAGTTTAATGATTTTGTAAGAACGCTAACCGAGGAACAGTTACTTTTACCCAACCTCAGAGAACCTTACGAACTGAATTTCCCACTTCAAAAGCCATCTGTTTTTAAAGCCATCACAATATTGTAATACATTGCATTAAACAGATTTAAATCTGCAATTCTACATTAAAGCTTAGTTTAGAACACTGTATTTAAGAAACACTTAAAATATTTGTATGAGAATGAGAAGCAGTCAAAATTCGTCTTTGCTTTCCTAATACCTCTGAATTTTGCAAGTATTTACAGTGGACAGAAAACTCCCATTACCTCTGTCAATATGGAAGAATATGCAAGAGAAAGGAATGAAAGTAAAAATTACATAACTAATTTTTTAATATATATCTAGATTTATAGTTTAAATTAGACAACTCAGATGACTTAAAAACGATCACTTCTCCCCTCACTCCAATAGTACTTTTTTTAACTGGCTTCAAAACTATTCAACTGTCTTTTTATCCTAATTTTCTTCCTCTGCATTTTCTCCACCATGCACAACTCCCAACTCTCCCCCAAGCAGTGGGCAAAACAGCCTTCCCGGACGTTAGTTACATACTTCAGCTGCTACTACCTACCATACAAGAAATTGTTAAATTGGTACTCATGAAATTACCAAAGCTACCTGACAGGTTCCTCACCAATGTAAGTATTCACTAAGCACATACAAATTTAAAAAGTCCCATTTTTTGTAGCTAAGAGCAGCACAGCCTTCATGAAATTACTCAGATACAAGAAAACATCTTGAAAAAATTGTGTTTTTCTGGATTTGTTTTTAGATATTTATATACTAAACAATTATGACAAGGAGAAAAAAAACATCCAACACAATTCTAAGGCTACAGCAGTGTATTTGACAACCATCTACTCCCATTCTTCTTCAGAATTCTTCCACCCATCAACTCCTGATCACCATGAATACTCAGGAAAAAAAAGTATTGGCACCCAAGTTGGGGTATAGAGGTCCTTATTTGCTTATCTTGCTCTAGGCTTGCTAAATCTCTACCTGTCTTCAGGCTTCCCAAGCTTACTGATGAAGCAATGCAAAGAAAAATATGAGGCACAGGGAACTGACAGGAAGGGAACGTCCTACTCCTGTTCTCTTGGCTTGCACCACGCAGAAAAATCAACAGCTCAATACAGATGAGCAGTTCCCAACTCCTCTGAGCTGAGTCAGCAGCAAGGTTTTCAAGCAAGGTTACTTGGGGTAGTTCACAGCTGTATTTTCAATTCTTAAAAACAGCTACAGCTGTCCAAGCATTACCACATCAGCAGCAAAGTCCTTCAATCACTGACAGGAATCTGCTTAGGAAACAGGAAAGATGCTGCAAACAATCTTCAGTGCTACTTTTAGTCATGACACTTTTTGTCCAGATGTGCAAAACTCAAGGGCCCCTCAGAGTTTTTGTTAACAGCCCGCTTACCTCACGCATGGCTAATCTGTCACTCAGCTCCTCGGCCTTGGCAATGTCACCTTCAGCCACACACTTCTCTATGCTCAGCTCAAGGCCAGACTAGGAAAAAAAGAAAGGTAAATATCTTTAGAACAAAAAGAACATATTTAAAGGGAGTACCTCCTTTCTAAAAATATTTCTTTCATAAAATTCTTTAAGATGCTGCACAAACCTGTAATTTCTATGGACCACAAATCACTTTGTGTATTGTAATGGACAGTATAATTAAGAATTCACTGAGAGGCTGCCCGAGCACAAATCATTGCATTAGTTCCACCTTATGTGCAGGATAATACTATAGGTTAAAAAAATTACACGGACTAGTTTATGCCTGTCACAATGAAATTTCATCTGAAGATCTGTCTTATCTCTTCCATCCCTGGAGCTTTCTAAAAAAAATGTGAAATATATGTGTCAGGTAACATGAAGAATGGCAATTACCACTGTATCGTTACAGTTCTAAGATCTTATCTTTATCCAAAAAACAGAGTTCTGGCACAATGCCACTCCACTGTGCTAATAAATTAAAAATCCTAGCAGCCCTATGGAAAACAATGAACAAGCTTCAGGATTTAAAGGTTGTTTTCTTATTTTCAGAGGTTATGATCAACGTAACATAACTTGTTTAATGGCAATACTTACAAACAGCATAACAATAAAAAGTAAATATTTTCTGGAAATTATAGTTGGAAACTTCTGATGGAATGCAGAAGGGTAGATAGCAGTAGGCACTGACTTCAGAATTTCATAAAAAACCTCACTCTCATAACAGACAATATACAGCCTCACTGGTTTCAAGTATTAGTGAAGCTAAAGAAAACACATTTGACAGTTTCATAACACACACTTCTTTAAGAGATAAAGGTGAAAAAGCTAACGGAATTCTTGAGAAACAGTGATCTGCAAACACTGCACTTGAATTATTTCAGGTGGTAGATGAAAAAAAAAGCACAACTGAAAGATGCAGTGATAGCAAATTCTTCTAGATGTCTTTTCTGAAAATAATGAGACATATCTACCATTAGTGATAAAATCCCTGAAATTACAAGGAAACCATCTGTATTTTAACACTATGGGCCTCATTCCAGATCTATCCTGAGCAGTTTAATGACAACTAAATAGCCACCAAAAGTAAGAAGCAAATAACAAAAAAAAGAAATTTATCATAAAAAAAACTGAACATTTGATGTCACAGAACTTACAGAGAACTTTATTAGGAAAACTACAGAACAAACAGTGCTACCAGAAACTTGCAATATAATGAGTTTCTTAAGTTATCCATCATGTGTACCAATTGTTTCAGATATGACTGGTTACACAATAATATTATTCCTATCTCATTTAAGGTCAAGGTCTTTTACTGCCAAGTACAAGCTGACACTGCCTTTGCATTAACAGTCACCTTTTGTGGAGCCTTGCTGTTCACAGGTGATTCAAATCTGTCATTGATTCCAAAGTATTGAGTAAGTTCTTTCCATTTGTCTTCATTTTCCAACTGTTGGTTACTAAAAACAAACAAACAAACAAACAAGTCATTAATACAACCACTTGCCTTTCCACAGCTTGTAATACCCTTTTCAATGCTAAAATAAACTCTTCCATTTGGCAGACATGGTCTTTTCACCTATTCAGTTTTTAACTGTGAAATTAATTATTCCTTCCCCTTTTTAAGTGTAATTTCACAATCATATAAGTTGATAGAATCATAGAACAATTAAGGTTGAAAAAGCCCTTTAAGATTGAGTCCAACTGTAAACCTAACACTGCCAGGGAGGAAAAAGAAGGGAAGGAGCAGGCTGAACAGGAGGTTGTGTGCAGTTACATGCAAAACAGAAGTAGGAATAACACTGTTATAAGTTACATTAAATAATACATTTGTGTTGAAATCAAGCAGTAACACCCCACCAAGCAATCACTGGTACAAATTTAGCCTGCACAATAGAGACACTGAACACGTTTAAAAGATATTTTACACAGTTTTCAAAGCTAGGCTTTGGCCATGAATGTGGTCAAGCTTATTACAAATTTTGTCTGATAATAAAAACAGACCTCAGGTAATGACATTGCCCTGGTTATACCTCTTAGTCACTTCATCAGTCTTTTTCTGTTTCACTAAGGGGAAAAAAAAAAAAGAAAAATCCAACATTATAAAGTAACACCCCACAGCATCCAATGAAGTTAACAGAGCTCTAATTGGTCACATTTCCTTTGAAAGATGAACACACTGGGATTTTTACCCAATGATCATGTGGATTTAAACCACTCAGCTGTAAGAAACTCCTACAATATCAGTGAAGTTTTAACCAGAATACACAAGTTTTATAGAACTACTGAAATACACTTTACCATTATAAATCAGTATTAACTGAATAAGTTCTACCACCTTTTCAAGGAAAGGACAAATATTTTATTTACATTTTAAGTAAAAATCTACAACCTCACTACAACCTTGCAAGTGATATATAGAAGTGGAAAAATAAAATCCAAGATAATACCTAGAATACATCTACCCAGGCATTCAATTCTTCATTTAAAAAAAACCAAAACAAAATTCAAACAAAATAACACACACAAAAAAAAAAAACCAACCAAGCAAAACCAACCAAAAGCACCCCCTCCACAAACCAGCATACATTGATACTAATTCTATTTGGAGAAAATAAATTCTGTAATTATAAAAAAACCCCACCTTTTCGGCGGCGCTTTCTTTTCCGGCATCTGTTTTCCTCTTTCGCTTGCATTTTCATTTCACGGTGTTTCTGCTGAAGCTCCACAAATTTCTACAAGATTATGAAAAAGCAAGTCAGTATTTTTAATTTTTCCCCCATTTTTAAGAAACTATACATTGTGCTGAGAAACACTGTCACAGTATCTGCTTTATCCACAGCACCTTGTGTTATCTATTACCTTCAAATTTATAAATCGAGAACACCAACTCTGACAGTGTTAAACTGGAATTGGTGCTAATCTTTCATCACCCCTCTCTGACTTTCTGCCCTCCCTACGTCCTAGAACTATTCAAATCTGACAGTTCTCTCACGGGGTGTGACACAGAACACACTTTTACTGGTTGTGCTCTCCTGAGCTATTCCATGTATAGTTACTGCCTAGCTGGTAGTTTGTAATTCACAAATTAGTGACAGCACGGTCCTTGCACAGCAGGCTACCTACAAGGATGGAAGAAAGTAACTACTTTTTGCCAATTCTTATTTGGAATACAAAGCCAAAAACACAGATTGTTAAGGTTTTTTTTTCCCAGTCTTTACATGCAACAGCAAAATCAGGAGATTACAAGGAGCTCCTGAGTCTGAATGCTTGCAACTAACTCCCACAGAAAGCAGGGGGGGACACCTCCACTTCCCAGGTATGCAACACCCCCACAGTGGCTGATACACAGAACTGTAAATCCTTACTAATGCAGAAAGCAGCTCAGAGCCCATAAACCATTGAAAACACAAGTTTTATGCAGCTGCATGGTTATGACAGCTCCTTGCTGTGCTTTCAATCACCACCAAACTACCACCTAATCACTCCCTACCTCAAATCCTGTTCACCTTGCTTGAAACAATCTCAGGTATATTCTTAGCTCCCGATTTATTTCATTTCAGATTTATATATTGCCTATTCAACAGTTACTTTAATCTAAAAATCAGTCATTCGACTTAAGAGTACATTGCATTATGCTCATTTGGAGACCCGTAATGATACGCACATTCCAGATATTTACAGAAATTCCAGGAGGGCACGCTTGAGGTTCACTTTCTTCGTCCGTCACTGGTACCACAACAGGTTCACTGCTGGCATTACTTTCCTGTCCAGTCCCCTGAACTCTTTCAGTGTCTTCTGTTGCATCTTTCTTTGAACAGGAACCAAGTGATTCGTCTCCGTCATCAGAACTTAAGTCAACATCACTTTCATTTAGTCCTGGAGGTAACAGCCCACTCCACATCCTCCAGTTTAAACAAGTCCAAACCACTTCGAGTCACAGCAAAGACACCAGGTTACCCATCCCACGGTAAGAACGGCCTGCAGAAGAGAGAAACAGAAACAGCAAAACACATAATCAGAAATATTTTAACGTCTCTTACATAACTATCACTACATGTTTTATACAAGCGCATTATAAAGCTTCTAATACTTACTATTTCAGAGACGAGTGGACAATTTGAGTACACAGGCTGATACCATTAGCTGTGGTTTTTTCCCCCCCTTCTTGTCGTTTAAAGTTGTGCCCCTTTGCGTTTGCTTACAGCTACTTTCAGTTTAGGGGCGACACTGCAGCAAAGGCCTCCTGTCCCTACAAAGGGGCAGCTTCCCGAGACAGCACAACAACCTCCCCTCGCCGCCGGGCCGCGACAGAGGAGAGCCCGCCCGGGGAGCGGAAGGCCGGGGAAGCGAGGGGAACCCGCTCCGGAGACAGCGACGCGAAGCGCGGCTCCACGCCAGCGTGGGCGAAGACAGCCGGCACCCGCCGTCCTTCCAAGCCCCGCACGGCCGGCGGCGCTGGCAGAGCCCGCGGAGCCCCCTCAGAGCCCCGGCTGCGTCCCGCGCCCAGTGCCCGCGGCCGTGTTTACCTGGCAGCCATCTTGGCACCGCCGGAACACCCCGCCCGCGGATTGGGCGGTGCGGCGCAGCCAATCAGCGGTCGCGCCGGTCGCCATGGCAGCGGGGCGGGGCGGCCCCGAGGCAGGGGCGGAGTGGCCCGGGGGGATGTGGCCGCACTGTCCTGTGAGGGGAGCGCGGTGGGAGTCGTACTTTAGGAGCGCTCCCCGGGGGGCTGATGGACTAACACGTGTCGGCGAGGAGGTTGCCAGGGTCCCAGAATCATTTAGATTGGAAAAGGCCTCTGAGCTCACCGAGTCCAACCTATGACCCAACGCCACTGTGTCAACCAGACCACGGCACCGAGTGCCACGTCCAGTCTTTCCTTGAACGCCTCCAGGGACGGTGACTCCACCACCTCCCTGGGCAGCCTCTTCCAATGTCTAATCTTTCTGTGAACAAATTCTTCCTAATGTCCAACCTAAAGCTCCCCTGGCCCAGCTTGACGCCTTGTCCTCCTGTCCTGTCCTTTGTTCCTAGGAGCAGAGCCTGATGGCGATCTGGCTCCATCCTGCTGTCAGGGAGTTGTAGAGAGGGATACAGTCCCCCTTGAGCCTCTTTATCTCCACACTAAACACCCCCAGCTCCCTCAGCTGCTCCTCCACGGAGCTGTGCTTCTTTCAAAAGAAAGACAAGCATCAAGTTGTGCAGCAGTCCTTGCCGCCATAAAGAATATGGCATCTGTTTCAAAAGTAAGACTTGTAGTTAAGCCACACCAAAATGTTTATGCTGGGACAGAATGACTAGAGTCATACTCTTTAAGAATTGAAAAATCCTTCCAAAGTTCCCACTAGTGCCTTGGTAAAGAGAAATGTGGTAAAGAGAAAACCTCAAAAACGCAAAGTCACGGATCTTAAAAGGTTGTTGGTTGTCGATTGTCTGTCAGCATCAGAGCTCACATTTTCCTACAGCTGCTCCAGGAACGGGAAACAACTCCTAGAAACTCATTGGGAGCATGCTGGGAACTTCAAAGGTGAACAGTCAGCCTGTGCAGAGCATTCAGCAAAGGACTTGTTTATCCAGAAGGCTCCGTTGCACCTCGTCCTTTCAGGTTTCATGGGTGAGACAGATGGCACAAGTATTTAGGACCTGCCTGAATATGATTCAGCAAGAACAACTTGCATACAAGGAGCAGCAGGAAGGGAGGCACAGAGAAACTCTTAGGAAAAGGTGAAGGGATAAGTCTGACATCACTAGCACCAAAATGTGTCTGAAAGACGGGAGGTCTCCCATCTTTGAAGTAATTTGTGAGAAGATGCATTTTTGAGTGACAGTTTGACAGGTTGAAAACTATAGCTCAATATGATAATGAGACTTTTGAGAAAGGAATTGCTGACCCCAAACCATGACACAACCCAGATGTGGACAAACATGAGGGGAATGAGGAAAGGGCAAGTGTTATGAAGATGGATAATAGGGAATAAGGCTTTGAGTAGGGATTTCTTGGTGGATCCCAGCTTCTGGGATTGGCTGTGCATGGAAGGAAAAACTAAATGCCTTTCTCATAGACATAAATCAGATCTTCAGATTGTTTTCCTTTTTATGCCATAATTTTACATCCTCAGATTCATTTCTAAAATCAATTAATTCCGTAAGTAATCACTTTTTCATGAACTACATGTAAATTTCACACTCAGCTTGCTAACTAGATTTTCCTCTCATCTGGGAAATCAATTTTTAAGAGAGTTATTTTATTTACATTTAATAATTGGTTGTATTTGGTACACAGATAACTGGTAATTAATAACTGTATTGATACTGGATATTCATTGTCATTTGTTCTAGCGAGTTGTTAGACCATTAGGCTACATTATATTTTCTTAATGTGACCAAATTTGAACACACTCACAAAACTGAAAGATGTGTGTGACATCTTTGTGACCTGTAGATTTATATGTTTGGTGGGGACACATTTTCAGAAGGCAAATTTAATTTCATGACACAATTTGTATCCAAACATTGTTCTCCTTATTTAGTATCCACAAGCCAATTTGTGGCAAGAATGGCACTAGTAGTGCACACAAGTACTCAAATATTCATATTAATTTCATTTTATAATTGCAAATTAATTGTATTTGCCATTTTTAAAGCTGTATTTTCAGGATATCTCCAGTCCCCCCACAATAAATTCTGACTTGTCACAGGTTCTTCCATGAGAAAAATGGTGGCAAGAGCTCCTGTCTGACTTTCACCAATGCAGGAGCATTTGTATTCACAAAGTCAGTTCTTGATGAAACTACAAAAGAGATTGTTGGCTACTTATCAGAATTTGCAACTTACTGTTGGGGTTTTTTGTGGAAACAATGTGTAGAGTCTTTTTATCTGCAGAAGGAAATAGAAGGCAGCACAACCTTGTGACCAACCCTGATGTCCTTACATCAAATTTGTGAGGGCTGCTATTGTGCCCAACACTTGACTCAGTGTCAAATTCTTCTCATGGCAATTTTCTGTTCCCCATTGAGCAAATATTCAAATAATCTGATTTATTTCCTTTTGGTCAACTGATCTAACTTCCCTTCTCACTTGAATTCCTGTCCTGGAGACCTGCCAAACAATGACTCTTATGAATGAAACGAGTCATGCCTCTGAGATTCCTGTGGAACATCAAACTGGCACAACACAGTAATTACAGCTTAGATATTTTTGATGCTGTGATTAAAAACTACTTGAACTTTAGAAGGAAGGACTACTGCAATTAGGTTTAACAGCAAGTTTAATTTGAATCTTCCAGGATCTCTATGATTTTTCAGGTTCTAGGCCATTTTCTCTTTATCCCTGCTCCCTTCTTTTAGCTGCTGTTAGATATTTCCAGATACTACCGTGATTCCCAGTTGTTAGAGTGTATTTTGTCAGATGTATTTTGGGTTCTTTTTGAAACTCTCTTAATGAGCCGCTGTAACAGAAGTGGTCAGAGTTGTCAGGTACCAGGAAAGCTGACGGCTGTGCACATGCCAAGTCCCCATAGCAGGTTCTCACAGTGCAATTCTTTTTTTCCAGACCAGCTGTAGAACACACTGAAGGCCTGAACCAGTTCCTTAGATATAGGTTTGAAGTCATGTTTAGCTAATCATAAATAATCCTGTACACGCTTATTTCCACAAAATATGCACGGTTTCCTAGTGCAGAAGTGAAATCTACTCCAACATAAATTTTGCATTATTATCTGGTTTTTTTAGCGGTAAATGAGGACATAAACTTTTCCATAAGCATAGAAATATGCTAAATTTTATCCTTTTGAGACTGTTTTCAAACTATGTCAAAATGATCAAGAACTGGATTCTTGTTTAAGCATAATAGGAAGGCCTTATTGTATTAGCAGATTACAGTCATTGTGTTAGTATACTATCTACCTTGTATTCATTTTTGCTAACATAATGAGAAATTTTTCTAGCATGGTTATATTTTAATACAATAAAATAGTGTTGGAAAGGAAAATTAATATGATTTTAAAGAGAGATGTAAAGACAATAAATAGCCTCTGGGTTTTCTTTCCTAAACCTTTAATTTGTTAGTGACTTAAAATATACTTTTTATCAATCCTTTGACATAATTGTAGTCAAATGAATATTTAAAGTCAGTTAAAAAGTTTAGAGAGGGTTTTTTTTCCCGCCTGCTCTGCCATATAAGATCTAAGAAAGTCTGCTCAGATGTTTCTAAACTTTCTTGGTTTAGGGAAGTACATAACTGAATAATGTAGCATCAAGCCCTGAGCTTTTAAAGAGAATATTTTCATAGCACCATTTACAGTGTGCTTGCTCCTCTGAGGTTTGCACTTTGATGAAAATTCTGACCATAAAACCAGAAAGAAATGTCTGTAGTTTTCAGCATCTGCAGCCCATGAGCAAGTTGCTTTGTCTGCTCTTCAAAAAGGCATCTCTAAAGCACTAAACATAGTTAGTATTCAGGGAAGAAGTAAGACCTTCTGTTGAAAATTCCAGATTGAAGCTTGGAAAATCTGTACTCAGTTATCATTCTTGCTTCCAGTGTGGAATGAACAAGGTATTTTCAACTTTAGTGTCTCACAGGGAGAAAAGAGTTTTCATCACCCCTGTCTGTTGTGAGCGTAAACTCTGCGGGTTTTGAGCCCATTTGGACTGTTCAGGGCATTGACAGACACTGGGCAGGGCTGCTTTGGATTTCAGAGGGTCAAGCCGAGGAACAAATAACAATTAGACAGACTAATCTTGCAGTGTAGCTCTGCCAAAAAAGTATAAGCACTTAAAGGTGGTGATGATCTGGATCCTTCGAATAAGTTTTTTGCAGAAAGCAAAAACATAAGTGAGCTGTTGCAGATGTAGCCATACCAGCCTCAGCCTAACTCAAGTGGATCCCGGCAAGGGTCGGCAGTGGGGTTATGGAGTTCACTTGTTGTGTCATAGCATTTATTCATCCATCCCCTTGGGGCCTGGGGACTGTTGTGCTTTCTGACCCAACCCCTCTGCTGCTACAGCTGCATTTGTTACTTTAAGTACAGGGTATGTTTTATGGAACCTGAAGCCATATAATTCACTATGATGTACACAGTCCAGTGTGAGGGTCTTCACCTAGTATTGGACAAATTTCATTGATCCAAACGCATCAATCCCGATTTTGTTGTAATGAACGCAAAATCCTTATGCTGGTTTGGGATCTTGGATACATTTCTCTGGAACAGAAGAAAATATCCTTCTACCATATCACTAAAGGGATGATCACCTGTCTGTTTTACACAAAAAGAGTCAGAAAGCAGGTTTTTTAACCTCTCGGAGAGTTTTTCTTTGTGTATTAATAGGTGTTATTTAGAAGCACAGTAGTGAGCCTCACAGCTCATGTAGCACTCAGATATGGAGCTAGGGCAAGGTACTTAACCTGTGCTTGGTTTAGTTTGTGAAACAAACAACACTATTTTAACTACTTTTCAAGGATATTAGATAAAATTAATTAGTTTAGCATTTGTACTGCAATAAAGATCTATATAATTGGAAAGTCTTTTAAGAATCTCGATCGTTTTCTTTTTGTGTTGATTTAACTTTGAAGGGCTAGTTTTGATACTTTGTACTGTATTTGAAGTGGGCCATTGTTTCATTTTTATAAATAACAGCTGATTTTTCAAGCTCCTGTAACGAACCTATTTAGTCTCTGTGTATGCCAATGCCCTCTACTGGTTTGAAACACAATCGCTCAGCAGAGGGTATTGCTGTTCTCCTTTATTGAGAAAACTCTGATATTTACATTATTTTCCTTTGGAGAGCTGTAGAATTTTGGTTGTGTAACCAGGCTCTCTGTGAAGTGCAAGAAGCTGCACCATGGGCAAGCCAACATCTGGGTGACTCCTGTGTAATTCTGTGCCAGTTTTTTGTTGCCTTCTGTGGTTTTGTTTCACTGGCTTTGCTATTCTTGCCATGAAGGCTCGCAGGTAGAAATCTTGAGAGGGAAGAAGACATTTAGCTGAGACTTGCTCTGTGTAGATGTTCCATCAACACAATGGCCACCACTCTAAGGAGCCTCTCTGCTCTTCAGCCTGGTCCGGGGCCTTCCCAAAGTGAGGGGTGGTTGTGTTGGCAGGCTGTGCTATAAACAACCCCTGAGGCACAGGAGCTGCAGAGGGAATGAAGTGCCTTGAGGAAAAAGCCTGAACTATCAAGGGATAGATCCGCTCCCCCCTGCTACAAACCAGAGGTCACGTGGCTGAGGAATGTGTATCCAAAGATAGTGCTACCTTCAGAGAACTCTACTTACAGGTAAGTAACTCTTCTTTAAAGGAGGTATCTTTGTGTGGCAGACTGTTTATGGGAGCAATTTGAATTGAACTTTAAATGAAAAAGGCATATCTCTGTAAGTGGTAATAATTTTAGTCATCTGGCTGTGGCTAGGGGTTGTGGAATTCATTAGCACAGATTAACATATAAAGTGGGTGAGATATCTAATAGCAAACGTAGAGGTTTAGGGACCTTAATTCATCACTGAATGAACAGCGTGTACAGTATTAGGGACTATGAAATTTTTAATTTACACAAAGTGTCCAAGAATATAGGGAATAAATTTAAACCCAAAACAGATAATGGAGCTGTGCCCTGCCTAGCTGGCAAGTTGAATTGTTTTTACACTGAGTGAAGAAAGCTAATTATCCCAAGCACAAGGAGACTGCTAAAAATAATAAGATTATAAAGAATAATTTGCTGATATAATTACAACAAAATTGGGTACACACAATCGTCAGATACATGTATTGCTTGACCTGGGCGAGAAAGTGAAATAAATCCTTCCTCTATAGCCTTCGTAAATTTGTTTTTATCATCTCCAAGTGGTGTTTGCACAGGCAGCACAATTTGCATGTGTAATGTGGCTGTACAAATTGACAACAAGTAAATTATTCAAGGAAATAGGCTGGTCGTGGGTCTGAACTATCTCGCAAAGCCTATTCATTTTGAAGAATCACTGAGACGTGAAGCTCATACATCAACCATTTTCTGACAATCCTCAGACTTATTGTCTCCTAAAATGTCATTATGGCTATTATTTATGAAGCTAATTCATTTATTAATATATATTTAACTCTGACTTGTCATGCACCTTAGCAGGCATTCTGTGCACTGCATATTTTTGAATAGATGAAAGAGTTTTGCATGCTTTAATGATTACTGTAAGCTGCTATAGATTTATAGAATGCAGCTTTATTATCTACTTGCATTAATACCTTTTTGTAACTTTTTTTTTCCTTAAGGCCATCAAATATAAATGGCAAATGACATATCCAAAAGATTGTATAAAAAAGAGATTTTCTCAGAGTTTGTTGAATTTCAGAGTAAAATGAGGTAGCTAACTGTTAAGGCCTAACTCATTTCTAAGAATCTCTAATGATTATGTTGATTTTTGGTGTATATTGCTAAAAATATAGGATAAAATATATAAATTTAGATGTTTACTGTATTTTTATCTTTGAGGAAAAATGGCCGTCTTTTGATTATACCAACAGAGGGAGTACAATTTGAAGGGGGAAAAATGTAGCAGATGGAAAATAGATCTATCCTGCTATAGTATACATATAGATAATTTCCCTCATATAGAACACTCCTTAGGAAAGGAACAGCACAGAGAGTATGGATTATGACGTTGCTTATGGTTCTTGGGTTTTTTCATCTTGATTCACATATCTTTAGGGCATATTAAAAGACACAGGGATCACAGTAACCTTTTCCTGACATCTACAGAGAGTCAAGGAATTTAAAATTGCCATCTACTATGAGAAACATGTTTGGGATAGTTCTAAATTTTATTGTGCACACAGAATTCAGATTAAACTTGTAATGATAGCAAACTGCCTAATTTAAATGCATAGTTATTATGACTGTACAGTCAATTTGACTGTTTTCAAGGGGCACATGAACACAATTTGAGGTTACTGGCCTGATTTGGAAGTTACTAGCCCCTGCTTGTCATATTGATATCACCACAGATTTGACAGGTCATTTGGTCTTGCTCCCTCAGGGTTCATTCCTATCTGTAGGACGAGGGTAAAAAGTTTGCCTTGTTTCCTGATGGCACAAAGGAATAACCAATTGGAGTAAAAGAACTCTCTGGTTAGAATGGACAGTCTACATTTCACAGAGCATTTCATACTCTACCTTTACATCTTGTAGATCTGGGTTCTTCATGGTCAGAGCTATTTCACCTTATGCACAAAACCACAAAGTTTTCGATGTCAAGGTGAGGAGTCTTTGCAAAACAAAGAATTAGCAACCCTTTAGGTAGCATGAAGGTCTTTTGGAGCTAGTGTTAGAGTGGTAAATACTATAAATATTCATATTGGAAAACTTACTTAATAGGTTGAATTCTTCAACTTCTGTAGAATGTTAATAAGAACATGGAAAGATATATAGGAGCGAACTTAAGTGACCAAAAGAAATACGCTGTGAAAAATCAACTCAATCCAGACAAAGTCAAAGCAACTTGTCATGTGGTTCTGAGTATGTGTGGTGAATAAATAAGGCTTTTTCATGTCTGAAAGTCAGTAAGAATAATAACTTTCTGTGCTTTGGAAATAGAAGCTTATGTTTCCTAAAGTATTCTGGTACTTGCAATTTCAGGTGCCTGCCTTGAGACATCTTAGAAAGTAAACCCAGACTTGTAGAACACTTTTTTAAAATGGAACCTAGACAGGTGATCTAAATTTGCCCTGTGATAACTCAAAATGTTTTAATATTGAAAAAAAACCCATTACTGAGCTTTTGGAGCTTAAATATATATTGCCACTTGAAAATTTCCCAGTATAAATATTGGTTGGTCTTGCAGTCAGACATCAATCATTCAGTAATCAATGTCTTTATAATTTTTGAACTTGATGGGCAGTTTCAACTAAGAGAAGTTGAAGCTTCTCTGAAGGCTTTTTGACTATAGCCAGTTAAAGATAGGGGCTGAAATTAATGCTGCCACTGAATCAGTGTGGAAGGCTGATTTCTAGCATATTTTGTGTTTACAATTAATGAGAGTATTTAAATAATCTCAAAATGACATGTCAAAGAGGAAAATTCCTTGAGTGTTTCCTTGTTATATCAAAACATGTTAGAGACTTCCGACCTACAGTTACTGCAAATAAAAAAAATAAATTAAAGAAGAGATTGACGGAATTGTTTAAAAACAGCTTTTATTTTCCTCACACGACCAGAGATTACAGACTTCTGCAAAGACCCTGTATGGCACATCAAACTCCAGTTCATGCCATTGCTGCTTGTGGGAGTGGAGCTCTTTTTTTCTTTTCAGAAGATCGAAATTCCACCTGCTACATAAGATATTCATTCATCTTTATTCAGTAACCTGTAAAATTCAGAGTGTAGAGAAGGTGCAAATCTGCTTGATAGTTCTGGACAAAATTTTTTCAGCTGTGATTTTCTGAGTGGCTCAGCTGTAGAGCCTCGGAATGATGTGCGAGGCAAGTGCCCCATCAGACTGCCTGTGCAGCTCTTGCTGCTGCTCCTGATGACACTAATCCATATTCCACTTCTAAGTTGGCTGCTTCTCAGGGAAACGCTGCTGCTTCAACATCTTTTACTGCTGATCCTGTTTTACATTTTTGGAACAACCTAGGAATTCTCGTATCCTCTTTTATAACCAAGGAAAGTAAACAGTGTTTTTTGTTTCATGGAACACAATTTGTGAACCGTAAAATCATTGGGTATTCTAGCTGTAATGCCTTGTGCTGTGTTTTAGTGTGTCCTGTGCTAGTCCTTGTTGGGCTACCAGGGTGGCGGGCTGTATGGACAGCCTGAGTGACCAGCTTGAGATTCTTCCAAAGTGTCAAGTCTCTGGAGCTACAATAATCAACTCAGTTTACTGTAGGCAGCATTTCAGGGACATGCCAGCTAATACCCAGGGGACTGCCTGTAGCTGGCTGCTGATAATCCCTTCAAAGGGGGGACATCCAGAAAGGACATGGAGTGAGCAGCTTCCAGATGCTGCAGTTGCTGCAACCAGCCTACCTATCCCTACCCCAAAACTGCTTTCCTTTTAATTATACCAGTGGGTATTTTGGAAAAAAATGAAGTCTCATATTAAAAAAAAAACGACAAAGCAAAACATAAACCAGGTTTGTTCATTGTGTATTATCCTTCCTTCTGCTGCAGTCTCCCAAGCAAACATTATTATCCATGATGCAGCTAAAGGATGCTAACCATCAAGATACCACGGGAATGCAATAATAAGAGCAGGGTTGTAAACCCCAGGGCTTAATCCTGATCAAATTCCAAGTTCAATGATTATATTTGCCCCCTAGACTGGTAGCCAATTCTTCACTTTTGTTTTAGACATTTACACAGTATTGCCAAGTGCTGGCAGTTTCAGCAATGGCAGTTGCATATCAACAGTGGATGTTGATGTACCATATTGGTAATTATATTTGGAAAGCACATTGGGATTCTTTGGGACAGCAGAGTCAGTGCAAAAGGTAAGGTAATTGGTGTGTATATTTAGGGGGATGAAAGGGTCCTGAACACACAGTGTTGAGTGCTATTTAATTTCTTTCAATATCTTAAATGGTCTTTGATTAGAAATAAACGTCAGGAGGAATTATTTGTTTAAATAAAAAAAGGAATTGATGGTTGTAAATCAACACACATTTTGGAAAATGTTTCTTCTTAATTACCTGAGAGTGTCAGACAGATCATCATAATTTAGCATGTTTAACTGTAGGTTTATTGTATCTCATCATTTTTCAAGAGTAGTTTTCCAAAGGCTTTGGGTTTGGAATGTAGTTAAAAATTAGATGTGGTTCTTAAAATAAACAGAATCCTATTCTTTTCTCATTAAGTGTTGTCTTGCTTATTTGCAGTTTACACAGAGATGGATTGCAAGAGAAAGATGTAGTTGAAGCAATGGAGACATCATCGATACTATCCCTTATCTCTTAACAGCCCATCATTTATGTTGTAAGTACCCGGTATACTTTCTTCATCTTTTTTTTTCTTCAAAACTGCACAGTATTGCTCTGTTTCTTTCCTTTTTTTTGTGTGTGTGGGGGGAAATATATGCTTTGATAAGTGCTCACTTAAATCAGTGCTGAGTGCTTGAAGTTCTAAATTTAGTGGTCTCACTCTAAATTCTTCATATATTTAGTTTCCTGCATTTCAAAGTGTCAGAAAGCCCTAGTCACATATTTTCTGTACATTGTACTGTTTGTAAACAGCAAAAGTGTATCTGATGTGGATTTCTGAGTGTTTGGGGTTTTTTTAAGGTTTGCACCTTCCTTACTCCTACTGTTTTGTTATGGGTAGATACCTGTAAGATTAATTCTTCTAGCCTGTCTTTTGGTGTAGGAATCAAAACCAGGCTGGTTTGTATCAGGTTCTTGATTAAACTCAGAAATATTAAAGCTGGCTCGCCTGCCCATTTAGGTTCCCAAATTGAATCCAATGGTGTTAATCAAGAATCCCAAAGAGTGGATGCCTCTTTTGAGGTGCAGGCAGCACTTGGCAAATAAAATATTGTTTTTTAAGAGTGCTTTGGATTTCTTCATTAAGTGGCTGCTGCCTTTTGCAGATGGTTGGATCAGCAGTGAGATCAATCCGGCTACGTGCAGTTGGCAGACAGGTGGGTCATTTTTGCATTTGTGACTTAACCAGCAGCAAGAAATAGATTTTAGCAGCAATGGGAAAGGGAGGACTTGAGTGCAAGGTTAACCTTGCTGTTCGCACTTCTACACAGCCACTGTCAAATTGGGTTTTGTATTGGAAAGCTCAATTGCCTCCCCTACGGTCCTTTCATACAGTCAAATTGCCAAGTTCTTAACAGTAAAGAATTCTCCAAATATTTAGTGTTTATGAAAATATGGAGTAATACAGTGTGTTTTGGAAGTAGCTGAAACATGCAGTACACGAGTCATGAAGTAGAAAGGGACAGTGAACTCCCATGAAACTTGTTTACATTGTGTTGGGTAGTGACAGGTTTATGTGTAAACATGAAACAATCTGTCTGTCTTCAAAACACAAATGGGTTTTTACAAAAAAAAGGGTACTTTTATTTTTAATTATCTTTAAATTCTTTATATTTTTCCATTTTGACACTCTGATGAGGAAAACATATCAAAAGCACAAATTGCCTGAAGTTTTCCCTTTTCTTGTGTAGCAACATGGTAAGTGCCAAAGTAAGATCTAGGTATACAGCAATCCTCTCAAGTTTTCACTTAAAACTTAGAAAAAATATAAACAAAAAGGAATGATAGAGGAAAAACTAATTACCTGTGCAAAAATCCATACATTGGAATGAAAAGAATTATCCCCAGCAGTCACTTTTGGAAGCTGTATATACTATATTCCATCTTCCTGAAAGTTACAAATATACTTGAGATTGAAATATTAAAAAACATGCTAAAATAGAGATGGATTAGGGAGAAATGATACATTTATTAGTTGCCTTTAGTGAATAATCCACTCCCCTTTCCCACATACTTGGTTTCCATTAATTCACATAGGAAATGTTTGGAGATGGTTGTTAAACTCAATCTGCCCCATACATTATTATTGCAGGACTGTGCTATTTGGTGTACTAATCTCGATAATATATATGTATATATTTTCTTAAACTTCCCGAGTCATGTTTCTAAGCATTTGAAGCGTAGATCCTATAGGATTACTTAAATCTGACATTTATCTGGGTAAAAGCTAACATATAAAGCGTCACAGCTAATCACATGTTTTTTGTACTTCCCCTTGGAAAAGAAAGAGTTCTGGAAGTGACACACTAACAAATAATACATAATCTGTACACGTGAGGTAATCTTTACTGCTTTGTCACTTCTTAAATATGCGACATGCACCACTCACAAATGCAGCTTGTTATCTTTGTAGTGGAGAATCATGATATTTATTGTAAGTAGCACAATAAGTATCATCACTGAAAATTTGGATTGGGAGAAATCACCTGTTTGAGATTCCAAGGCATGCTGTTATTTTTTTAGTCATGTGATTTTAAAGTACAAATCTGTGGCAAAATTTGCCTTAGTCACACACAATATGGAAAGAAAATATGTAATCATGAGTTTACATGAGAGATCACAACACCACAGGTCTTATTTTACACACTTTCACAAAATCTGAGGTCTGGAAAGAACTTTTGGAGTTCATCTAGTCTATCTTTCCCAACCCAAAGAAAGATTTACTTTGTCATCTTCATCTTTACCTCACTGTTCTTAATAGTCAAAAGCTTTCCCTAAATACTTAACGGATGTCATTTGGACTGACAGTTGAACCTATGCTCCCCTCTAACCAAATCTGAACCATTAAGCACTCTCAACCACAAATGTATCAACAAATATGTTTGCCTCTTGTACTTACTATAAAAGTCAAACTCTGACATGAAATGCCTCATGCAAATTTTAACTGAAAAAAAATAAAACCACAAACAGAGATGATAAATAGCAAGGTCTCTTTCTTCCCCTATTTCTGTGCAAGATACATGAGACTATAGAATAATAAATGGAACGTTGTGTCAGACACACAATTCAGTATGTATTCTAGTTAGATATTCTTCAAGTGTGGCAAGATAATCTGGCTTCCTAAAAGAGTGCTAAAATTAACCCTACCTTGCTTGTGCCCAGGGAAGTCCAACTACATGGGCTATTAGTGTATAGCTATCATAAAAATAAATTAGCCAGTCTGCATTTTCAGGTTAATCTTCAATTTCATAATTGAATCAGTAATTACTATAAGTTAATATAATTAGGTGCTAACACTTAATTGAGAATTATTTATTCAGGAATCTTCACTATTGTAACATGTTTTATAGCTCCAAATCATTCTGAGTAATGGACTGCATCAAATAAGCTTAACCAGAAATTGAATGGACATTACTTGGAATCTTGCAGCTCAGGTTTTCTAAACTACTTTTTATCACTAAGGTTTTTGTGGCAACAAAAGAAACAGGGTTTTTGGCAGTCTTTCTAATTCTACCTGTGGCTGAAGTGCCACCTGAGTATTTTCAAAGGATTGAGGCAAATTATGTAGGGGGGAGTCCTGCTGTGTCCAGTAGCTGTTGATGAAAGTCCCAAGATGACACTTTAAGTCTCTCTCAGAATAAGTGACAAACCCAGACCAGTATGTGGTGATTGCATGTGTGCTTCTGCCTTTAGCCTCATATCCAAACATGGATTCATAATGTGTTTGTTTCACAAAAAATTAAACTTTATATCATTCCAGTGTTGACCAAAACATAAAATCAATTTGTATCACCTGTGAGGTGTGTCAGGGGAGTTTGGGCTTGAGTGTGAGCACAAGTCTGGAGGTAACATGACACTATATTAAGAAAATATGTCTAACTCTTGTAGATACTACTCAATAAGCAAAATTAAAGGAAATATGGAATAATCAAGCTTTTACCTCAGTCCTACTATAAATCAGGTCAATTAGGTGGAAGGAAATATGAGAGTTTAGAAGGCAACTTGTGTGTTACATCCAAATTTTGCATTGCTGATTCAATGTTTTCCAACCCAAGGTGTGCCTTGGTGAGCAGTTCACAGTGGTTTCACTTGCTGGTTCAGCAGAGAAAAAATGCATTTTTCAAGGTGGTGTGAGAGTGTTAAGATAATTCCCAGGAAAGCCAGTGTTAGTTGTGCTGTTAGATGTCTGTTTCCCACTTAATAAAGTAACAATGAAGTGCCGAAGGTTCAACAGAACTTCAGAATTACTTTGATACATTCGTCAGAGGAAAGAAATATTAAAATCTGTGTACTGTCTGTTTGCCTTTTTTCTTGAAATATAAATTAATTATGACTATATAAAAACCTTTTACCATAGCTAATTAATCAGAATCTCCTAATAAACTATGTGTCGACAGCACTGTATGTCTAATTAACTTTTTCACTTCAGAATTGTGCAGTTGAATAATGAAGAAAACATTACCTGATGAATTCTTTTATTTTATGATGATATCTCTAGAGACAGAAAAGACAGAGCAGCTTAAATGCCATCTTAAATTACATCTTGGCCTTGGCAAGCTTTCAGCTGGTTTTGATTTGCATGGAAACCATTTTTGTAAGACTCATATTCTCTGAAAAACAGAACTTAAAGCTATAACTAGAATAAATTATCTATAGCTATTTAGGGCTCTATTAAATCTAGATGCTAGGCACCCTTTTCACATGCAGAATGCAATGGAACAGCTTTTAATACCCTGTCAACCTGTTCTGTGAAAAGTCGATTGGGCAGGGAAGGTTTGATTTGGCCGGTTTTATTAAAATATCTTTCCTCTCCTTACACCATCATGAACCACTCAGCCTAATTTAAACCAGGCAAATTCACCAATCTGTCTTGCATGTCTGTAGAAGCAGCTTTTATTTTTTAAAGTGATGACATCTACCCATAACTGTTGGCATGCAAGCTCAAGACACAGTTATTCATACACTGCTGATAGGGAATTGTTCTTTATATGATACACCAATATAGGGAGCACGTTCATGGATTAACTGCATCCATGCCTCCCTCTTTTGATTGCATCATCCTCTCTGTAGCCAGTTGACTTATCCCTGGGACACAGGGGAAGGGTCAAATCAAATCCCATTAGACTCTTGTTAGTCAACCTTTTAAGTTTGTTATGCTTTCTTAATTTAGAATATGTCCACCTACAGCACCGCTGTGGAATGTGAGTATCATCACACCACACAGGAGTTCACAGTACTGTTAATACAGTAAAATCATGATCTGAACCAGTCTTAATAATTATTTAGATCAGAGTTTAATTTGATCTAATGTCCAAATTCAGTGCTCATTTACTGTGGTGCAGACCAGCTGAAACCAAGGAAGCTTCTTTGGGTGTGTACTGATGAGAAAAAGGAAAAGTTATAAATATCCTAAAAGCAAATGCTCATAATATTTGCACAAAATACTTCAAAAACTTAAAAAAAGAGTTGCTCTCTATTTCATCTGCTGTGCTTCCTGGAAATATTGATCTAGATCATGTTGTCAAATGTGCTTTAAAAGTAGGAATGTCTTATCTAAGCACTGGATTTCCATCTGCCAAGTCTGTTCTCTGCGGATCCTTACAACGTTATTGGGAAAAGTTGCAATAATACAAAGTGGTTTTTTCTTGCGGTGCACAGAGGAAAAATAACCCTGAGACAAGACTAATTCTAGCTTTGAAATACTGACACTCAAAGATATGTACTGATGTGAAAAGACTATTGCAACCTAATAGAGATAATCATATACTTTTTATACATCCTAATAAGCAATCTGAAAATGTGTACCTTAAGTTCGGATTTAGAGCATGTTAGAGAGTCAGCTAGTCTGACCTCCATGGTTAATGAATTCCATGAGGAGCGAGCAAACACTAAAAATGCCCTGTAGCTCAATGTCTTCAGCCAAAAAGAACTAATCCAATTGACTGAGACCAAAGAAAACGACTGGGGATGTATGGTTCCAGAATGTCTCTGAGGTATTCAAACCCAAGTCAATTTAAGGACTTGTAAGTTAATAACTAGGACTTTACACATAATCCTGTACTTTACAGGTAGCCAGAGAAGGTTTTTTACAACCAGGGTAATGTGATTTTCATGCATGGTGTCAGTCAAAATTTCAGCAGCTGAGTTCCAGACTAACTGAAGTTTCTTCATCAGTGCAATTGCGAGACTGGCAAAATGCTGACATTATGGAGTTCTAGAGTGGGCACAGCCATGCAAACCTGTATTAGCAAGGGCAGATACCACAGGGGCTTGCTCTGTGTTTTAAAACAGAAGGAAATAAACCTGTCAGTAACTAACTCAATACGAATACTAGAATGTACAACAGCCTCAATTATTGCCTGCTATTATATCATTAAATCTCACCAGTCTAATATGATAAACCAGAACCTTTTGGACTTTGAACCTGTAAAAGTTGTGAGTCTGTATTAGAACAAACTAGTCACATTTTTTAGTACACATGTATTAGCTGTAGTAGACATGTATTGAGGGAGAGGGTGGGAAATGATTTTTTGACAGAAAAAATGTCTGTGATAAAGGGTTTCTCTTTCCTTTTCATGTTCAAAAAAGTTAAACTGTTATTTCCAGACACTTGATTCGTGCTTTAGAATTGACAGAGTGAAGGATACCGTTTTCATCTTCAGTGGTTGTTGTTGTAATGATGAGCTGTTTGTACCTTAACAGATGATAAATAGATACATAGACATTTAAGCACAGAGCCACCTGAGTTCATCTTTAAACTCGCCTTGGCAGATGAAACTTGCTTTTCAATAGCTCTCCTCAGATATATTGCTGAAAGTTAAGATACGAGAATCAATCATTAGGGATGAAAGCGCTGGGTATTTATCGGAGAAAGGGTTATTAAAAGAAGATCAGCAATGGTTTTACCAAGAATAAATCCTGTCAGACAGAATATGACCGAGTTCTTTGAAGGAATGACAAAAGAAATAAATGATGAGAACGTGGTGGACATAATTTATGTAGACTTCAGTCAGGGGTGTAGCCAGCAATTTGAAGTTTGTACACATCCTGGCTGATCCCTTGCCCCCTGCCTGCAGTATCCCCATAATCTCGCCCAGCAGACAGGCCATTGCGTATGATCACTAATGCAGCAGGCACACAGAGATGTAGATTTGTATCAGAGCTGTGCTTTCAGAGCCCAGAAAAAAAAGCTAGCCCCAGGATAAAAACAGATTTTATTTTGCACGTGCTGCTTAAAATGACAGTTTTAGAAAACGTCTTTAGTAAGACAAAATCAGAAACACAGGTATTGGCATTATAAAGGCAGAACGGCCTGGGTCAATTAGAAATGTATTTCTGCTGGACATTCAATAATATTTCTTCTGATGTCTTTCTTTTATTTTTTTTGCAGACTGAAAATCAAATATTGATTTGGAGAATTTATAATTTCTTTTTGAGTTTTTATGAGTTTAGGAACTCTCCCCCTCTAGTTCCTGTTTCCAACACCAGCTCCATAATATGGTTCCCTGTTTCAAAGGTCTCCTCCACTATGATTACATCACCTTAAATGCAGATGTTTTCACTATGTTTTGCAAGTATTGCTAATCCAATGAATCAGAAAATCTTCTGACAGTTTTTGTCCTGCCTCCCCTGAAAAACTGAGTGGGAATTACACAGAATTTCAGCCAACATCCCTGCACTATTGCCTAAAGCAAGGCCAGTTTTCATGTCCCATCCACAGCAGGAAAACTATATGGTGGTTACTTCCTTGTAACCTTTTCTGATTGCACCTGAAAAGAGTCTACTCTTCTTCCACTTATCTCATATAATCTGTGATGTATTACCAGACGTTATTACCTTCAATACTGTCATGCTTTTAACTCATATTAATTCTGTTCTCCTGCATGTAATTAACTAGACATCATTCTTCCATATTTACCTACATCTTAAAATTATGCTTTGTCTTACATTTTTTCCCAGTTCCTCTGGTAACTTAGTCTTTTAATTTCTATTTCTTCATAATAATAATGTTTCAGCTAAGCTTGAAATAAATCTATGGCTTTGAAATGCTACATGTGTACAGTTTGAATTATGTTTTGGATCTGAACTTTACAGGTGAACTGCACTGGGTTACTGAGTCCTGAAAATTTGCATCTGTGTTTCAATTTCTAGTTCACCTTAATTTCTGAATAATACATATATTAGGCACTTATTGTTTCTTTAAAGAATTATGTGGAACTGAAGCAAAGGAGAATGTATTTGCTTGAAGCTGGATATAGATCTTGGAAATGTGAGCCACGTACTTTTCCTAGATCTTTACCACTAATCTTATGCTACTAAGATTCTACCAGGTGGAATATCATTGGATGTAATACAGAGTACACTGGGTGGTTTTGGTAACACATAGTTTGCAGAATATTTAGTAATTCTGTCCTCAGGTGCCCAAACACATGTACTTTTGACCACAAAGGAGCTGTGGGGTTTTGGAAAACAATTTGGACCAACATGGGAAGAAATTTTCTTGCAAGACCTTGTTCCAGGCTCTAAGACTTTCTTTGCTTCTAGTGTGTCTAGAACTTCAGTCTTTGCAAAAAATTGGTTTTACCTCCCAGTATTTTGATATATGAACGACTGAAACAGCATAAGGAAAAGTCTGTCATAAAAATCATTGCATTTTCTTTTTGTAGCATCGTATCTGTTTGTTTCTGCCCGTTGCCACTAATGCTCACCACTAGACAGCCAGGGAGATTTGTTCAAGTAAGCATGTAATCACGTCCTCTAAGAAGTGGTGAACCAGATTACCACGAGGCGTGCAAATGTTTGACAGATTATTGCCAGCTCTGTGCTTGCTCACAGGAGTCAGGCCAATCTCTTCCCTTCCCTGTGCTGCGTGGTTGAAATACTGTCTGAACGTGCGTCTGATCGTGTAGGCTCCCCACAACGGCAGTGCAATGATATATGGAGGTCTCTCCACCTGCATTCAAGCATCGGCTTGTCCTGAATGTTCTCATTGAGTGGCAGCAGCTGGGATTTCCTTGTGTGTTCATCCTTCTACCAGTGCTACCCTTCAGGGTGTCATTATCAAAGTAGAGCATACTTCTCAACCTCAAACAGTGTGAGTCTTGTGGAAAAAAAAAAAAAATCAAGCAGCGAGATATGTGAAATTCTCATTGAATTAATGGGCCTCTTTGATTTTTTGCCCAAGAGAATACAAAAATCAAAAAATTTTTAAGCCAAAAAAATCTGGCGTCTCCTGGGTAAAATGTGAGAGTTGAGAAGTATGACATAAGCATTAGTAGCCTTTGTGCCTCTTGATAGCTCTGCTGAATCTCCCAAGACTCTAAAAGTTGATTTGTCAGCTTAACATTAGCTTCAGCCTTAGCTGCAGCAGTAGCTGTTGTTTCACCTTTATCAGCAGAAATGGTACAGCTACTGGAGGGACTGATGTGGTAAATCTTTTTGTGACACCATTTTGTTTTTGCCACTATCTCTAATTGGTTTGCTCGTGCACTCTGCATCCCTAGCTAGATAGGCTGAAAGCTTCATCACACTTTAATTAGAAAAGAGCTATTTTAAAGTTACAGAGTTGACTAATTTTATTCATCAAGTCTCTGAGGGTCACATTTTCGAACTGGACCACTAAAAATGCCATTGGTGATGTTTTGCGGAGGCTGAATTCACAATACTGCATTATCAGCATCATAATTTGACACATTCACAAAAATTAATGTGGATCTGCAGCTACAAGCAAAACACTGTGTGTTTTTTGTGTCAAGTTTAGCTGAAACTGGTTAATATTTGCTCCTATCTTTTGTTGTGCTTCCTACTTACAGCTTCCATCTATTTGACCAGGTCTGGATGCCCAGTATTGAGTAGTTGGATATGAAGTCCCTTGGCATGACTCCCTCTTTCTTCTTTTTTCTTCTGTTTCCTGATCACATTGACCAAAATTAATATATTGGTTTGCAAAATAAGGCAAAATAACACACTAGATGGGTGGCCACATGAGGATCCTGAAGATTTCTGGGGCATTCTAAGGCTGTATCAAATGACAAACAGCCAAGCTGATGGCACTGAACTTTCTGCACACCCACATCCTCATCTCTGAGCCAAGGTGTCAGAGGGAAAGAGACACAAAGATCAGGGTGATCGCCTGAGGTAACCACAGACTTTGTGCAGGGAAATCTTACAGTGTCCTGCAGTGTCTTGTGGGACTACAGGGCGGTCACTCTTACCTCTCACCTACAAATTCCTGGCTGATTTGTAGTCAGAAACATTTCTTACTACAGCATAATCCAGTTGTTCATTGGCTTTCTCAATATTATATCTTCAGACATTCCCCGGGACAGACTTTATATGAGAAGTGATATTCAGTTCAGTCAAGCATATTGGGATTTTTATTGTTCTGGGTCCTGATATAGGGGACTCTGATGCAGACCGTTCATTCTGTGTTGAGCTTATTTTTTTCTGCCAAATGAAATCCATTTCTGTCCTACAATCTAGTACCACAGTTTGTGAGGGATCTCTGGCTTGCTGTTTCAGATAGGTGGTGGGGCACAAACAGCCACATCACAAATCAGCAGCACACCTTGCTTGTGCAGGTATGCTGAATGTTTTCTTCCCAGAGGAATAGCCACATTGCATTTTTTTTTCTATCAGGTACTATAATAAAGCTCATATAGGCAGCCTATAATCCAGTTTTGAAGATAAAGCCAGTCAGCCCAGGGCTGGTGTAAGGTGGTGGTAGTAGGAAGCCACTGCTGACATGCTGGAAACAGTGAGAGTTCTGTGATCTAGCTGCAACAAGAGGAGGCAGCTCTTTATTAGTCCTTTTGTGTTTGTGTAGAGCTGCAACATTAAATTGCCCTTTGATTTTTAAAGCCTTCAATTTGTTTGTTTCTCTGGTCCAAAGAGACTTCTTAAGCAACAGTTAACATAATCTCTTTTCCTTATTATGGTTTTAGATGTTATCAGTCTCAGTATCTTTCTTCATGTACAAGGTTAGAGAGTGGAGCAAGAAATCTATCCTAGCTTGATAATCATCAGAGAGGGATTCACCTTGATTAAGTGCAGTTATGCTACATCCTATTTCCCATCTCTCATCATAAGGCTTAGTGTTAACAGAATATGGGGCTTCATGATGTATTCAAGTAATTTGGATGGTATTTAAGGCTGTTTGTTTGTTTGTTTAGTTGTTGTAAGGGTGTGTCTGCTTTTTCCCTAATTTCTGCCTGTATTTTTCCCTCCATTATTTCCTTGTCCCTACTCTTCCCAAATATGCAGCCCAGGAGAAAGTATTTTGCAAAGTACAGTTGAAGGTGCATTTTTGCTATGATCTGTTATGCTAAAATGTTTGTTATATGCACAGAAGAAGATTTGTAGTTTATAGTAAGATTGAGTTTTGGTGCATTTGGCATTATGCATTTCCAGCAGTGATCCTGATGGTACGTGCTGAAACATGAGGAAACAGTGACATTTTGTGACAATATTTTGGTTGTATTTCATCTTTCAATCTCATTTCAAAGGTGTAAAGCAGGTGGATGTGTACTGTTGCTTCACTGGTTTTCTTCTTTTCATATTGTTATACTTATTTATGGTGGGCAACAAAATGAAAATGGGGTGGTCATTGCAGGGTCCTTGGGAACGCCGCCATGCTGGCCTGGGTTTGCACTTTCTGGCCTTCCAGCCACCTGTAAACCAATTTGATATGTGGATCTAAGTTTCTGTATGTGGGTGGAGAACTGGCTGAAAACAGAAATATCTACTGTGCTGAAGTTTTGATGTTTCTTGGTTCATTATATCACACTGATTTTTCAGTGTAATATAAATAACATAATACAAATAATCTAAAAATATTTAAATGTTTCATTTTAGTTTGTTAGGCCAAACAGATGTTTGCTATGGTGTAGTTTAACACTGAACTGAGTTTTTCTTCATAATACACTGCAGTGATTCATGGGAAGTGTAATTCAGAAGTTTCAAATGTATCCGTTTCATTAAAAAAAAAAGCAAACCCCAAACCTCCTCCAATTATTTTGAAGGGAGTTTCTGCCTGATAGATATATTCTGGTTTTATGAGAAAACTATAATAATTTGATTCTTATGACAACAGCACTATTTCTCCTGGAAATAGCATTTTGTAAAAAATTCTCACCCATCTGTAGTGAGATACTTTCATGATTGCAGCCTTGAAGAGAGAATGAAACATGAATGGCAGTTCTTTTTCCTAGAATCTTTTCCACTGTCCTCTATATCTATATCCTGCTCTGTATTTAGATTCTCATTTTCTTCTGAGCTCAGGCCTCTTCCTTTGTGTCCTTGTTCTTTCAGGAATATTTACACCATGTAGAAGGATGGGCTGCCAGGAAAGTTAGATTGGAGAGTACTGATGTGTCATGCAGATAGCTTGATTCCTAAGTTATTTCATATCTGAAGGGTGAGAAAAGTGGTTCAGTTTGGGACCTATTTGGAAGAGGCAAACAAGTCTGTGACAGGACGCTCCCGTCTGCCAAAAAGCCAATGGTAGTGAAGGCTTGGATGATGCTCAAAGGAAAATCCACTCCAAACCAGGATTATACAGACCTTCCCAGCCTCTGAAATTGGCTTCATCTGTACATCACAAAATGCAGGCTTCTGTGTTTCTTCTGTGAAGGCTTCTATGTGACAACTTCCTTAGTGATTCCAGAATCTAAGTAGTGTTAGGCCATGGCAATATAGTACTTAAAACTATTCATTATTTGAAAAAAAATCTGTCTTGTAATCAGAATTGATCAATAAGCAGAAGCCCTCAGGTGAACCTCTTATTTATTCTGTGTATGTATGACTTTTATTTCACTCACTGAGATCTACTTCTAGCAGGTAATTAAAGTGTCTTTAAATGGTTAGAAGAAAGTTGTGTTCAGTTTGCTGGGGTTGAGGGCTGACTAGATTGACTTGAAGCTGACATTGTTTACATTTTTTTGGACAGTAATGACAGTTTGCAAGTTGGCTTGCTTTATTATATCAGCCTCTTAGGAGCAAGAGATTGATGTAGAGGAACAGAAGACAGACACCCAAATTTCCATTTAGAACCAATGACAAAGTGTGTATTTCAGTAACCAATCCTGTGCATTTTGTGTTGGATGTCTTGGGTTCTGCCTACAGCAGGTTCCAATGTCCTCATAATAAATGCCAAAGTAATCAAAGGTAGTAAAGCAGTCTAGAAACCTACACATCTTTGAAAATGTAGGCCCTGGAGTCTTAGATGAGAATGTTTTATAAATGTAGCTGCCAAATATTATCCTAAGTGTAAAGGAAGTTTACATTCTGAGATGCATGTGCTTCCAGGAATATGTGTCACCACAGCCAGTATAGCATCACATAGAGTGCTGCTGAGGAGCTCTTCTCAAGGTACATTTACAGGTTTCCAATATTTCTGACAGAAGAATAAAAATTAGTTTTGAATATTTTATTATGCTAGGTGGGGTTTTTTGGTCATGTACATTTGACACAATATTAACCTTACACGTGTATGTGTGTATATATATCATACATGTATAGATGCGTATTAATTTTGTATGTATCTCAATACTTGAGACATGCCTGACATGGAAATTGTGGCAATGTGTATTAAACGAACACTGGAATTTCTGAAGATTAAATTTAATGGATTAAAACAAAAGTCTTTGAAAAACAGCAATGTCCCTGTCTTGCATTTCTTTCAGACACGTTTGCTGCCCTGTATTGTACTCATGGAGTAAGATTTGAAGCCTCCACCCTTGTATTCCTAAACAATATTTTCTGTTTTTCCTTTCAACTCCAGTCTTTTTTAAACATCCTGGAGAAATAATATATATGAAGTAAAGCAAGAATAGGGAAAAAAAACCCCTATCTTAAAAAAATTCTTACTAATTAAATTTAGTCTTTTGTATTTGAGTCAGACCAAGAGCCTTTTGAATATCAACAACACATCTTGAACTGGTTCTAATTTCCACTGAAATTATCATCTGGATCTACAGAAATACTTTGAATCTGGCCAAGTGCTGTTGCTGTGGTTTCCTGTATTAGAACATTCCCTTCTTGCTCTCCTCTCTGCCATGCAGGGTAGTGCCTTCTATTCCGATGGCAGCGACATGATCAGAAAGCAATCCATATTGTGGGTGACATGTGAAACACAGCTCTACATAATGTATTTGGATAACCATTGATTTCTGAGTTTTGGAGATAATTCTTCGCTAAAATTCTGGAACGGGAAAAAAATTTCTTCTTCCACACGGTAGAAAAAAAACCAAGCATTTTTTAGTAGAAAAAGAATTTTTATTAGGATCTGATTTTTGTATTTTGTAAATACAACTGCATCTGCTTAAGAAAGATATATTAGCAATTTTTATCCATAATCAAAATGCTAAAAAAATATTTTTTCTCATCCTGTCTTTTAGCTTTCTTTGAAGTCACAATATTAAACCTCTTTAAAAATATTTATGTGTATTTAGTTAACAAAAGCTCCTGTAAGTTGAATCCATGCTGGCAAAAGGTTCAGGTAAGCTCTCTATATAAGCTTACAGACAATTGTGTAAATCTTCAGCCATTAAAGAGAAAGGAGAAAAAAGCCATCCTCATTACACTGCTGTCATTTACTCTTCATCTCCTGTCCTCTTTAGCAGCATTAAGATGGGATGTAAATTTGCCAGTTAATGCTGTTAGAAAATGGATGGTTCAAGAAGGGCAGGAATTAGAGATCAGTATTAGGTGCAGATAAGCTCCTTTTCCTCCGCAGTGGCGGCTGTTTAACATTCATGGGAAAATCATCATCAAACAGCGTTATCACAGCTCTGTTGATGGCTGAGGAACTTCATCACTATGATAATTTTTTTTTTATAGCTGTGAGCCAAAAAGCTCCCTTTTATTTCTGCTGTCTATAACTGCGATAGAAGCTTGTTTGTATGGGTAGGGTATTGCAAACTCTTAGCTCTTCAGCCAGGTTTGATTTCTCTCCACCATCACTCCCCCACTCAACCCCTTGTGTACGTTGCACTAAACAGTAATGCTGATAAAATAAAAAAAAAAAAAAAGAGTGCTCAAACAATCCTTCAAAGAATAGCTGATATTTTTATGATCAGTAATTCAAAGTTCGACAAGTGATGCCATTCTGTACTGAAACTGTCATCCATTTTGTGGTGGGTAAAGGGTAGAGACTATAAAGCGAGCATCCAGGGATGAAGTGAATATCTGATGCCATGTGGACTTGACCAGGAGGTGCTTAAAGGATCACAACATGGCTAAAAGCTACTTTGTTTTGCTTTTTTCATCATCAGGTGAAAAGGTTCATAGCCTGTTACATCTTTTTATCCCCTCCAGCCCAGGAAGGGGACTGTACTTTCCCGTATTTTCTTGAATTTCTTTTAACTTAAAGTTATGATAGTTCATCTGTAGGTATTTTGTCACAACATGCAGTGTCCAATTTTCAGCTCATCAAATCTGTGTAAGGATTCACCTCTAAATGGTATTTCTACCCCATGCTCAACCATCTTCATGTGCATCTGAGATGTGGATCGTGGTTGTTCTTTGCCTCATACTCGTGAGGAGGGAAGATACACAGTTCCACACTATATGCATTCTTCCAGGGAAGATAAGGTGCTATTCAAGGAAATTCTTTAATTTATTAAGGTTCTCAGCTAATGCTTCTTTGCAGCTTTGACCTCATTTTTTGTAGTTTATCTGCTCTAAATGACATTTCTCATTTTGAATATAGCTGGAAAACATTGTGCTAAACAGCAATTTTGTAGCCTCCACAGCACCACCTGATAATTTTGATATTTCCACTTTGAATTCAGTATTGATTTGATTGCTTAGGTAATTTACTTTTGACACAAGCTCATTCCTTGTCTTTTCCTGAGCAGGGAATTCCAATCATGACATGTTGTACTGAATTATGTTTGGAGTTTAGAGATAAGGACTTTTGTCTACTGGAGACTCTGCTTAGGCCACCAAACTCATTTTCCATAGGAAGAGGGTTTGAATCCAGTCAGAAACCTACAGGTGAAAGGCTAGTGCTTTATAATTTAAATATTACCATATAAACATAAGTTTAAAGCAGATATTGTGTGGTTGGGGGAACAGTTGAGTTATTTTGAGTGAAATTTCAAGGAACTGTTGCCTAAAGAAGAAAGGGGCCCAAGAGTAAGCCTTCCCTTCAAGTCAAGGGAGCTCCCAGCCATGGCCAGAATGGAGAGCTGATCCCAGGAATTATAATACTCTTGCATGAAATCATTGCCATCAGTGATTCAATCATTCTTCATGACTAAACAAGGATGTACTAAAATAAAAAGGCGTTCTAGTCCAGATTGCTGCTGGATGAGGAACTTACAGCTACGCTGGGAATCCAGCTAAGGCAACAGTTCTCTTCCTGTGTAACAGCCTCACGGACTGGGGATGGGTTAATTTTTCTTCAGACAAAGTGGTTGTTTCTTCTTCTGAGTTTCTGAAGGGAATAGCCAAAGTATAATCCAGATTTTTTGGGGAGCCATCACAGGCTTTTGAAAAGGTGAAGGACTTGTTTGGATTTGAGGGGGTTGGTTTGTTTCAGCAGGATAGTAATAATTTTCATGGAAACATTGTGAGTACCAAGCAAGGTCTGTTTTGGAGCTGTTCTGCTGCCATTACCGGCTTCTCCTCCTTAATCCTTGCTTTTCTAAGCAGGTAACTTAGAAATTAGTTTCATCAGCAAGTACTGTAGAAGAAATGGTTTTTTAATTTTTGCACTACTGGACTCAATGGGATTTTGTCTTGCAGTAGCTGTACAATTTCCTCTCTGTGTTCAAAGGGAGGATGCTTGTGTTACCATAACATTGACCTTAAGATACTGTAGTACTGTTACAAAGACACATTTTCTTGCCTTTTCCAAACTGCATGAAGCCTCCCAAATGTGCAAACATATTGGGGGGGTTTCAGTATTGTTCCAGGTTGGCTTCATGACCCATTTAAATGTCCTGAGTTTTATTCACTTTTTCCTAGGACACCACAGTTTCTTGTATGGTTCATTTTAAAATAACTTGACTACAAAAAAAAAAAAAAGCCTTGGGTTCACAAGAACAAAAGACAATGATTGTAATTTGCCTCTGCCCTTTAGCAAAGCAATCAGCAATTTTCTAGTATTTTACACTCATCCATCTAGCTATCTGTTCATCTTGTAATACCCTTACTTTTTCTTGGAAATATTCAAATTTATTAACCTTTTAGGAACTGGCAACCACTAAAGTGCTGTATTGTATTAACAAAGAGGAAACTTGTCTCTATAAGTCTTTGTGTGCTAATTTATTGGTTTGCTCCCCTTTTTTGTGGACAAAAGTTGTCCACAACTTTTCCAGATGTTGCCATTGGGAGCTGCTGCCTGTACTGCTCTGACTTCCACCTCAGCAAGGTGGTAGGAAGGCACATTAGTCTCATTAAGAAGGATCTTTTACAGCAGTGGAATGAGGCACAAAGCAGTTGGTGTTGGCTCACTGGAGCTCACTGGAATGTGGAAAACATGGGAGAATCTTTGGCTGAGGGAAAGCTGAGTACTACTCGTGTACTGGTTTTGTCTTGATTATTTAAGGGCTCTTTCTCAAGCAATAATAGAGAGCATATTTATCTGTATTCATAGAAATGGACTCTGTATATCATTGGTAAGAAAGGCATTTTTTAAAATTACAATTCATCATTCAATGTTTTCTGAAGTATCATGCAAAGATATCTGATCAAACTCGGCATGACCTGACTCAGATACTGACAGCAAAGTACCTACATCAACACAGTGCTCAGCTGGCTCAGTAGCCCTGGGCCAGCTCAACATTGCAATGTTGTGCAGACAAAACCAACAGTCTCACCCTTGATGGCTGGGGAAATTTAGCACTTCTAATTTGAAAAGAAAAATGCTTTGTACCTCAGCTGTTTGTTCCTACACACTACAAACCCATTGACTACTCTTGGCTGAGTCTTGAAAATTTGAAGTGTAGATTCAAAAGTGGGCCAGACTGCATCAGAAAGAATGATTTAAATGAGGCTGAGCTCCTAGCTGTAGCAATTATAAAACTAGGCACAGATCAGGTTGTTGTAGGGGACAGAACCACAAGACCCTGGGGTTGGATTGTTACTGGGAATACGAACCACTCTTGGATGGAAACAGTAGGACTGTTTTGAGTAAGTAGATTCTAAGTACTGACCACAAATGGCAACAACTCATCTGCATTCCAGGAAGGTGAACATATTCAAATTATGTTCAGGTTTGATCTGAAATCTTTTATTGATTTTTTTTCTTATTCCCTGCCCAGGGAATCTGCTCAGACAGTTTTCTGGGCAGAAATTTCTAGGACTTAGCTGGACCTGAGCTGACATTGCCCAATGAGGGTATTTAGGGATTCTGCAGTGTCACAGCATTGTGAGTCTCTTCTTGCTCCAGCCCTTTCCCAGGCATAAACTCACCTTCTTTCAGGCATGATTCTTTATCAGAGGAGTTTACATTTACTAATCTCTGTGGCTAGAATTCGTGCTGCAACCTGTGGACTTGTGTGTGTTTGTTCATGCTTCACTTATGCACTAGAGCTGAAAAGATGCAAACAAGTAATTGCAAAGCACTGATGAGTTTTGTGCTCTAATACCTCTGGCTACCCTCAGCCCCTGTATTCTGCAGGGGCAGGGACCATGTGTCATCTCGTCTCAGTGGCTTCTGTATATACTGGGATAACCAGAAACTAAGCAACTTTTGGACATTTATCTGTAACCTTTAATAATTTGCTATGCATATCCACTCATTCCTTTGTTATATTATCAATATTCTGCAGTGCTACTGGTTTTAATAAGAAGCCTTTTCACTGGTTTTCTTTGTTCTAGTCATCTAATCTCCTAATGGAAGTTTCTAATTAAATTCCTACAGCCATTTTCAAACTGTGTTTTGAATAACAAAGTCTTGCAAATGCTCAAAGTGTATCTCTCCCCCTGGCTTGGATGCTCTACCTCTCCAAATGTGGAGAAGTGATGCAGGTCACTGTGGGGAAGTGTTGCTGAGAACCTCTCTCAGCTGAATGGGAGGGATGTAAATTGTATGTTTCCTATATATGAAGTAATGCAGCAGGTGTAAGAAAAGTCTTTGAGAGTCTCACTTAGAGTTTTAATGAATTTTGGACTGATGAGGAGGAAACACCAGGTATTCATGGAGCAAGCAGCACTTTCCTGATGGACTTGGTGCTCCACAGAAGCTGAGAAATCAGGATCACCAGGGAAATTTATTACTCCTCTATCCAAAACCCTCTCATTTGGGTTTGAACTTTATGCACTGGGTGCAGCTAAGGGTTGAATTACTGTCATTCAAATCTCATCAGCATTCTTCAGCTACTTCTGCAGCAGAAAGGAGAAAAGTGGAAAGAAAAAGAAATGTCAGAATCAGCTCATAAATGTGATGATTATGAGAAATATGAAAGACTGTGTTTGTCTAATTGATCTTTCTTTTATTAATCCCAGGAAATATTGCAACGGGCATGTGCTATCATTTCCAGTTGAATCAGCAGCAGTACTCAGAAGAATCTAACTGGCAAAAGGTATTTCTTGGTGTCCACATCTGCACGGGGTTCCCAGAGATTTCTGCACACAGACCTGGTCATCCCCTGGTGTGCAGCTAAATGTTCTTTGACTGCAAACTTGATGTGAAAGCCTTGGCCAAAGCTGCCACTTTCTCCCCTTTCTCTGAAGCACTGTTACATTCCTGCTTCTCCTGCACACCTGCAGAGGATATTGTTTTGGCCAGAATAAGATGAGCCCAGCTGGTAACATAATGCACATTGCTCTAGATTTAACACCTGTTGCACATAGGGCTTACGAGTTTTAATCAGTTTTATGCAAGTTTTTGGCACTCCGGTTTTCTACTTTTTTTTTTTTAAACCTGTTTAATAAGTGGACAAAGAGCAGCAGCAGATTTATTTAGAGGTGGTTCAGATGTGTCGTCAGGGGGCTGCTCACGGAGGGCCTGTGTTTCAGAAGTTTTTATTTCTTTTTGCAAAAGTATATATGCAGAAATAGAAAGGTCTGTAAATTTTACGGATGTATAAATTTGACTTTTCTGTATTATGCTAATTCCCCAGTTGGCCATGGCCAGTCTGACCTGACAGACATAAAGCCAACATGGATTCCATGGAGAGTTCACTTTAGGGATTAGATAGGTTTGATTCAAAACACTTCTGCCTTTCCCCTGTTTATGGGTTGTTTCATGTACAGACTGGTTTCAGATTTGCTACTCCTGGTGCTTTATTGCAAGCATAGAACAATTTTTATGTTGAAATTAGATCTCACATAAAATGAGGAAAAGGCTTTGAAATTCCCTACATGAATAGTGCTCAGTACTCAGAAATGTCAACATTTCTGCTTCCTCAACATTCACCACAGAGACTTCTGTCCAGCACAGCACCCTAGCACCTGTGCTTTTAATTGTTTTATTTGAGAATATAGTTGACTCTTTAAAAGGGAGTTTTGTGACCTATTAGGAAAATAGCTTAAGGAAAACTATTGGGAAAAGTTTATTAATCTAATGGCCTTTTAAATTCCATTTAGCTCCATTTACAGTATTCTTTACCATCACCTGAAAAAACCCCTCTGTTTGCTCTAAACATATTTCTTGAACTTGGAAATTTTATTCCCATTCTAGGAGAAAACTTTGCAATTGTGATGTTTTTTTAAAAGTGAGAACAGACAGAAAAGCTGTCAGTTTTCCAGTATGTTTGTGAATAAATTCACTTACCTTTTTCCCCAAATAAAAGACTGGTTATCTCCATGGAGGAGACTCTCCACTACAGAAAAGCGAGTGCCTTATCAGAGATGTAGATTTCAGGACAGACAGTACATTGCCTGTAAACTTGCAGCTCAGATGACAGATGGAAACCAGATAAAGTGAGTGTGCTGATCACTGCACAGAGATTAGACTCTCTAATTTGCATCTTGTCTTCCAATAACGTTTGCTCTCTTTTTGCCTTCAAATTCACCTGAGCTTTAAACACAGGCACTCGAGGCCTGAACTTATTGAAACTTTATTTTTTCCAGTGGAATATTTCTGTTTAGCTGGGTTTTAGTTCTGCATCTAACAAAACACAAACACTTCAGGGAACGTGTGGCAGCATTTCTGCTCCCTCAGAATCCACCACAGAGGCTTTGTCTGGCCCTTCACCCCCACAGCCATGCTTCTAAGTTTTTTGCTTAACAAAGTGTCTTAAGTATCTCTTTGAGAATTCCACTCTAAACCATGTGTCTGAGAAATAGCTCCTCTTCCCCAAAGTGCTGGGGCATTTTCTAGCTGGATAAGCCTGTTCCCCTTGAGAGACAGCCAGGATGGAGCTTTGGGTCCTTCTTGAGGGCCACACCCCCCAAACACTGTGGAAGTAGGTTGACATTAGCTAGCCTGCACAAATATTTGCTTGTATCTTTGCCATTTTCAAATTCTGTCTCTCTTGTTTACTCTTCTTTGTCCCTGCCTATCATGTTTCTTTCCTGGCTGTTGCTGTTAGTGTGTAATCCTTCTGTTCCGTGTCCTAAACTGAAGCACATTTGTCGGTCATTATCTGGAAGACTCTTTATTAATAGGCATAAATAACATTGTTAATGCCTTACGCATAACTATAGTGTCAGTACTGTTTGTATGAGGTGCCCAGACTGCAACACAACACATTTTGCCTGTAGCCAAAGGCTTTTCCTGCTGGGCATTGCAAGGCCAGTGTGCAGCTGGCCTCGGGTCATCGGTTCTGTGTGTAAAGATTTGTAGGAACAGAAGAGAGGAGGTTGAAGGAAAGACAGAAATAAAAAGCTGGCTTTCCTTATTTTCCCATTGTTTTCACTGGAGTATCGTGAAATTCCATTGGAGGAGGAACCTCCACAGGAGGTGTTCCTGTCATTTAGGCTGTGTAAATGGCAGTGGATGTTTGTGGTGTTGTACACATCAATAGAATATGGCTTAAAATTCTTAAATATTGTTCTGGGATGGTAGAAGGAGCATGTGCTCTTTAAACAAGCTTCTGTAAATTTGGATAAGACCATGTCAAGCAGTTTGTATATTTTCCCACTCATCTTGAGCAGAAAAGGCTTCGTTTCAAACAGTTCTGCTTTCTGCTAAGTTGAAGACATTAAGACATTCACCACCAGTGGACAGAGACCTTATCCCTCTACAGAGGACACCAGAGAAAACTGATTTCAACTAACTGATCACAGAATCACAGACTCATCAGGGCTGGGAGAGACCTTCAAGACCATCCAATCCAAATATAAACCAAACACCACCATAATCACCCCTAAACCATATCCACCAAAATCTTAAAATCTTGCTTTGGACCTTAGCATCCATTTCTAACCATGTCTTTGGAAGAAGGTGCAAAAATCCTCATGAACAATAGCTCAAGGAGGAAGCAGTTTTACCACCCTTATCTTGGGGTTCTGCACATTCCAGTAGAATGATCTGCTCAGCCATTGAGCACTTTCCCATACCCTGTGTGGAAAAGTTTTGATGCTCCTGCAAGCTCTCTAGCACTACACACAGCTCAAACCTTAAGCCTTTCTTCTTTTTTTTTAAGTAGCAACTAATGAGAATCGTGATCGAAAAATTTAAATGGTAATGAGCTTTTAGCATAATGAAAAGAGCTTGTACAGGCAAGAAAAGGCATTTGTGGGTCTCTGAGTAACATTACTCCCCAAATACAAAAGCAGATGTTAGCCTTGGCTGGAATGAGGCATATTGACTTGTTTCATGTGGCACAAAAATGGTAAAGTCCCCAAAACCCTCATGTCACACAGAAAAAGGATGATCTCATGTCTCCCACCTCATATTCTAGTGTTCTTCATATCCATAGCTTTGTTAATTTTGGGCTGATAAATCACTATACTCATTTTGGCTTGATTATGTTTTCATTTGTTTGCACATCCTTATTATCTTTCCATCGAATCATAGAACGGTTTTGGTTGGAAGAGACATTAAAGATCATCCAGTTCCAACTCCCTCTGTCACAGGCAGGGACATCTTCCACTAGGAGATGGAAGGTACATTTTAAAATGTACCAGTACAGAGTGACATACAGTCAATGATTTAGGAGTCAAATAAATAGCTAAAGCAGTTTAAATCTGTAGAAAATAATGTCATTGTTATGTGCCACAAATTATACCTGGAGTAATTTATGTGAGATTCAATAAAATTGCTCTAAATTAAAAAGAAGTAGAAGTATATTACCTTGATCTTTACCTCTTTCAGTGAGTGCTGACAAGAGAAATACCATTTTGAGGAGAGAATTAAACCCATTTTTGATGAGTGACTCAGTTGCTTTTTTTGATGAATGTGTGACATTTTTGTGAGTCTTACAAGTATCCAAGTATAACAATGAAGCTTCTCCCTGTGGCAAAGACACCTAAGAACATACAAGAGTTTGGAAGGCTTTTAAGCTTGACCTGATAAAAAATTCATGAATATTGTAGCTAAAGTATGCTCCTCACTGTTAGCTGAATTGATGAGTTGGATAGATGTCCAGTTTTTTTCATCAGAATTGAGAGTATATTTCATTTGTGGTGGAAAAAGAAAGAAAGCATCATTCAGAAGAAAAGACTTTGTTTTTCAAATAATTTTCTTTCTTTTAACATTTACAGAACATTCATCTATTTGAAGTCTGGCTCCCAAATATAACAGGTTTTATCTCAGAGGCATGAAAAAATGTGGTAACTTAAAAAAAAAAAAAGAAAAAAAACCACATAAAGACTGAACAAGCAAAACAAAATATATTTTTAACTGTTTCCAAGTGTTTTGAGTTGTTTAGGCATAGGCGGTACCTACATTTGGGGTCTAATGGAGTGTCAGGGATATTTACAGTGTATCTTTTCTTTTTCCTCTGATTTTGTTTTATGAGCATGATTTGAACCTACCTCATTAAACAAACATGTATTCTCACAAACATTCCTTTTGCATTTCATGGCTGTAGCTTATCACTCTTCATATTTGTTGGCTCACTACTCTATTGACTTCTTAAAAAGTTGGAAAAGTTTGAAAAATAGAAAGTCTTGCTCTCACCAAACAACTTTGAGAAACTCAGTGGGAGTTTTCAAAGGTGTTGGTATAAAGAAAACACCCAATTTGCATTATATGCCCATGGGATTTGTGAGATTAATTTCCTTACTCAGCTCTGAAAATCCTGCCATGAAGACTCAATCTCACAACTCAGTATGAAGAAGAGGAAGGTCACAGATTGCCACGTCAGGGACGCAGATGGTACCTGTGCCATCAGAGTAGTCAAGTCCCCTGCGATGGCTGTTGGAGCAGATCTGGCTGAATCACCCTGTTCCTGAACCCACTTAGCAGGCAGCTGGGGGATTTAGCAGGAAAGCTGGGAATTTTGCTCCTAGACTCTTAACTGAGACTGATCATCTAATGAACATGGGGCTTTATTCTCCCTATCTAACACAATTATGGATGTGCTTATAAATTTCTAATTTTTTAATGTACTGGGCATGGCTCTCTTGTCAACCAGTACGTGCAGGCTATCTCTGTAATTTATGTATTTTTGGCCTACCTCATGAGTAAAAGAAAGTGACCCTTAGAGTAAAGCCTGTGCTGCAAACCTGCGTATGAGAGGCTACTTGTGCCAATGAGGATTTTAGGAAGGGGAGGGGGGGGATAAAGCCTAACTCTTCCAAACAGGTTTACAAAAGAGATACAGTGCACCATATTATCTAACAGTGCTCTGGCTTTCACTCAGGGAGACAGACATTAAGGTGCATTAGTCCTATCATTTGTATGTCTGTAAATATCAATAAAGTATGTTATTTGGCATTCACATTGACACAATGAAGGACGAGGACTATCCTTTTCAGGATATTTCACAGAGCCATTCACAAACAAAAGCTCAGTAATTTAATCTTTCAAAAGCTCAATAATGCTAAGTTCAAAATTGCAGGTTTTAAACTAATGTACCTGATAAGTAATGATGACAGAATTTAAAAGGTCCATTATTTGGTAATCTAATATTCCCAATCCCAGTTATCTGTCAAAGAGAATACTCTCCCTTAAACAGCGCTAATGTGTTCACATCTACATTAATCTCTTAGGGAGAAAAGAAGCATTCTTTAGGGGCTTTATCTGTTTCCAAATGTCTGACTCCACGAGGAGCCATTTCGCACTGCTGATGAGGCTGTGGAAATGACTCCAACGTCTTTGTGCGGTAGGTGCGATTTCTTACGGATACACACAATACGGAATCGCTGAGAGGCGCTCCCTGGCCAGCCAGCCCTCAGTGTTCCTTTACATGCTGGGCCTGGTGCCTTTGGATCCTCTGCTGCTTCTCCTGTCCAAAACAAACGTCGTGCTTGCGCGTTTGCTCCTGACCTGCTTTTCTAGCACCATACGTTGCTTTTCCATGCGGCACAACTCTCTCTTTTTCTGGTGTGTCAGCTCCCATCCGTACTCCAAAAAGTCCCAAGACTGTGTCAGTTTGGACAAGATTCACAAGAGGACAACTTAAAAGTACTGTGCCTCTCTTTTCTAGGAAATTATATATTCTAGGAGATAATATACGGGGGAGTTGGGATCAGGTGTACCACAGCTGCCCACGGGTTCTGAATTTATGCAGGGGTGCACAGGGTGCCATAGGGAGATGGAGTCTGTGTCTTTTCCTGGGATTTGCAGCCAAGGCTCCTTCCTCTCAGTCTGCCTGCTCTGGGAATTTCTCAGTTGGCAGCTCAGCTCTTTAAATCTCACTGCTAGAGAAGGTTTAGGCCTCGAGTAAGCCTGAGTCTGCCCTGCTCCTTTCTAAATTCCCTGAACCGTAGAATGGCTTGGATTGGAAGGGACCTTAAAGACCATCTGGTTACAACCCCCTGCCGTAGACAGAGATGCCACCCACTAGACCAGGTTGCTCAGGGCCCCATCCAACATGGCCTTGAACACTTCCAGGGATGGGGCATCCAGAATATCTCTGGTCAACTTGTGCCAGTGCCTCACCACCGTCTGAGTTGAGAATTTCTTCCTGCCATCTATTCTAAATCTCACCTCTTTAAAACCATTCCCCCTTGTCCTATCACTATCTACACATGTAAAAAGGTATTCCTGTGTTCAGGATGATGCAGGACTTTTTGAACTGTGTGTGCAATAGAATAAAAGCAGTCACTATATCAGGAATACTGTACTTTTTTCTGGCTGAATTTTTTGCACTCACCCAAGTAGAACATACATAAGTACACACAGAATTCCTTGTGGTTTTTATGTCTTTCACTGTCTTGATTTTCAGAACTTAATGACAGACACCACAAAGTGACCCAGAAGGAAACTTTTCTGAATCATTAAGTGTATCAATATAAAAGCTTTATTTGCAATGCTGCCTGGAGCACTGAAACAATGTGATTTCTTTCTGAATCCTATGGAGAAGCATATAAATACACTTGGCATAGTGTTGTAAAGGAGTTCTGAAGGTGGTGTTGACTCAAAGTTATTTTGTACAATTCAAAGAAAAGGATAAATGGTCAGAATTGTGGTATTGTTGAGAAAATGTAGTTGTTTACTATGTCTGCAGGCTATTGGTTTGGGAAAGTAGTTGAGTGGAAATTGCTTTTAAAAAAAAAAAATTCCTATCCTGAGTCAGGAAAGAAAGTCTGTTGTTCACATGTGAAAGCAGCTCTGTTTAAATTTAAAGAGTGGAACAAAAGGTCCAGTTCAAGGTATAGTAACTATCTATGTTTAATGCAGTTAGTCCTATGAATCAAGAGAGAGTGTATATTAAAAAATATTAAACTGCATATTAAAATTATTAAAGAATCTGTCACATTCAATATAATGAGCAGATGGATGGCTGTAGTCTGTCATTCAAGGCTGCTTCAGAACAACACCCCACCACTTCTCAGAGAGCAGAATGTCTTACCAGCTCCTGCTGAAAGCTGGGAGCTGCCCGGCTGCTGCTGTGGGTGCTGCCCGTGCAAACTGGCCCCAGTAAACCAGTAAACACCTATTGCTCCAAAGATAGGACCTATTTCAATCAGGAGAATCATCCCAATGGTGAAATTAACACAGCCATTTCTGGGATACATATGTGACCCTCTGGAATTTGCTGTGGAAAACAAATGCCTCCATGTACTACCCGAGCCATATCTTCAACACCTGGCCGGAGACTCACGGGCGGTTACCAGGCAGCTCCAGGAGAGCTCTTCAGCGAGTGCTTAAATCTGCATTCATATTTTAGTGTGGTGTTGAACCACGGCAGGGGCAGCGCTATATTAGCGTGACACGGGTAACCCTTGTGGGGACACGGAACTTACCCATGTACATCTCACCCCGGGTGTCACACCCGTCCAGCCCCGGATCTGCCGCAGCTGAGGGCACAGGAGGCACAAACACAAACTTAAGACATGTTTACTGTCTCCCCAGCAGCATTTTACTCCTGGTTTTCCTCTGCGGAAGCCTGCAGGGAAAGCTGGCCCTTTTAATCCCATTTGGCACGTCAGGCATTTATTTGGTGACGTTTAGAAAAGTTTTGAAAGACTTAAATACGTTTTGCTTGCAGCTGCGTGACTCAGAGCGATTCGCATTGCTGCTGAAGTCATTTCAGTGCCACACATTACACGGGAAGATCAAATCCTGTGTATATGCCACTGATCCAGGAGAATGTGCAGGATATTCCTTGTGTTTCTCTGTTTCACTCTGACCTTTCAAAACCAGGCAGTGCTCAGTTCCCACCTGATATATTGTATCTGATTGCCAAAGATAAATTGATCTTTATCTACGAAAGGAGACCTTTTCTTCTCCTCCCATGAAAGCATCTTTTGGGATGATGTTTAAACAATTGCATATTAAAGAACCTTTGCAATATCAATTATTAAAAGTAAATAGATCAGAAAGTTTGTCAGGTGCTTTCTGTATTGCTAGGTAATTCCTTCTCAATTCCAAACAAGTTAACTGACAATTTCTGCCTTTAATTACTTCTTTAGTCAGGTTTTCTTTGCTTTCATTGCTTCACTGCTCCTTTGGGAGCTCTTCTCAATGTTTGTTTTGATCCATTCTTCTATTAAATACCAGACTTTGCTCCAGTTTAGTTCAGCTAGCCATCAACTGAGCAATATGGATGTTTTAATTTTTTTTGGCTGGTCATTCTGTCCTTCTAACAGATGACAGCCAGTATCCACAACTCACTCAAAAACCTGTTCCAGGCCTGCCTTAAAAAGTCTGGATTTCTCCTCAGGTTTGTGGATTTCCCCCTTCTTTTCTTTTTTTTTCCCTTTGAATTTGCTCTACAGGTCTTTAGCTCCAGCTAGTGGCTTACTCCAAAATGCAAATTTTGTCCAGTGCCTTACAAGAAAGGTGGAGTTTAGTTGTAATTCTTATAGTGTTCTGAAGTGTGTGGTGAGAGGGAGAATTATTCAGAGGCATTAGTTCTTCCTGGCTAATTTGAGTTAACCCGCAAAATCTTTAAAATGTAATAAACACACTCCTTTTTCAGATTACAGGCTCCTGTGTTATCACATTGGGCCAAATTCTGCCCTCAAGTGTAGACTTGCATAGCTCTTCTGGACTTCAAAGAGAGCTGCACGTATGTGTCTTAAAGCAAAAAAACAGATGTTTTATCAAATAAAAACCTTTACCTTAGCTCTTACTTTGCACCCTTCTTATTGAGAGTTGGTGTAGCCTTTGCACAATGTGCACAAACAAAACTAGAAAGCCTTGATTTTTAAGTAGGGTTTGAGATTTGCATCCACCTTTGGTGAGATTCCCTTTCTCTCAGGACTCTGTGGATCTCTTCTGGCTCTGGAAGTCCCTTGCTCAGTCTGGACACTGCTGGTGACAGAAGAGTCCCTTGGAAAACTGTCCCCTGGAGGAGTAAGGAGTACAAGAAGGAAGCTTTTGGGCATTCCATTGGAAAGAGGAGTGAGTGCCCCTGCTGAAAATCTCTCTTAGGTGGATTTGGGCTAAGGTTGTGCAGATGCAGCCGTGTCCTACCGTGGTAAATCTGCACTCACGGGCAGGGAGTGTTTGAGAGAATCTGAACACTGGGGTGAAGGGATGCAGGTTGTCTCCATATGAGGAGAGAAAAAAGTTTTTCCAGTGACAAATGATTGTGTCTTAATTCAGTCAATTGGCACAACTAGCCCTAATCCTCACACTGTTACATTTAAATGGTAAAAACAAAACGCAGTTTAAATTCATAGAAACGCACGCATCACTTTCTGCTCAGGTTTCAGCTGGAAGTTTCATTGAAAGTGTAGATAAAATAAGTATAATTTAAAACTCTTTTCTTTCCCTCAGCCCCCACCCCGAGAAGTACATATATCCATACTCTGGATAAAAGCACATGGGCAGACACAAGTCGAGCTTTGTTGTGTGGCTCTCAGCGCTGGCACCAATACAGATATGGCTGCCTTGGCAGCACTAGAGGAAACCCATTTGAATTCTACAATCCTCTTGTTTAAACCTAAAGACTCAAATGTCTGTTGTTTGTTCAAAGACTTTTATTGTTTCCATTTCATTACTTGGTGAACTGGATACTGGGACAGGTGTGTCTACAGTCTGTTCATATTGACTGTCCATCTAAGAGACCAGATAACATGATAATGCATTCCTGGGTTTCACAAACTTTGTCACTTCGGCCATAAAACCTGGCACCTAGTGTAAATAAATATATCTGGGATATACTAAATTCAATCCAGGTCCCTCTCCAAGGGCAGTAATCTGTTCCTGAAGGCCTAACCTTCCTCATCAGTGAGAAATTCTGCTAGTCCTACACTATTGATTCAATGCTTTTCTGAAGGTGAGAAAAGCACCAGAGTACATTAGGAGATTTTATGTCAACATCTCAAATGTAGCTTTTGCCACAGCTGAAGCAAACTAAATAACACCCATACCATGCAACACAAAGAATACCTGCACATGCTGTGCTACAGATACAGCTGTATCTCTGCTTTGTCTGGTAATAAACCTATGCACAAACTCATATAGACATACAATTTATGTGTGTGTATATATATTTATATAAAAAAATTATGCATCTGCACACAGTCTCCCACCAGTTTTTCCATTCCTTATCTCTCACAGATATTTTCATTTAATTCCAATATATCAGAGAGTGACAGAACAAGTAGAATTGTTAAGTGCTTTCCAAGGTTCTGTTGTCAGCGAGTGCAATGTTATACCAAGGCAAAAAAATAACATATTAGTGCTGTAATTTTCTACCAAGTGCACCAACAACACACTTGGGACACACACATAAGTCTATTGATCCACTAGGTCAGGGACCTTAAAATATTTGAAATTGTTCTTTAGAAAAATAAAATAACCCACACTCTTTTTGAATTACTGTGGTCTTTCAAAGTCCATATAAAGTATTACGCAAGGAGACAAAGCTATTTTACCAGGCAGGCAGATATTCCAAATTACTGGTTCTTAACAAGCATGGTAATACATCAGTCAAAAGCAATAAATTTAAACTTAATGAAATCTCAATTTGCCTACAGTGCATTTCACTTTGACATTTTCTACATTGCCACGGTGCTTTGATAAAGTTTTTTAAAATGCAAAGAAAGTGTCTGTAAGGCTAAAGAGCAGACTTGGTGCCATTGTGCCCAATGGAACATTACAGTACTTAAGTTCCATCACTATATGCCCTGTGGCAGACTAAGCCTGAGTGCTAACATAGGTTCAGTTTTCATTATCATCATGTGATTATCCATTTTACTGCATTTAACTGATAATACAACTACCAGCTCACCTTAAAAGAATTAGCTTGGAGGTTTCATTGCTTTCCAAATGGAATTCATTTGACAAACAAATGACAATTAGCCCAGTCTCCCTGTTCTGTGTCAGGATGGTTTTTGATTGAACCTAGACCAATTTACAATTTTTAAATGAGTTTAGACATTTACATTTAAAATGTCTAGAGGAAATTAGCCTTGGGACATCTAACAGCCAAAATGCTTTTTGAAGTTGATTATTATTTGATCTAGTACCCTCTACCTGTACATTTTGTTCTGACTTCAAAGTTTTGGAATGAAAATGCCACCTACACCTCAAAGCATAGGGAAAAACTTAAAAGCAGTTTTACTCATTATGTTATGCAAAGAAACCTATATTTTAATATTCGTTTAATATGGTTAGTTAGCTTTAATGACACCAGTTTGACAGTGTCATAGTTTTCGAATATAAGACATTGATTGAAGTTTCCTGTGCTTGCCGGCGTTTTTTTGTAGAACGAAAGAATATCTTTTGAAGGTGAGATTCATATGCCCCACACTACCATTCTGCCACAGATAGAAGTGTAATCATTTACAGATGAATGCATGTTTTTGTACCAAGTCAGAAATATGTTGTCATTTCTGTATTATTCTGCCTATCAAAATCTCCACTGATTTTTGTTTTCCTGCATACTAAATTTGTCCAACTATATTCGTATTGATCTTAAAGCAGGAGGAATTCCTTACAAAAAAAGGGTTGCCAATAATTCCATTATAAATATGCAGGCTCAGATAACGTGGCCATGAAAATTGGGCTGAAATTAGGCACATGGTATCTCAGCCTTGAGGTAATTTGGATCATACTATTTTTATTTTGTATTATTAGTTTATGCAATTTTTGTAAAGTTAGAAAACTGTACATTTGGCCACTGCAAAATTATGAGCATAAAAATAAGTGCTGTTGCTTTTTTGGGTTCTGAGTCTTTAAAGCTCTACTCAACGCCTATGGGAGTCCTACAACTTTCAGAAATAGATCTGCTTTATTTTAAAAAAATCGCTATTTGGCTTGCAAGCATCAATGATCACTTGGGAAGTATTTTTAAAAAACATTTAAAGAATTTTTGATATATATGAACAGACAACGTTATCACAAAGTAAGGTTTTCTATCACGGATAAGTATGGTTTTCTTATAACAGTTCCTACAAACCCTGCTCAAGTAGGGTTTGGGCTTCCGAGGCCTTAAGTGTCCAAATACAGCTGAAAACAAATGAGATTTTGGGAAAAGCTTAGAAACCTAGGTCTGGACCAGCACTTGTGTTTTCTTGTGCCATGGTTGTTTACAGAATCAAAGGAACCAAATCATGGGGAGTGAAACAATCTTGTATCATCATAGCACTATTTCCTAACTTTCAAGTAATGCCAACTCTTGTGGCTGTCTGTGTGATCTCAGTTGCCAGTGTTCAGAATATTCTGCTTCTCTACATGCACAGAATACTGATTTTTGCCAGTCCTCAGCTCAAAACATCTGAGCTCAGCTGGAATCCATAGGTTTGGTGCTTTTCCACATTTATCATCTGAGAGAATGGACCCAGTAGGCTTAAATATCAGAACAGATCTGCACAAATGTAGTGGGAGCTGCTGATTTTAGAGGGAGCAAGATGATGATGACACCCTACTTCTTTTACCTGCTTAGATCAGCCTCCCCAAAATAAGGTGATGATGGGATCACTTTCTTTGACAGTAACAGCAAAATGTCCTTCCCCCTTGGCACAGGGAAGGATTTAGGATAAATTCATGCCTCTTTTGCCAACCCTGGATCTTATGTTTTTGTGCATTCCCTCCGCAAGGCATGTCATTCTGCTTCTGCTTTGGATGTGAAGCCTAAATGCTGCGTTTAGAGTTCCAAATTTTCCTGATGGCTCAGTGATTAAAACGTAAGTGCATGAGTCTCGGAAAATGTGGGTAACCAAGGATCTTTTGGGGCTTGAATCTCAGTGTTCCGTGAGTTACTCCTTGAAGAGGACAAAATCTTTGGCCTGAAACAATTCCTTAAGTGAAGATTCTCAGAAAGGGAGAAAATGTAAATCAAGTAATCACCTGGGAAGAATCCTTGGGCAAACTGTGTTGGGCCTGCAGTGATGGGGGGCTTGAAAATGTGAGCAAATTTCAGTCAAAAATGTATTATTATGATCAGCTCAAACTGATGCTGCCACAGTCTTTCAGAAATCGTTATTAATATACTTTCTGTGCCTGGTATACTCTAAAATATGTACAAGTGTGATAAATACACTTCAGATGTGCTTATTGCAAAAACAAACACCCCAGGGATAGAGGTCAGTGAGCAGCTTTCCTGGGAAATCTTTAACTATTAAATTCAGAATCTATGATTTTCTACAGCCTAAAAAGCAAGTCTTTAAAAGTAGATACAAAAATCCTCAACTATGCAAGTGTGAGTTTCACTCTAAGTGAAAGTGCAGTGGGTGGACTGAAGGCACTGTAAAATCAGATTGACTGATCCCTCCAGTATCATCATTTAGAAAAATACTGGATTTGCATTCCAACTCAGAGAACAACAGCTGGGTGTCTCACTTGGGAAACTCTTTTTCTTGTCATACATGCAATGAATTCTTATCAATTTTAACAATTTCTTCTCATCGACTCTGAGAATTTAAGTCTTGGTTTTTGTTTGGATGAAAATTTAGATGTAGGGATGTGTGGTAGTGTTCCTTTTCTGGCAGCTACAGGATGTAGCAACCTGAGCATGAAATGCTCTGTGTCTTCAGGGACTCCTGCTCTCATTGCTCACCCGTGTGATACAGGTATTTGGAGCATGAAGGAATGAAAGGGGGGGAGAGGCTGAAGGTATTTAGATCTAAACATGCTGCTGTAGAAAGAAAAGGAAGTATTTTTGGAGGGAAAAAAAAATGGTGGAGTCCCAAAGCATGGAGCTCATTGAGTTCCATGCTCAAAGGCACCTTTCTCCAACTCCCTGTCTCAGCCCGACCTTATTCACGAGCACACAGCTCAGGGAGAGAGAGAGGGAAAGAGCAGGGTGACTGAGTATTTCTAGAAAAAGTTGGGTTTCATTTATTATTTATAAATTTCATTTTGTACATATCTTTAGGGACATTAAGAGATTAGTAGTCATGCAGTTTGTTCTGAGCATTAATGCTAATCCTTAAAGATAGGTGAAGGGTAATTTCATTAGTTTTTATAAAGGTTTGGAATAAAACTAACCATTCAGTCAACTGTTTGAAAGGAGACATTTAGCACTGTGCTCTCTGCTCTCCCAGCAGGCTCTGCCTCTCACAGGAACGTGTCAGCACACACTGGCATCTCAGCAATAAGGGTACATTTCTCAGACGTTCTTTTATGTAAAATAGGTGGGTTCCTCTTTCCTAAATATGTCATATAAAATCATTGTCTCTGCCATGACATACAGTAGTTCAGGAAGGGAAGCTAATCTAGGAAATAAAGGGATACAGACTATTGATGCCAAAATCAGCAATTACATTGTATGAGATCTCATGAATAATTCCTGAGCTGTGATTTAACATTAATCTGAGTGTTTAGTACAAAGCTGGGCCGACACCAATAAAATGCTGACTGATTTGTTTTAAAATAGTGCTCCTTCAGGCTTCACTACACTGCTTTGAAAGGAATGCTTTTAGGTAATACCTCAAACTTGCCTCTGGAAAGCACAGACAGAGGTACTCATGTGACTGCACACTCAAACTTTACCATTATTTTTTACCCTTAATTTTGGGCTGAAACCTTTTTTCCAAGTGCGCTATTTAAAACTAGCCATGATTTCATTAAGTGGGCTTCATAACACAGAGCTTTTCCTCCCAGGAAGAATCTTATCAACCCAAGATTCCTTAGTACTGGGTGGTGATATTTGCTACCTGTGTGTGACTCAGGTGCAAAGAGGAGGAGACCATGTGTGGTGAAGCAAGAAGGAGATTACCAACCAAACCTCAGGAGAGTTTGGTCTGCTACAATTGCTTCTGCATCATTAAATAATGCCACTCTGCCATGAACATCAAAGGACAATAAAAAATAGGTGAGTGAAACTGTGGTGGCCATCTCAGAACACACCATCCGTGTGTTCCGAAGCACTGCCACCCATGCCCAGGGAATGCTGTGAGCATCTCCCATCTCATTCACAGCTTCTGACTCTGCAATTATGGCTTTGCCACTCAGTAATGGTAAAGCACTAACTGAACCTGTTCGTTTCATCCATGAGCATTGCATGTCTGTTCGACAGAAACCCTCAGCCTGGGGTGCTCACACAAACCCCTTATCTGCTCTTTTGTAGGGGGGGTTGCTTGTTTTTCCCCAAGAAAATCTCCAAGCAAGGCAATCATCTCTGTGATGTGATTTCTGTTTCAGTTCTGCACTCTGAGGAGCATCACAGCTCATGGAGCTCCTCAGTCTGGAGATCCTGAATCACCAAATCAGCACAGTGGATGCAGTGGCACTGCAGAATAACAAGATGGGCTGCAGTCTTCTGAGCTCAAAGGGTGATTTTTTTACAAATGCTCTAATGAATGCTCTCACATTACAATGTCTCATATCATCTGGCACTTAAAATATAACCCACTGTCAATGCTAAAACAACTTTGGCTTGACTAGACCACACAAAACATGAAGCTCTTTACAAAGAGGGGAATTTCCAACTAAAATGCACTTCCCAGCACTGTGCACCAGCAGGTATCAGTGGATTGTCTACTTTTTCTTCTGATTGTAATTGTGCTCAAGCACAAATAACAGCAAGGAATAAGATCTTTGTCTGAATGTCTTGTTTCCTCTTTATATATTTGTTTTTAAAACTGCCTGGACATGACCGAATACCCTGGAACCAACAGTGTGTGGGAGTATTAATTCAGTCTCCCCATTCCTAATATCAATATTTACATACTGTGCACAGCAGTTTGCATTTCTATTGATATACTAACCTATTCTGTCTTGTCTGATCACCACAGCAGGAGGAAAGGACAATAAAATAAAGCAAGAATATAAAACAATCTGCTAGCTGAAGAGCCAGGAGACTGAGGAGCTCTCTAAATGGGGTGGCAGAGGAACCATTTCCACTCAGTAGCTGTTGATTAAGATGGAGTGTGAGGGAGGTGAAAGGTAATTCCATGAGCTGGTATCCTGTCTGGGAGAACGTTTGCTGCTCTCCACCTCCAGTGTTCACTCACTGTTCACTGTTCCCACACTGTCTGCACAGCAATTATGGACTAACAGCTGAGGAGAAAGCTGCATCCCCAAAAAGAGATGGTTTTCCTGCTTTGCTTCTTTGAAGCTTTGTTTCCAGTATTACAACCCAGCAGCATTCCTGCCTCTTTGGGACTTACACAGGGCTGTGTGGTGCTGAGGTGAGCTGACAGGCACGGTGTGCTCTGTGCACATCCATTTCCAGCTGGCCTGGCTTGCTCTCACTGCTTCCTGCCCAGGAGCTGTTTTGGGGCTCTCAGGAGCTCCAGTGTATGATGTTCACCAAGCTGAATGTTCCACCATCAGAGACAAATCTCCTCTGGGGCACTTGCCAGTATTTTTTATTGGCAAATGAGAACTTGGAGAAGATAACTTAGCAGTGGGCACATTCATGACATGGATGGGTTTGAAAATAATTACTCTCCTTGGGGATAATCTAACAATAGGTCGGGGACTGGAGTTCACAGGTTTTCTTAAGGTCTTTTCAGAGCTGTTTGGGGGATTTTCTCTCAAGATCCTGCTCTCTCTTATATAAATCTTTGTTGCTATTATTATTTTCCCCATTCTTGACTCATGATATAAAGCAGCCTCAGGACTGACCCAACTTTTATCTCTTGATAAAATCCCCTGGCATTATGTTACATTAAAAGTGTCATAATAAAGAATATCTCAAATATATCACTTATTACCAGTGGCATGCCCTGGCATTTGGGAATATCCTAGCACTAATAATTATACTGTGTGATCCTCACAGATATGCAAGGACAAGCTGCCTAATCCAGGAGAGGATGGAGAAAAGCATACAGTTGTCAATATGTAGAATTGAAATTCTTTATACACAGTGTGTAGTTGAAATATAGGTAGTTGAGTAAATGCCGTGACTGTTACCCAGGGAAAAGTTTAGACATTAAAATTAATGAAAAAATGTATGTTTGTAGTTTGCAAAATGAAAGAATATATGGTGTTAGAAGAGGTTTTATCTTCTGTATATTTTTTTTAAATGTAATAAATACAAAGCAAATAGCATGGGTTTATCCAAGGGAATATTGAAATCCATTAGGAATGTACTTGGAGTAATCTGATTCAACAAGTCAGTATATTTCTTTCAAAAACATAATATCGGTACTACATTGTGCGAGATGAAGGTTAGATTACATTTCTTGCCAGTGCAATAATTCCCACATCATAAATTCTGATGAAATTATATCAATATATAAAGCAAATGGATGTCTGACCCACCGTCGTTCTCCAGCTCTCAGATGGAGGAGCTGACATCCAAGTAAATCCCCAGCTGCTCTGTGCAAAGCCATTACAACTGTGCCATTCCTGGGAGCTGTTATTGGCTGTCCCGACCAGAAGCGGCTGCTGGAGTTTGTGGTTTCTGCTCTGAATATTAAACTTTGGCACACAAGGGTCCTTATTGTGGGGAGCACTTGGAAATGGTAATACTAAATTGCTTTATATTTGCAGGATTGGATTGCTTCAGATGATACAGCTCTAGCTGGTGGGCCTCTCTTACTGCTTGTATTTCCAGATTATAAGTCATTCCTTTGGCAGGATGTCTGCCATAACCAGTTCTCAGTTTCTGTAGTATCCTTCTCTGTATTACACCTGGCAGCTGGGCTGTGCACTTTTTCCATAACTTTCAAGAATAAATGCAAAATTTAAGCTTTTATATATATCCTAATTTTTACATCAAGTGTCGGTGAATATTTGAAACTACAGGGTACAGATTTGAAGGGAATGAATGCTATTTTCCCAGTAATCTTCCATTTTAATAGCCATGCTATCATCAAGCTCCAGGATTAATGACTGAACTTGAGGGACCCTGTAAATGGCCAAAAATGCTTAGGGTAAAACAAACCCAACATACTACTATGAGTGCTGCTCTTGACATATAAAGCCTTTTAGAGGAATGAAAACTTGCAGCTGATCTTCCAGGTCAGCTTAGGGTAAAAAGTTTGGACGGTGTTTGAAATCTGTGACAGAGAGAGTTGTGTTCATTTAGGACACTCTGTTAAAGTGGCATAACAATTTTCTCAGAAATTGGAAAATTATTAGAGTTATGCTTCTCTGGTTCTTGAAGAATAGTGATGCTAAGCTGGAAAAAAATAGTCAAAAAAGAATTCTTGTTCATGATATTACAGTTAAAATATAGTCTATAAACTATTAAATACAATTTCACAGTTTTTAGTCATTGTTAGTTCAGAGTCTTGGATAACTCTTTGCTGTCTCGTTATTCCTTTGTGAGATTAAAACCTCAATGATGTTTAACCCATTATCTTATTAAAATGCCTCAATAGGTCTTTAAGAATATATACAAGATTTTAAATCTTTACAAGTTTATTTGGGTTGTGGGTTTTTTTTAATGTTTCTCATTAACCTGTCTTTTCAGACAGTTTCAGGGAGTTCATGAATACCAAAATAGTGACTATTTAAGAAATATACTGATTTCTTTCCAGGAAGTCACAGTAGCAGAAATATAATAGTTAAACAGAAAAGTATTTGGATGCAAAATAAATAAATAATGTTAAACACAAAGATTTTAATGAAATTTCCAGAACTAGTTTCTTCTCCAAATATTTCCAGGGAAAATGTAGAGGATTTTTTTCAATGAAAAAATGTTTCAGAGAATATTTTGCTTTTTCAAGAATTGTGTATGAAATCAGGAAAATATTTTAAAATTATAAGCAGAACTCTATAACAAGAAAAACTTAGGGTTTTCTTTGAGAATTAAAGCAAAATTTCCTTTAAGTAGAAAACACACTATAATCAAAATTAAATTTTGAACAAAATCAAACATTGATTAGCCCTGTAAAATAAAACACCAATGTTCTCTACATGAAAATAATAATTTGTTTTCAAAGAAAGATTTAAGTATATTTGAAGTATACATTTAAATGCAGACACAGTAGGAATCTGACTCATCAGAGATTTTCCCTGTGTGCTGATTCTGTGATGGAAAAAGTGAAGGGGGGAAAATCATTCATCCCCACACCCCATAATTCAGCACACAAACCTCGGTACACTCTTCCCAAATCTCAGCAAAGATTTAACAGTGAAATACTGCAGCAAGGTCTCATGTTACCAGGATTTATTGTTTTCCAAAATACACTACGGAGCATTGACTAGAATGCCAAGAAGTTCAATTAGAAATGAGAGAAAGAAAAGTACACCTGTTGGTTTTGAGGAAAAGCATATTTGGGGATTCAGCTGGCTTTTCGGTGTGCTTATGTCTTGGGGAATTCTGAAATTCCTCTCTGCTCTTTAATAGGTAATGTTGACCCAGGACAAGTTAATGTTATATTGATATCAGAAAGCTGAAGCTGGTGCTGATTTTGACAATGTGATAAAGGGCTCGCTAAGCACGAGTGGTGTGTGGAGGAGGCAGCTTTCTCCTGGGCCAGGGCTGTGCTGTCTGTGTGCTGCATCTGGGAGGAATATCTCAGAATGTCACCTACTTCTTTTCACAGAGTAATATGTGCCTGAATGTGCAGCCTTTACTGGTATAAATCTGCTCACAGGCCTAATGCAGGACCATTCAATCAGTACGTGCTGTTTGCCTGACCCCCAGCAGTGCCAGCAAGGGCGCTTTTCACCACTGTTTCATACTGCACATCAGGATTAGACCCAGGGCTAATACCAGCATTGCTCTGGAGTCACAGGATGCAGGTGCATGGCACAGACATGGGAATCTTCTGTGTCTAAAGCCAGGGCACTCTCCTCGTCCAAATTCCAAAACATTGCATCCATGAGGATATTACCTACCTTCCTTTCAAGTGCCCAGCATGAAAATCCCTGCTGGAATGGGCACCCCAGTCAAGCCCAACGCTGCTCTGTGGCTCTCCAGCTACTGACAGAGTCCATTGATCAGCAAAGTTGCATCTGGCCCTCGCTTTTATGTGGGAGAAAGCTGGAATTTGCCTGTGTCATCCACCTGAGAATTTACACGCTGCAGCATCACTAACAGCTGTAGATAGAGACACAAATTTTCCTGTGGTATGAACATCATTATGTATCATATGAGATGTGAATGCCATGCTATATTAGACGAAGATTGCCTCGTTCATGAAAGAGTAAGGGACTGTGGCAGTGTAGAGCTAAAATTACTTGTGGCAGTTTCTTATCCAAATTGAGATTTTCCCTAGACTCCATAACCCAGCTGCTTGCTTATTCCATCACTGCTGAAGATGTTAACTGCACAGCATAACAGCCTTATATAAATGCTGCTTATTTTCCAATGAACAATGTGCAGGGGTGGCGAGGGTGGCTTCACTATTGCAGAAAATTTGCTGAATCAATTTCTGCTGAGACAGATTTATGCATGTGGCTGGTATATATCAATTTATTTTGGATCCTTTCTGGATTCACAGGGCAATTATAAGAGACGCAGAGAAAGAATCTAGGTTATCTCAACAGTCAGGAATAATAACACTGGATGTGATACTACAGCTAAATGTTACTGTAGTTTTTTAGCAACTGTCCCCAAAGTTTTGCACTTAAGGAGGAAGCTGGTTTTGGAGAGGACAAATAAAGAATATGTGTAGCCCCCTTACCCATTTGTTGGTGACCTTTAAATCAGTGAGTGGTGAGAAATCCCATCCCAGTTGGCTAGGAAGCATGGGACAATGTATGGAATTTTAAATTCTTTAGAACTTGTGAAAACATAAATGATATCCTCAAGGACAACCCAAGCAAAAATGGACGGACACGGTGCTGCTAAAAAGAAAGGCTTAAATCCTTTTGGAGTTGGTAACCAGTTTCAAATAGTTTCTTGTTACCTGTTTGTTAATCTAAAAACCAGAACTACAGCATTTCCTAAAACTAGTTCAGGATTTTGCTAACTGGAGGCTTCTTGTAGGACGTGATTTTCAGAGAGACAGATGGACATTCAGCATTTTCTGTCTCCTCAACACTCTCAAATCAGTAGTCCCTAGACAGAAAAGGCTGTTTATATATTTATACCATTTTCTGAAGCTACTCAAAGACTGCCTATATGTTGAAGATATCTTTCCTCATAGGCTGTCCCTGGAGTTACACATGCCAGGAAATAAAATATGCCCACTAATAAACCCTTATGATTTGACAATGGAAAATCCTATGCATTTTACTTGTAATGGAGTTATTCCATCCCCAGAGCCAAAGCACTTTTCCCCCAGAGCTGTGGCCCTGACGTGCTCTTGTTTTGGTGCTCCAGGAGGACGCCAGCAGCTTTGGCAGGCGATGGAGAGCACAGGGAGAGCTGCCTGCCCAGGAATCAATCCTTGTATTTCTGTTCATTGCCAGTTGTAGCTGTGGTGAGTTGTCAGTAGGTAAGCTTGGAAAGCCTGCACTGTCTGTGGCTCATTTTGTGATACATTTTTTAAAATGCACGGGATGCTGGTTTTCCAGAGACCCTGGCAGTTTAGAGGAGTGGCAAATTTTGTCCTTTACATCTGGTTAAGTGGAAATAAAAGACAGTGTTGGCTCACAACAAATACAGGACATGAAAATGTTCCTGCAACACAGGACTTGCAGCAATCTCATAACAAACCTTGTGGAAGATGTTAATATTGCAGGAATTTAATTTTGTTTATCCGGGGCAGAATACACATTAATTGCCTATTTAATCATGTTTATAATTAAACTCGTTATAACAATGATTCACGCATCAGCTTCTCTAATTACACGGGCAGGGCAGTATTATTTCCTCCTTACTGTTCTCTCATTTAGGCTGGAGATTCCTGGTGTCACCTACAGATTTATACTTCCTGTGAATGGGTGAGCATGAACAGGGTTAAAGCTGTTCTTCAAGGAGAGAGGCTCTGCTATGACTGCTCCACCTGCTTGTTTATTTAATTGGACTATTGGCTTATTCAAAAATATATTGGTTTTATATCAACTCTTCCTGTTCCTTTACAGCTTTCAGCCTCATGTGAAATACCTGCAAGGCGAGGAGGTGTTTGGCCATGCAGCCCCTCTGACCACCAGCACATCTCCAGCCAGGATGTCACTGCGTGTGACAGCTCCTGACCTCGAACCTCATCCCCACTCTGTGTGAAGAGGGTTTTCTTTGGGATTCAGGCCATGGAAAAGGACAGGGACTGAGGACTGAGGACGTCTGACATTATCAGTGGCCTCTGTAGAGCCCGAGGTGGGTTTTTGGCATAGGGTCTCAGAACGGTGTCGTGTTGGTGACAGGCAAAGTCACCAAAGTGTCTGCAGCTCAGCACTGAGGGGACTGGGGACCCGAGAGGGTCCAACACAACATTTTTTCTTGTTAGATACAATTACACGATTCATATCAACTAAGAGCATTGGGTCTTATTCCGGCTCCACTTTCAAGCATTTTGCAAATGAGTTCAGCATCATTATCCCCAATTTGCAAACCAGGAGGCCAAGTTTGAGACAGCAAATACACCTAGTCCAGGGTCAGGCAATGGGAGGGCATTGAAAGCTGATTCTCTGAGATCCACCAGGTCCCTTATTCACTGAACAGCACACTTGAAACAAGATTATATTTTTTATTTTTTAAATTTTTCATTTTTAAATAGATAAAATATTAAAGAACTAAGCAGTGCAGCGTAGCTCATTCTTTCAAGAGGTTCAGTTCTTGCAAGAGACAGGTTAGAATATCTGGGGATATATATGCATGTGTATGTATGGCTACAGATGCATAATTAGTTCTCCTTGAATATTACTTGCACGTCACAGTTAAAATTCTGGAAGATAAACTAGGAAACCGTATTTTCAGCAGTCTAACAGCACTGTCATAAAAATTCACAGCAGGCTGAAAATATCTCGTCTCAGGAGCTAATTACTTTAAAACATTTTTTTTTTCTGGAAAAATCTTGTTTTCCCCTTGAGGCAGTGAGTTAGAAAGTGTATCCTTGTTTAAGTCTTCACGCCCCCCTTCCCTCATCTGCTATAACTGAAAAACAGCTCTGTTACTTAGTTAAAACAATTGCAGACAAATTGAATCTGTAATGAGGATCAATTACTATTGGTATCTTGGAATGTTTTTACATAATTAAGTTCTAGACTTTCCCAAGCAGGTCTGACTGCATAGGAATTAGAGATGAGGATTTGAGTCGTCACAGGAGGCTGCTGCACTGCAGTGCAAAATGTGGAGCACTGGAAATGCTCTGGATGCTTTTTTCATCCCTCTGATTTACAGAAGTGCTCCAGCCCTCTCCTGAATATCTAGAACCTTGTCCTGGGGACTGGATGAGTCCATCAATCAATGGTCAAAAATGTTTTGATCTATAAAAGAGACTTTTGTAGTTTAGGTGTGTCAGGAGTGTGGCTGCACTCAGCAAGGTCATGAATGAAACTTTTCATGGCAAGACTCTGAGATGTCTGTACCCATGCAATGCCAGTGCAGGTTTTTATTGCTTCATCAGAGATGCAGCTAGGTGGGAACTCACTTAAATTCTTTCTAAATTCTAGAGCTTTCTCTCTAAGTTTGAGTATAAGAATACCATTTTTGGGAGCTGAAGTCCAGTGGGCTGGTGCTCCCCTGACCTGGGAGAATGATCAGGTCACTCATTAAGAAAGTCTTCCCTGGGACAAAAATCAGGGTTGATTGCTTGTTCAGGAAATTAACTCCTCTTTCAGCATGCTGGGAGAAAAATGCTCAGACTAGGATCAGAGCAGAAGAAAGCAGCATAATGGAAGAGCATCTTAAAAATCCTTCTCTCCTGTGAAAGTGGCACCAGCTGAACACAGATGCACACACTGTGTTTGTTGGGACCAAGTCACTGTTTGTCTTACATTTGGCCCAGGAAGCTCTCAGAGCATCACACCTGTTCTGCTATCTAGTGGCTATTCTTGTAAAATACATCCAGTGCCACACAGTCTGGAAAAAAAATTAATGCTGCTTTTCCCCTCCTCCTTTATCGTATAACTTGTTCAATTATATTGTCTTTTCTTGTCTCAATTCCTATCTACAATTATACCTCCCCAAAGCAGCTATTGTATAACCTGTGGGTCTTGGATTAAGTTCACTAGTCTAGTTGACCCTCCTCCTGACCTTCACTTAATTAAATACAGGATTAAGCCCAAGACGTTTGCAACTCAAATCTCAGGTCAAAGCAGAGGGAGTTCAGAGCGCTGGCAAGGAACTGTCTGATGTTCATGAATGAGCTCACCTGGCCTTGTAAAACAGCAGAAAGTGCCTGTTGCTTTGAAAGGGCAGCTGGGTTTAACTCTTTCATGGTGAACACTTCACTGCCTGTGAATGGAGCCAAGTGGGAGAAGTGGGAGAAGGGGAGAAGTGCTGTGGAACAGCACAGGCTTCACTCCTCCTTCTGGCAGAGAGTGGGCAAGACAAAGTCTCACCAACAGTTTTGAGAGAAGTTCAGTGTTAGAGATGCTGTCAAGGGGTCTGGCTACTACTCCAGCAACCTGGGGAGGTTTTTAGAAGTGTTACTCAGCACATTGTTTTCCTCCTCCAGTTTGCTGCTGCCAGCTCTCAGGATCAGCCACAGTGGATTATCAGCATTTCTTTGAAGCTCACGTGGGAGTATGGATTATCATTTTTGCCATCAGAAACACAGACTAGTTATAGCTAAAATAAGTCATAAATCAGAAAAGAGGGCACCTAATTATAAAAAATGAGGTATATAAACCAATTCTGTCTTCTGTAACCACAAGAATGAGTATTCATCTCAAAAAAAGGAAATTTTAAAAAGTTATGTTTAACCTTGGAAAGAGAGCATTCCTGTTTAACTGAAATAAAATCAGAATAACAGCCTTGAGTGTGTTGGGACTCCCTGCATTTTCTGACACACCATCCTGTGTCATCTCTGGTGGTATTAGGATGCAAGTTGTTAAGGTCAGAGGTGTGGGTGCAGGGACACATTGGTACAGCTGAGCTTTCCTAGAACAACTTGTCTTCCAGAATCTGAGTTACCAAAATCAGTAGCTTTTTCTATATCTATGTGTTAAAGAAAGGGAAACAATGGGGTTGGGCCAAACGTTCAGATGATGTAAATCAAAGGAGAAAACAGATCAAACCCGATTTTCACTGGCTGTTCTTCTAATCTGGGGCCTTTGAAAACTGCCTATTAAATTTTACAGAGCAAACCTAAAACATGATACTTAATGGGGATAATACAGAAGTTACATGCTGTACATTTCCCATCATGTCTGGCCATAAATGGGAATTCTGAGAAAGAACATCCCATTATTACTGTTAAGGAGCTGTTTTGAGAGTAGGCAGTATAGGATGCAGAACTTAATGGAGCTTTAAAGTGCACACAGGAAATCCTGCTGTTTTCCAATTGTCAGAGTGTGAGGATGAAATCTGGAAACAGTCGGGAGACAAGGTCCCAGCCTGCAAAAACTTCTGTTTTAAGCAAGTGGGTAATTCTTTTTGAAAATTGAATTTTTACTGAAACATTTCACACGTTGAATGACAAAACATCTCTCTCTTTGCTTGCCCAAACAGAAATAAAAAGACTGAAACAAAATCCTCCAATACCTGGCTGCAGGTCCTATTTTTGTCGGTGTGAGACAAACACTGAGGTTGTAAATTACAAATTCCCTGAAAAATTGTTCAGTGTTTTTCTGCGTATCAGGCTACAATCTCTTCCCCATGAACAGAACCCAGCAGGCACAAGGCCCCAGGCATCAGCAGCACCTCTGAAGAGACTCAATGAATGCAGCAGCCAGTGAAAGAACAGTTCCAAACACATTATTCAGGGTGTCTTGTATCATCTCTATACCGTATATTGACATTTTCTTGCTGCTGTCTGCTTTGCAAATGTCGTGTCACACAGGATAAAATGAAGAGCAGTACCAGGAAAACCACATAATCTGACTGGGTCAGGGCCTGAGCTCTCGGGAAACCCACAGGAGAACTCTCAGCCTGAACTTTGCCAGGTAATCAGCATTCAGGTACTTCAGGCTCTCAAATCCACGGCATTAGTTGAAGAGCATTTGTCTAAGATGTCCGTTTCTGGTGACAAAGAGTTTGTTTGTTTTTAAAATCTGCTTTAAATCTAATGGGCTGCTGAATCTCCCCAAACTCCATTTGACAGTATTATTTTTCCAGATTAATTTTTTTTAAGAACAAAGGAGCTTGACACCCCATACAGTGTGGAATAAAAACTTTGAAAATGAATAAAAAGCAACCCCGTGACTAATACATTCACTATGTGAAGGAGCAATGGCTTAGTGGATCTGCTATTTCATAGGCAAAAATGCAGAGATTGCCTCTTTTGTCAGTTCATAGATAAAATCCTATTCTTTGTAATCCCTGAAGAAACAAATCAAATAAGCTCTGGCTGAGCTAACCATTTTCAATCCATCAAAGCAATCAAATTCTGTTTACCTGAATCAGAATGATTTCTAAAATGTTATTAAAAAGTAAAATGGAGTTTAACTATTCCAAAAAACTGAAAATGATGTGCAAACACAAAAGGGATAAGATTTCAGTAATTATGTAGACACAAAGTCGGTGCCATCATTTGTACCACAATACAATGTAGCTATGGCATATAAAGATAAAGCTTCCTTTGTCTAACATTACTGCTGCAAGTGATGCATAAACATAATTAATGTAAGAAGTCTTCAAAGGGGCGAATATTCATTTAGTCAGTTAGTTTTATTGCGCTTTCAAGCAAACAAAAGTTTTATAATTTAATAAACCAATTAACTGATTATATATTTCACCCAAAATATTTGTATATCACACATTACTATCATTTCACCAATTGCCATGGTTTTTTCGCAAAACAGAGCCAGCGTGTGGTGCTACAGTTAAAGCATTGCATTTAATGTTCATTTGCTTTGCCCATTATTCTGGAGTGAATGCCATGAGAGGCTTGTGCCTGACTAGATTCCCTAAATTCAGCATCAGGCTTCATCCAAACCCTGTCCCGTAGTACCTTTGAAATGAAATCATTAAGTTGGTCCCCTATCATGATCCTTGAACTGATCTACATGAAAAATAATTCTTTTGTTTGGCTTTTATTTTATATGTACATTTAGGAGTGCTCATAGATTTTACATTCGCTCTACAATTCAAAAATAGCTTTGCTGCTTTAGTTGCTGAGGTCTAATAGAGTCTGTGACATTTGCCATTGCACTTCTGTGCTCTGTCAAAATATAGTCCTAAATTTGTCAAAGCTATGACACAAAAATTATGTCCTTCTTCATTGTGGAACCAAAGCTCATCTGATAGTTATTTCATTGCATAATGAGAGGCAGCATATGCCAGTGGTTAGCATGAGACTGAAAGTGGGAACTCAGCCATCTGCTTCCAGCAAAAACAGTGCCTGCATATTCCTGGAAAAAATTTCATCCCACTTGTGCCTCAGTTTCTCAAGCAAAATTATGGATAAAATGTTGTGCACCTTCTTAGAACATGAGAGCCATTCTTACTGCACTAAGGGCAGAGCAGAAAGGGCACTTGATTTGTGTAAATAAAATCACATGTTTGACCAAAGCATATTATACCTCATGATACAGCCCTGCTGTCAGCTCCATGTAATGCTGGAGCCAATGGATGATCACCCTTGGAAATTCAGTGGGCAAAATATTCAGGCAGTGAAAATGTCCTAGAGGTGATAATTTAATCCCTCCTTCTTGGCTTTAAAAATCAGCAGTGAGGTTTACTTCAGAAACTTCTATTTTGTGAAGAAATACAATTCCTAGAAACTTTGGAATTTGCAGGGCATCCCTAGGCCCTCATTGTGTGAGTCAGAACCCACCACTGCCTCTATTTCTTCTTAAACCTTCATTGTGTTTCAGGACGTTTGGAGGAACCAAGAACCACTCAATCCAGCTGCACGTTTTTTTTAATCTCCTTCTTTGTGTATGTGTGTTATTTTTTTAAAGACAAAATTACTATTTCTGCAATTATTGGCAGTAAGAGGACAAAATTATTGTATCCACAAAAAAAAAACCCAACCAACTCTTTATACTTTGCCTTTGCAACTGATAGTTTAACTTTTACATTTCCCTTTCCCATGCAGCAAGGTGCTCATCTGCATTGACAAATTTTAGGTAATGAGGAATACACCAAAATGTGCAGTGCTGTCCCTCTCATATACACATGCACAACCACACACACACGAAATACTCAGAACATTAAAGAAAGCTGTTAAGCTAATCTGGTGCATCTAAATGGGCAATATATATTGAATCCATGCTCCATTGATCATAATTATTGCGGTGCCCTTTATCAAGTAACCATCTTAAACCATTATTTAGAGATCATTTTGCTTTCCATTACTGTCACTATATTGCAGAATTCGCCAGGAATTGGCGGCTGTGTGATAGAGGGGTGTGCAGCTGTATTAGTCTGGAATCTGCTCCTGTTATCCAACAATGTTTCTAAAATGAGAGACTTAGTACCGTATTCACACAACTTTTGGACAGCCTTTAACTTCATTCTGGAGTGTTGAGTCACTCACACAAGCTTTGTTTACCACATAACTCCTTCCCACCTCAGGTTCTTTGAATATTTCCCTTAAAATTAAATAGTCTATTCGTGAAAATACAGCCTGTTTATATTGAAAAGTATTTCTCGAGATGTAACCGAGAGTTACTAAATGGCTGCACTACTGCTCTGCGTGTTTGAAATGGCTTATGAACCTTCACAAAATCGTTACTATTCTTTGGGTTATGTGAAAGAGGGAAAGGGCAGTATTTTATTCTCAGCTGCCCCTTTCAGACTGTGCATCATGCAAACAATAACATCGTTGCACAAAACTCACTCTATAAACATCTGAAGCTAAATTCAAAGTACAGTATTTTCACAAGTACTCAGAAAACACCTGGCTTGTTTGCCTTGTAAGAAGATTAGAGGAACGCAGTGAGAAAGAGGAAAACATGGTTCTTAATGAGACCAGCATCATTTTAGACTGAATCCCTATCCCAAGCCTCTCAAAGTAATGCACCTGGCATGTGCTGCATGCTGTGATATTAATAGATGTATCAGGAACACAGGTGTTTAAGCTGATACTTGCCAGTTTAACCAGGTGGTAAGGAGATTTTAATGTCTCACAAAAGTAAGAGGATGGAAAAACAGAAGTTTCCGACACTCATCATCAGTGTTAGACTATGAAAAGGTACTAAACATGTTGGATATAACTAAATCAGCATTAATCTTCTGACTTACAGCGAGGTGCGCAGCATATTAAGAGATCAGTTCAACTCTTGATCAGAGTTTGTCCCAGGTCTTAACACTGAAGTGTGGGGGTCCTTATGAGCAGCCTGGATGCTCTGGAGTACTTTGTATATCACAACCCAAGTGACCTCTGGAAAAAAGTCGTGTAACCTTTCAAAGCTTTTTTTATTCCTCTCTGTAAAATGAAGATAATAACCCTTCCTAATCTCAGGACTAGTGAGACTTTAATTGATTATTAGCGTTTGTATAATCATTTTGAGCTCCAGAGAACGTATACGCAGTGCATATGTAATGTAACAGGTAAACATCCTGCTTAGCTGTGGGGACAGTCATCAAATCTTATCTCATTGGGGCTTAAGGTCAAAGGCAGAGAGAAGGCACCTGAACCTGATAAGGGCTAAAGTGTTACAGGAGAACTACTTATGTTCTGAAGAAGTCACCTCTATCACTTTCTTCTTGTCTCTAATCTGCTCTCAGATGCTGTGTCTGCTGCTATCAGGCTATAATCTCTATCTTTCTCCATGTCTGAGGAAGAGCATATTGACTAAACTGGGTGGGAAGTCAAGGGAGAAAGTGCTGTGTCTTCAGAAGTAAGAGCAGATGTGAGTTTGCTTACTTCTTGTCTCTGTAAAACCTCTTCCAGCCTCCTTAGGCCACTAAAAGCCCAATCATCGGTGGAGAAAAGAGAAGAAATAAGGTGAATTTGACTGTCAAAACTGTAATATTCCTCAGAGAGCAGGTAAGCTGTTTCAGTGTTCAGACCATTCACAGACAAAGATGTGCAACCAAATTGCTGATATAATTTCAAAGCTTTGTTACTCTGCAGACACAGTGGGTGTACATTATACCCTAGTGATGGCATAACTGAGCAGGACAAAGTACTTTCTGTTTGTGCAAGGTACTAACAGAGGGATTTGGGTGCTAACAGAGGGATTTGGATACTAACAGAAGTATATGCAGCATGGGATGCTCTACAACTGACAGACATCTTGAGTTCTGAAATATTTTTCCCATTGCTCTGGCTGTGGAAGTCAGTAGAGCACCCCTAAGGACCTATGAAGGAGAGTACTGTGAGGTCCAGGATCAGGTGTGATTGATGGTTTAGGGCAGGTAGAATAGAATCCGTGTCAGTTTAGGTCTCACATACATTTGATCGGTGCTTTCATGTACTTTATTTTTAACTCCACCTGGAACTGCACTGTCTGTAAATATTTCTCAGCTGCAGTAGACTGGGAAGTACCCCCCCACTCATTGTGACTGAACAGAAGAAAGGGAATGTGGACCATTCAGAATGAAGTGCTACCTGTGTGAGATGTAGCAAAATGAAGTTCACTGTCCCCTGAACAAGTCTAAAGGCCAGAGTTCACAGACACAGGAGTCTCTTTGATAGATCCTTGGTCTCCTCTCTCTGGTTACACTGCCTAGCTTGCATGGCTTTTAACACAGGACTTTGCATTTGTTGTGCTGTGAGGTTCAGCGTCTTCCACAATAATTCCTCCACAGGGGCTGTGTCTGCAGCATCTCTGCATTTTTAAAGCAAAATCTCTCTTTACCATGTATGTAAATGTGATTTCAAATTGATGGAGTTACCATCAATAACTTTCTCTTGAAAATTTTGCTGACAGAATATGAGGGATGTTTTGTACAAACTGCCATTTTTCTCCACCATAATGGGGATCAGGAGTGTCAGAATGATTAGTCAGGGAACACCATTAGTTATTATAAGTACTCCTCTGAGGTGGTGTGCCTTCTTATGCAACATATGCTGCATTCAACAATTTGTACCTCCCTAGGTCGGACTAAGCCCTGCTAATTTCCATTTTCCTTTGTATATTACATAATGTAGTTCCCAATTTTGCAGTTCAAAACCTTTCTAGTTAATTTGAACTTAATTGTCTTTAACAGTGTAAAGTATGTTTGCCTTTCTTCTTCCATCCTTTGGAAAGGCAGTGTCCTTGAAAATATCAAGCAGACAGAAAAGGCAAAGCTGGCTCTGCCCTGGTGTGAAGCTGCTGCTCTGTTTATTGGTTCTTTACCAACTCAAGACATTCCAAGATATTATGTAAACTGGTTTGCAAGCAGAATTACTGTCTTTGCCAGTGTTGCCAATTTCCTTAAGTAGTCTTGGGAGGCCTTTCTCATGGTAACATCCCAGTGTCCTGTGTCGATAAAAGCATCTCAACATAAAGTATAAATTTGTTTGTGAACAAACAAAAGCAACTCTACTCAACTCCTTAACCACCCTACAAAACCCAGAATAGTCAGAGCATTTATGCAGTAGGGTGGGGGGAATCTGAAGAACAATCATGTCGACCTTGCAAATATGGCTCAAAAAGTACTCTGGATGCTGAGCAACCAACCTTGACTGTGTTTCTTTAATCTTCCTTGAGGTTAACAATAAAATTCAAATTAAGGTTTTTATTCTGCCCCAAGATTGGTGTTTGCAGATTGCTGCTTATCAGGTTACATCAACTCCTGCTCTCCCCTGCCACGCAGCAGATTCTACAAGGTGTAGTGTTGATGGACGGGAACAGCCCCTTGAGGCTCAGCTCATGTGAGTCATTAGAGAAAGATTTATTTCTCCTTCACTTAACAACAAAAGAGCTTTCCCACATGTGACTTTAAAAGTGTTTACATTGAATGTATTGACTAAGTTTGATTAAGTAATTGAAGTTGCATAATTAATACCATTAAGAAAGATTAATGATTTCTTGAACAGATAAAAAAAATTATGTCCTCTGAAATAAAGTTACATATGTAAGTTAAGAATAAAAGAATGCAGTCAATATCACAGGTAAAGCAAAGTGAAAAACCAAAAGTGACTGTATACTTCCCAGCAAATACATAGCTTGTGTTTTTAATTTTTTCTCCAAAGCTAAGCTGTTTCTTCTTGTCAAAGTATAAGTCAATTATACTGTAGCACAAAAAGAAATCTGCAGTATTTTACTGTCATTGTTGGTAATTTGTCCCTTAGGGTGTTAGTATTCATACATAATTGCATATTGTCTCTCCCTGTAACATTTTCTACTTTCTTTCTCAGTTAGAATAACATAAGAATTATTGCATCCATGGGTTTTAGCAAATTATCCAGCTAACTTGATTTACATTCTATTCACAAACAGAATTACAGAAGGGAAAAATAAATTGGCTTTGTTTTTTTCCTTAACTATCGTTTGGCCCTGAAAGATTAGAGTTTGTTCATTTTTTTTTTTTACTTTGTGTGAGCTTTCTTTAAAAGTATAAACAATACAATTGTCTGCAGACCATATCTGGTCCTTTGAAAGAGATTCACTCAGCGATAGCAATATCATCATATACAATTGTGTTCCTCTAGTTTTGCTTCTAAATACTGGAGGTGGCAGCACCATGCAAAATTCCCACCCTCTTCAATATGGATACTGTAGTGAATGTGCTGTCCTGAGCTTTGGCAGATTTCCCATCTGAAAAGACTTGGGGATGGATGGAACAGTGACAAGTCCCTGCCTTCAGAGCTGCTGGGTCATAATCCAGGAGCCTCCTTGGCTCCCAGTGTGTCAGGGGTGGCCCTGCAGTCACCAGTCACCAGCAAGCAATTCTCTTAGTGAAGTCTTCTGAGGATATTTTGATTATCCAGGATAGCAAACATGCAGGTTAATTGTGAAAAACTGAAGAAGGGCCTTACCCATAGTAGAGTGATAGGGCAAGAGAAATGATGTTGAAATTTGAGGTAGGTAAATGCATTGTGATGAAAATGGAAAAGTACATAGTTTTCCATATACTTAAATGGAGGAAGAGCATTAGGATTATAATGAGATGTTTTGCAGAAATATCAGCCTAAAGCCAGACCCCACTTAAAACAAATAACTGGATATTACAAGGAAAAATACAAAGAACAACACAGGAAATACAATCATGCACCTTTGTGGATCCAGGATGTACACAAAGGGACGTGTGTAGACCTGGAGAAGGCATGAGTAGGGTGACACAGATGGTCCCAGCTTTTCAGTGATTTCCATTTGAATGGATGTCGAGCTCAGCCTGGAGAGGCTGCTCTGTTGTGTGACCTGTGTGGCCAAACGGTGGTGACCTTGGCAGGCCTTCTGCCTGAACTGCAAACCTGGAAATCTCAGGCAGCAGAGATTTGTGGGTGAACACGAACTGCAGAGCAAGTGGAGACCCATTTGGCACCGTTGTTGCTGCTGAACTGACAGGCAGCAAAAAGAGGAGCCTGGCTGTAATTAACAAAGCGGCTTAACTACTAATACCTTGGTAATGTCCCTCGTATTGTAGATGAAAGGCTCAATTGGTAATTTGAAATGAGAACAAACACGCTGAAGGGATGGCGACTGTGAGAAAAAGGAGTACATGAAAACAGCAGTTTATCCAAAACAGCAAGTTTCTGGATGTGCTTGCAGGGTCTTCTGTGGATGCTGGAATCTGCTTTTGCAACTGCTTTTCACAGCTTTGAGCAGGTGAACCAAAGTTTCATGCAAAGTCTTGCACAGCGGCTCCCAAAGCAGTTCAGGCAGGACTTTACCACTATGGAAACACCACAAAAAACCCACCCACACACAAACCAACCAACCAAAACCAAAAACCCCAAACAAAACCAACCAACCAACCAAATAAAGCCCTCTTTGAAGGATTTTTAGAGTATACATCTGCATCAATCAGAACAATTAATAAAAGAGTACAAGACTTTCTGGGAAATGAAAATAAACCCAGCACATTTTCAACTGGGAATTATACTGGGGGAAAAAATGCTTTTGCCAAACAGAAACCTCACAAAACTCTAAGCAAGAAAGAATTTTTTTCAGAGAGGATGTCTATAGAGTGTCACTTTGCTTACTGCATTGAAATTGTATTGTATTGCTATTCTAGTCCCCACCACTTCTTACTGCACCAAATTGCTGCTGCTATCATTGCTAAGTAGCAAAACAGGTTGAGGAGATGAACAATGAGGTAGGCTTAGGCACAAAAGATGTAGGTTCCCCTCGTTTCCCAGTGCATCTGACACTCCAGGAGGCCAGTTGATCCCACTGTGTGAGGGCCATTCTGTAGGATGCAAAGGTCCCAGGCTGTGTCCTCACCCAGAGCTCTGTTCATTTGGCTTTATGCACTTAATCTTTTTTACAAGGGACTGACACGGGGCAGCAAAAGTCCTGCCAGATCCATGGGATCTCCTTGAATGAGAGGAAGCAAAGCTGATGACAGGATACATTTCCATCTTCTGTTTGGTTGCCATACTTTGAACATGATAGCAGTAGGGAATATCCCTTTATAAAGAATTGCTTTATACAGAGGAAATGTTTTTGTGTGTCACAGATGTAACTTTTGGGGACAATACATCAATCTTCTAATAACTCTACAGTATAGTAACTGTGAAACCCACCTCATGGATGCTATTGGCTAATACAGCTTTATCATAGTTACCATTGGTAGACCAAAGAAGTGTTTCCTGAGGTAAAAAAGCAGTGAGTGTGGGTCCAATAGATAATTCCTTCCCAGATATTAATCCGGAAATCATTTTTTAAAAAAAGATTTTTTTTTTTTTTCCGTTTTGAAATCCAGATGATGAATTTTCCAGCATCCCAGTTCTTTCTGCCAGAGTTCCTACCCTCATGGCTCAGTGACTCTTTGTATTCATTGCCCATACAGCATGGGCTGTGTTTGCTTAGCTCTCCTCCTCCTCTTCTGTCTCTCATGAATAACAAAACCACAGGAACAGGCTGAATGTCTCTGGAATCGTTCAGGTAGCAGATGAACTTTGAGTGTTGACTTTTTCACCCTCACAGGCATTGTCCATTTGCTTTCTCCTTATATCCCTGCTCTAATTTGTACGAAGCTATTTGTGATTAGCTGGCATTTACAACCAGGTATTGATTTTTTTATTAATTTATAAAGAGTTCAAACAAACAGAGGTAGTCAATTCTAGCAATAATCCCCCAAGAGGTTAGGAAAGATACAGACAAGTGCACAATCTATAGGCATTGCACAGTGCATTAATGGGGTAAGATTGCAGATGTCTGTGTTCACAATATCCCTTTGTCTGCGTATCAAAGCTGGTAAATACAAATGTCAAGAGAATATTTTCAGCAAATTTTAAATTATTCCACCTCATGTAAAAAGCAGTGTGTTTATTCATTAAAGATATTCTGGCAGGTGACAAGGGATTCCTTCCAAACTTTTGAGGAAAAAGAGGCCTGTCTTAATCACACTGAACATCAAATGCCAGAGGCAGAAACAGACCAGTTTCTGTAGTGTCTTAGCTCAGAAGAAAGGAAGGAGCCAGCTGGGGATCCCCCAAGTTGATTCAAGGCTGTTCAGGGACGGAGGGGAACACACACCAGTTCAGTGTCACAGAGGTGGAGCTACTGAACAGCTTCTCTTGGGGACACTCAGGGTGTGGCTGGGCAGGCTGCAGGAAAGAAAACATCCACGTGTATATGGGTCTTTCTGTAAAAACTCTAGAGCTGTGACAAGATTTCTTTCTCCACATGTGTCAAGTTTCTCTTTTTTGGGGAGTAAGTATTGATAAGCATTCCCCAGAGAGGGGATGTGGTATGTCTGCTTGGGCAACTGTTTTCCAGCAGAACTAAACTTACTGAAATGGATGGTTTGATTAAATGAATGTTTCAGGGGAGAAATATTTAGTTTTCCTTAAGAACACCCACATCTATTTTTGAATAGCAGTAAGGAGTATTTCAGTGGTGTGTTAGCCTGAGTGCTCGTGGGAGACCTCGTAGCAAGGTTTGACTTGAAACGAGGATCATTCCATGCCTCACTAAAGGACGAACTGCACGAATCCATGGATTCCAGGTAGCTGTGAGAGGAAAGCACCTCCTTATTCACGGCCTCTGCCTACTGCCCTCTCCTGAAGGCTTGACAAATTAGGTGCGTTGACAAAAAGTAGCAGCGTGTTATGCAATGAAATGTCCTGTGAATACAGGAGCAGAATGCTTGCAAATGATGGTGAGAATCATCTGAATAAAATAAAACCACCATCAGACAGACTTCAGTGACATGTTGGGGAATGTTATTAGTCAAAGTCCAACAGTCGTGTGGTATTTGGAATCCTCTGGCATTTCAGTGACCTTTTATAAGGCAGATTGCATTGAACAATTAATTTATTTCATGACCATCCCATTGTATCCGAGATAAAAAATGTTAGTCAAAACCAGGTGTCCGGATCAGAGCCGTGTATTGCATTTCAAAACCCATTGAGTGGAAGCTAATTTCAGCAATTTGCATGAGAGCCTTTTGCTATCACTTCTACCATAGTATCAGTGTCAGCTCAATTTTCAGAGCAGCTGTAGCTCAAACACTGACCTGCTGCCTATTACAGTAGTGTAATGAAGTGCAATGGACTAGTAATTATTCTACATTACTGTAGATCAAGTAACATGCAGCTTTCAGTTATCACAATGGAATCCCAGTTCTTGCTCAAAATGAGAAAACTGACCATGAAGTTGATTTAAGGGTGTCATCAAAAATTACTTTCAGAGCCTGCAAATGTACTACTTATTTCCCAGATAGCATCTGATATTGCTGTGCAAATGTCCCAGAGTCACTGCATACTTGAATAAACTAGTTTCAAATAACTAAGTGAGGAGTTCTATCTGAGAGGCAGGAGTAAATTGAGATGGGATGTTCTTAAAATTTCTGGTAATGCAATTGCATTAGGCAAATGATTTCAATGTCTCCTTTCTAACACCATCTGTGAAACATCCGAACAACTTATTCAGCAAATCGTGTGGATTTTTTTTTTCTATTGCTGCATATGAAATATTGAGCATGAATTTGACTTAAAAGCGTAGCAAATCACTCACTACCTGCCTGTACAATCGTGACCTCAGCCTGCCCAGATCATATTTCTTCCAAAGAATGAGCCATGACTGTCATAACCTCTACATTAAGATCTATTCCTTCCCCAATCCTATTGATATGACCGTCTCAAAACCCACATTTAGTCCTGCCTTTGGGAGGGTGAGAACCCTGGAAGCAACTCACTACATAACAGAATGGAATATGGTGTTGGACAAGTGGGGGGACGAGTGCTTCACAGTAATCAAGTTTTGTCACCCATTGCCTTGGAGTAGAAGGGTGACAGAGCTCCTCATAAGCAATTTTGCATTTTTCTGTGTAGGAAAATGGGCTGCTCACTTTGATTTTCCAAATTTAGCTTAGCTAACTATCACCAGTAGTTGCTTAGGAAGTTGTGTTGCTGCAGATAGAGGTAATTATTTCTATTTTTAAGCAAAATTTTTTAAAAGTCTCTTTCCACATCACCATCAGTATGTGGCATGAAATTTTAGCTCTTCCCTGCCAGAGGTAACAGGATATTAAAATATATGGAACAAGCAGACTGGAAAGTTCAACTGTCAAAAACAGTCAATTGTGTCAGGGGGAAAATCAAATTAAGTTATAAAAAGGTAAAATAATCCCTGCAGAGCAATTTGTTGGAATCTGGGTGGTTTGTTTTGGGGTTTCTTTTTCCTAGACTGAGGAGAAAGGGAATGTGGCTTAGATTTTCACTTTCAGCCCACACAGAATTCACACACAGTAATTCAGCTCAGGTAAGATACACTGCAGGATGTCTGGATGAATACACGCTCCCAGCAGTGTGGTCAGGAGACAAAAACTTCTTTGGGACAGAAAGAGGGAGTGCTGGGATGGAAAGGACAAAAGGGTTTAGGGGAAGGTACAAGGCAGAAAATTCAGCAGCAAGTAAAGACTCACAGAATTGTTTGGGTTTGAAGGGATCTTAAAGATCATCCAGTGGGCCGTGGGCAGGGATGTCACCCACTAGATCATGTTGCTTATAAGCATCCCAAATCCATCTCCATTTATACAAAGATACGGGTGATAGTGTATCAGAAAAACGTCTTTCCCTTTTGGCTACACAAAACTGAGAGAGGAGCAGTTGATCTCCAGCATGACAGCTGCACATCACATTTATGAGAGTTTCAGGCTGCCTACAGCGCTCACATTTCCAGGGGATTATAAAACCTGAACTCCTGGTTTTGTAACCCAGCATGATCCTTCCCTGTTCCAGCTGATCCTGGTCACAGGCCGAGGAAACCATGAAGAAACTGCAGCCATGGGCCAGAATTCCAAGAGTAATCATTTCTCAGGACGGTCTTTAAGGTGTCAGTCTGACTGTGTGTCCTTCTGCTCCTGACTCTGCCCCATGGTATCAACGTGAATGGGCTCACTGCAACAGGTAGCACTGCTACTTGCAAATAAAAATGGAGGTAAATACTTGGGTAATGCTAGGAAAGAGTGGGAATGTGAGGTTGCAAATCCACCTCAGACAGGAGGGGTTTTTTCTCGTTTTACATTCATCATATAAAAATGATCACCAAGAGAATGACTTGGTTTTACAGGAGATTTTAAGGAAGTATCTTCCTGCCTTCTTGAAATGCAGGGGGGCTTATTTCTATTATTTTCAAACCTAAAAGCTAATTCTAGATGTGACAATATTCCAGTCAGAGGCACATCAATATGACAAGGCTAATGTGTCCAAGCAGAAGAATTTACATATGGAGACTTGACTATTTTCAGCAAACAACTCATTAATGAGCCATCAAAACTTGATTGTAGCAACTATTGCACAACTAGTCACAGTAAAATAATAATAATCAGAGAAGAATAGCTAATTTTGCATGTTTCAGGTAAAAGAAAAAAATTCACCACGCAAACTTTGTTACAAAGGCATATTTACCACCACTTAATATGTATTATTCACTGGCAATAAATTATGCTTCTAAATCAGGAGGGTAACAAGGTGTTTTCCTGTATAAGATTTAGCTAAACCTCTAGAGTTTTTAATCTGTTTTCCTAACAAAGTTTACTCAGAAACATTGGCTCGGTTCTGACTGTCTGGAGACCCCAAGTCTCTCTGTGTAAACTGAGAGAGGCTCCCCATGCTGGCTCATGCTTTTATTATGGGAATCACAGTAAATGTGATAATTTTAGTGAAGTGTGTGTTCACTGTTCCATCAACTCCTCGTTGTTCTTCCTTGGCATCAGCAGAATACGAATGAAGAGCATTGGTCACACACAGGAATGGTCTCATCAGGCCTCCAGCAGGAAATACACCTAAAATACAGCAAATTGATGGATAGTTTTTACCTGCCCCTATTGACGGAAACATCTGAAACTTCAGCCTTCATCTCCTCACAAACTGTGCTCTGATTATAAAATCTGAGGGTCCAAAGTCAAACTTTGTCAAATCTGCTTTTATTTGCATGGCAAAGTTTCTGTTGGGCCATAAGTCCCACTGGTAGAAACAAATCAATTCTCCTCAGCATCACACTTGGCTGAGGGAGTCTGTCATGGCTGAGTCTTGGGGTTATGTCTCAGGGGGTGTAGGTAGAGAGCAACTTCAGCAATGTATGAGAGCTCCACATCTCCTAGAAAACATGCACAGGGATTTTTTAAGAGAAAAGACTGAAGGGGTAGTATGACCTTCTGGTGTTCTGATGAAAGCCTCTTTGCAGAGCAGTTTAATTCAGCATCCATCTATATGGCATCAGGAGAGAGCATTTGAAATTGTACAGATGCATATTCCTTTTTATTTTTTTTGGTTAGTCTCTCTGTTTCTATTGACTTGAATCTGCTAATTCCTATCTGCCAAAAATTTGGCTCATGAACAAGACGTATTTGAAATGTAAATCTCTGATGCAAATAACCAGAGATGATTGGGAATCTTTTATCAGGATGATAAATAAAATTTTTATAGAAGAATATTTTTTTCCCCCAATAAAAACGCAGTTACTGCCAGATCAGAATTTTCTGTTGGAAAGTTTTTGTTTCCATGAATATTTGCAATTTTCACAGGAAAGTGGAATTAACTGTTTCATTTGACTTGGAACACATTCTAAATCACTTCACAGATTCACAGAATGGTTGGAGTTTGAAGGAACCTCCACAGATCATCTGGTCCAACCCCACTGCCAACGCAGGCTCACGTACAGTGGGTTCCCTGGGCTCGTGTCCAGGTGGGTCTGGAGGAGGAGACTCCACAACCCCTCTGGGCAGCTGTTCCAGTGCCCAGTCCGCCTCACGGGATAGAAATTTTTCCTAATGTTCAGATGGAACTTCCTGTGTCTCAGTTTGTGCCTGTTTCCCCTTGTTCTATCTCTGGGCACCACTGAAGAGGGTCTGGCCTCACCCTCTTGACACCCACCCTAAAGAGATTTGTATGTATTGATGAGATCCCCTCTCAGTTGTCTCTTCTCCAGACCCAACAGCCCCAACTCCCTCAGCCATTCCTTGCAAGAAAAATGCTCCAGTTCCTTCATCATTGTTGGAGGAAGTCTGGGCTGCAGGGACAAGCAGATCCTGGATCCAGGGCAGCAGTGCCTGGCTCCCATACGCTTCCGAGAAAAGCGTTCTTGATGCAGGACATTTAGGGTCGTTTTATCAGCGACTGGAGTAAAAAAACCTTCAGTTTCAAAAGTGCTGAAAGTTTCATTCTGTTAGAGGAACACCCAAATGAATCTGGTTGTCATTTCCGAACTAGAATTAATGTGGCATTTCCATCCCACGCACACAAGAAATCTGCATCTCACTTTTAATCGTGTTTTAAATGGAGAGAAAGGCAGAAATGCCAACATTTCTCCTGGGATAGAAATGCTGTACTTGCTATACTCTGTAAACAGTTTTGAATAGGACACTGTTTCAGTGGAGATCACATTCTCAAATGCATGATTTATGGGCTTATGAGGGTATTAAGCATCAAATTAAGTGTCTGTAAGGATCTTTTTCTCACCTGAAGAGTCCATGACTTTTACATAAACTAGCCTATACTGGCAGAAGGTGAGAGAAATCAATATGACAGAAAAGAGTAAAATAACAAGGCACCTGATAAACGTGAAATTAGCTCCTAAAAACTGTAAAGATCCAGCATGACAGTAAATGCTTCATCTGAGTGAGCAAACTGGCTGCAACTTTAATGCCGTGTCACTGTCTGCCTTCTCACTGTGTTATACATTCCCCTCTAGTGGCTGGTAAAAGATTTATGGGAGGAAATTCTTCCGAGAGCTAGAACCAAATTTGCAAAGGGAAATCAAGGGGAATTAGAGATGTAAATACTCTTAACAACCTAAGCAGGGGGTTCTTACCTCGTGCAGTGACAAAACTCACCCCCCTCGTGCTGCAGGTAGAGATCAAATTGCTCTTTTGCCTGAGTAATGTCGATTAAACCTGGAAATCAAAGGCTCTGCTCCATGTTTGGTGCAGCTTGAGGGTGGGGGACAGAATTAGGGTTAAGAAGGAATTGGAAAAATTCTATTTTGTATAAGTTTGAAAAGTGTTAACAATATTTTTTGGTCCTTTGGTTTTTGTTTGGTTTTGGCTTTTTTTTTAAATAGGTTGAGTAGCCTTATGGTAGCTGTTGTTTGGCTTTCATGGGGGCTTTGTGTGTGTGCACCTTTGTTCGTTTGGGTGCTCTGGGTTTGACTTCCGTCTGTGTCTCCTGGGTTTGGGGATTGGGGTCTGGAGCGTGTGTGTGCTTTCTGACTCTGAGTAAAATCATGGAGGGTTCGCTCTGAGCAGTTTCATTCCTCCTGTTGACTGCTGTGTGCACCTTCCTAAACCAGGGAAAGGAACCATCCCAGGGAGAAGTCACGAGCCAACTGAGCTCCATGGCTCTCCAGCTGCTGGCTGGAGACAGGGACAGTGCACAGTCCGTGGGATACTTCAGGAATCAATCCTCTTTTTTGAAAGGGCGCTGAACTCTGGGTTAAACCTTAACTTTGGATTTGCCCTATGAACCGTGAGCTGGGCTGTGGGTGCAGGGAGCATCTGGGGGACACTCCCACTGCTCCCTTCTCAGGTCCAGCTCCAGTGCTGCCAAAGCTGCAACAGACAACTTTCAATTGCACCATTTCCTTGGCTACTCGGGGCTTAAGTTCACCAGTCTTTGCTGAAAAAAAAAATATACTTTGTTCTCAGTGTGACTATAACCTGTGTTGGCACAGGACTGGCAGTGTTTTGGTGCCAGCAGCCAGCAGGTTAAGTGGCAAAGCAGGTTTCTGTAATTCCTCTAGGAGCAAGCAGAGTGAGCCAGGCTCATCAGCAGGAGGATGTCCCTACCACCTTCCAACTGTGTTTTCAAACAACATTTGGGAGTGATTTATGCTGCGTTATGACACTGGTACCATCTGTTCATCATCATAAGTATGAATGAAGTGATAATGAAGAAAATGTTCTAAGCAGCTAACAAGATGATTACACTTTAATAACATAATTTTGGCATAATTTGGATCTTCAGCGATCTACAAACACTTCATTTCAAAATCTAAGGCTCTGGAGCCTTCCTGCAGTTACACAGAGCTCTCCTCTGACTTTTAATATCAGGGGAAGAATAAAATTGATCTGGAAATGTGTCTGAGGTCCTGCCTCACCTGCTGCTGCCTTACACTGTCTCCTACCTGGCGTCTGCTGTTTGTAGACTCTCAATTCACTTCCTTGCCGGCTTCACCTCTGTTTTGGAAACTTCTCAGAACAGACTCAATATCTTCCCAGGGCAGGAGCCATCTATTCCTTCTGCCAGGGGTTTCCACTTACTCACTGTTTACTTACAGGAAAACAACAGGAATTGTCCATTCCAAATACTGTCAGGGCCCTTCAGGTTTTTTTCCATGGAGAGTAAACTGCAAGTCCAGAGAAAACACAAAAAGGTGGTGATTTTGCATTAGATTCAGTGACATTTCAGAAGAAAAAAAAAATTAGTTGTTTTTGTTAGATTGTTAAAAGATACTTTAGATTTGAGTTTAAAAACTTTTTATTTCAAAATGACAATTTGTATAGAAAAATAAAACTCACGGCTTTAAAGCTGAGGCTTGAAATGCATATTTTCTTTTGGGTCTAACAGAAATGTTTCAGTTCAACCACCAAATGCAGAACTTTGATTTTTCATCTTGGTTGCCGGTACTGTTCCAGGAGGGAATGTCCTGGCCGTCCACAGCAGCACTAGGTCACGCAGCACTGGGGTGAGGAGTTCTATTTAAGAGCCCTACTTTTCCAAACAGACCTGGTGAGACAAGTTTGAAGTCTCCTCCATGATGCCGAGTCACCATAACTGTGCCCTCCTTGTGACCCCTCCATCAGATACTTCTGACAGACTCAACATTTCCGTGTATCTTGGGGCCATTTAGGTGCTTTCTCCAAGTCCATATCCCACATTAGAGGGATGGCCAGAGTAAAACACTGAGGAAAACATTTTGGGATGCACAGATTCAAAGCTTCTGGACAGAACTGAAGGTAACCTGTAGCCAAGGGATGGTTTTGCCTCTGCTCAGCCTGTGGCAGGTGAGGGCCCAGAGCTGCAGCTTTGCACAGGACTTTTGTTCCTGCTGTCAGTTGTCAGTAACTGGGTGACTGCACCAGGTCTCTGTGATGGTTCCGTTGTTTATTGTGAGGAATCCTGACTGTCCCCCCAAGTCTTATGTTCTTCAACACTGCAGCGTGGCAGTGACGCAACCGTGTCAGCAAATGTGCTCCACAGATTTTAGCTAAAAAAAACCCCTCCAAACAACACATTCCTAGGAACTCTTGAGCTGATTTCTTACGCCTGCAGCAGCATTTCTTCACTACTCAAGCAGAAATGCTGTCTAAATATATTGCTTTTTTCTGGGGTATTTTTTACTAATGGGTAATCTTTTAACATCTGTATGACATCTTGTTACCAATGTGATACAGCAGCTTGCTGGAAGGGAAAATGCAGTTTGTTGGGTTGGTAATACAGCAGCAGAGCTGCCATCCAAGCTGATCTATTGTTCAATTAGACTCTACTTAGCTGAAGATATGATCAGAGGGACTAACGAGAACAAGAAACAGGAAGCATAAAGCAGATTTTTATGTTGCCATTTTTCTTTCTTGCATTTTCGTCTTTATATCAGTCTTTTCCAAGCGAATATGCCGAAAAGCAGGGAAGAACCCACATGCAAAGGGGTGGTGCTGGATGGTGCTTGTGTAACCCACTGGCTGTGGCTGCTGAGAGGGTTCGTGCGTGTTGTCCATGACTCATGGAAGAGCTATTCCTGCACCAGGTGGTTAAAACTCATCAGTGATGGGTTTACAAGAAACTCATCCTTAGTCTTTCTCCCCACACATGTGGATCAACGGATCTGCAAGAGGAATCATCATTCTTGTTTACATTACTTCACGGATTCTGGCGCCGCTGAAAACAAATTCATCCCCTCTTTGGGCAAAAGCGCTTCAGAAGACTACCAGAGTGTGGTCTTGTTTATCTTCCAAGCTGGAGAACTGCACAGAGGATGTCCCTTCAGCCCAGAGGAGTCTGAGTGCTCAATGTTCTTGATGCCTTCTGCCTCCACCCCTCTGGGACCGGGAGGGAGGAGAGCCAGGAATTGGCTCTGGAGCTACGCCCTACCCGGCAAACGAGCTCGTCCTGGGAAATTCCATACAAGGAAGCTGTGCTGTTTTCCTCTTGATTAAAGTCCTCACCATAGTCAGAAAATCAAAAAAAAGATATTTGTGTAGACCAAAATCTAGAAAAAATGTAGGTGGCATCTGAGGAAAGCCTGAGGTTCCTGTGTGGACGCACATGATCAACTTCCCCAAAAAGGAATGGCATGAAGAGGTGTTAGCAAATACTCTTCAGTAATTTAAAGAAGCAGAAAAATAAATGAATAAGAACCTACAACCTGAAAGAACTTTGTCTTTCAGAACAAACAAGCTTCTGCTGGTGGTGTACAAATATCTGTCCTAATTTGTTTTCAATCATTAGAAGAAAAAGAGGGGGAGAAAGGGAATAACAGCCTCTGCCAAGTGTTCAGTGATTCTCATATACCTGATTCCCAGCTGCACCTAACTCATTATCACTCTTGTGAGTATAACACTTCCCTGCAAACGCTCCAGCCACTTAGATTTTTGAAGAGGGTTTTTCAACAAGAATGGGATGTGATAAATGCAATTTAAACAAGCCACTTAATCAACTTATTTATATTAGATAACAATATAAGCAGAGCGAGTGAGTCTTCCACACAGAAGCCCTCAAGAAGTCTCTGTGGAAAAGGAAGCACCACAAGATGACTCCTTCTGCCTCTAAATATTTCTTTTCTGGATGGTGGATCTGTGTCTTCCATGCTCAGAATGGGCAGTCAGGACATGGTGGCAGGACAGACCTCATGGGTGGAGAATTCACACTCGGTGAAGATTCATCTGCTCATAATTATTGACTGTAATTGTCTGGGAGAATGAGTAAAGGAAGGCTGGGAAAAAGAAAACAACTTCTAGTTATTTTATAAATGTTATTGACATTTTATTAATTTCTGAAATTTTCTCCGGGAAACCCTATCTTTCTACCACAGTGTTAAATATACACTGAGACCACATAGGGAATATGGAACCAATCTCTGTACTCACCTTCCCATATCCAAAGTGCCCCAGGAAAAAGCTCAAGAAAAAAAATCTGTGCAGGTGGAGTTACCAAAAATGCCAGGGTACAAAAACTAGCTTTTAAAATTGTATTTTCAGATCAGAAATAGGAGGTGATCCTCACATTGGGTGAGGAAGAGAAAAATAGAGACAGAATTTTTATTTTAATTATTCATCTTACTTAATCTGAGAATTTAAGTTGATCCTCATTTTACAGAAGCTCGTGGAATCCCTAATTTGAGATAAGGTCTGAGTGGGGATCAGAGACCCCAAGCAGAGAAGAGGGCTGAGGGAAGTTTAAGCTGACAGAAGTATAAAAAGAAACAAATGGGCTTTGCCATTCAGAGAATGTAAGCAAAGACCACAGCTCTGGAGGGAAAACAAGACAAAATCATAGGAAAACAATTTACAAACCACAGACTCCACTTCAGGAAATGCAGAGGCAAAGGTGAGGCTCCAAGAGGAGACAGAGTGAAACGAGAGTTTGTTTTCAAGAGACACCCTGAAAGTGTGCACAGAAAAACACAAACCAGCCACATTCTGGAATTTTTGTCTTTTTGTCTGTGTAAGAAGCTAAATCATGGCAGCAGATACAAAAAAAAAATTAAATATGTGTAATTTGAACAGATCAGAATTTGTAGAAAATGTTAAAAGGACAGCTACATACAGTGGTGGAATATTACACTGAGCATGAATGGATCCCTTTTTAATTGTGATTCCAACACCACTGCACAAGCTCACAGGAGGTCAGGAGCAGCCCTAAAAATTTTAAAGAATAAATTTAATAATGTTGCAAACAGGAATGCAGACCTTTGTTAGAAGCAGTGGGGAATTTCTGAGCTGGATATGGAGGGAAGGTGTCTCAGCTGCAGGGTCCTTGGGGCTGTGAAACGGAGCAGGCTGTGACGAGTAAGACACACAAGCTCCTTTGAAGATTTGTGAGACAGGGGAGCCCAGCTCAGACTGACTGAGACCTTTTGCTATGCACGGTGTTTTGTCACTTCTCTATAAGATTTCCTTATAATGAATGAGAGCCAAGTCAAATTAGCCTTTTATGAGATTTAGGGTGAAAAATGTCACTTCCTGCAACAGTGCAGCTAAAACTAAATGTTAAATTTAGCTGGTGAGCAGCCTGTGAGAAACTACAGATGAAATGCTCCCTCTCCATCACAAGGACCTTGCCTCTAGAGCATGAGGAGCAACCTGCTCTTCCATCAGGGATGTTTCTGTGCCGTAGCTCAGCTTTCCCCTGCATAACTGTGTGGGAGTGTGGCCACTCAATCCCTTCCCCGGGAGATCCAGAGTGGATCTATCACTCTCCCTGTGAGCACACACTATCAATGGCTTCATCACACCAAAGACTGGGCCTAAATGGCACCTTTCTTAGCTGCCACTCTTGTCTCACCCACACTTAGATTTGCATTTGTACAGCAGGAACAGCTGTCAGCCACTGCTGGCCACATCCCAAGTCTCAGCCAGGTCTGTGGTTTCAGAGCTCCATGCTCACTTGCCATATGGACAATCCTGCAGTAACGTGTCTCCTAGACTATCGTGGGCTGGAACTGGAAGTTCATATGGAAATATTTTTGTGTGTGTGTGTGTGTGCTGGTTTTGCCAAATGTCCTGTTTTAATTATTCATCTCTCCTCATGAATAAATGAAATGGGGAAACATCAAAAGTCGCCAAATTCTCTGTGCTGGTCACAAACACTGAAGGTTTCTTTTTAATGTACAATCAGAAAGTTGGATTAAGATTCACTTCTTTGATATGCAGCTGATTATTTTTTTAATATATAAAAAAGAGAGAAATTCCTGTTTCCTGCAATTAACTGTATTTTTTTTGAAGCGCAACAGGCATAGAGAAATCACATATCTGTGGTGACTCCTTTCAAAGAAAACAATTAGCATCCATATCAAAAAGCTAATTCAGAGAAATTAAAAGAACACATACATCAGTAAAATATAATATTTCCTCTTTAGCACATCTCATTGTGTACAATGTGTCACTGTAAAATTGTTAGGCTTGGAGATAATGAAGAGTGACAGTTGAAGGGTTCAGGGCTTCATATAAGACTTTTGGGTATGTAAAGATTTTAATTGCACATAATTATGAATGTGCAAGTGGAACGATTTAATTTTTTAGCTTTCATGCTATTAGAAGGCTAATAGAACCAATATCAAACTGAGTTAGTTACAGCAGAATTACTAGAAGAAGCTATTTTTTCATTCAGCAATTTAAATTCAATCAAAACAAAAAAAAATTAAAATAGCTCATATGTTTCTCTCTTCTTTTACATTTATATAGTGGTAGCAAGATAAGTGGTGTATGTTATTAACAAAGAGGAAGAAAATAGTTCTTACAAGATTAGAATATCCTGGAATAATGGCAATAGGTAGTGGGCACAGAAGGAAAGGGACAACTGTAAAGTAATAAAGTGGTAATAAAGTTTGAGACTGACCGCTGGCTAAGGCAACTCTCTATTCTTGCTATAAATACATAAACATACCCTCTCCCCACCTTAGACAGAAACACTTCTGCTGATGAGCACAACAAGGAATGAGCTCCATTTTCTGGTTCTATGGGGTTTGTGAGTGCTGCAAACACAAAAAGAGCAGGACAGAATGTTCCCAATAGCCAGAAAGGTGCCTGAGCAGCGCCTTGACTCTGGGAGCCAGCTGCAGTTTTCACCTTGGCAATGTAAATAAGGACTGTATGGCAGGGAGTGTTATCACCCAGCATCCTGCATGACTGTGAGCACTACCACAGCTTCCAGGAAAGCTCAGGATGGGATAAAACAAGGTTTCCACTACTTTCTGCAGGGTTCAGGACTCCCCAGCCTGCCCTGAACTGAGCACCCAGCCTTCTCCCGCATTTTTCCCCCTTCTCTCCGCAGCATCTCAGCTCCAGTTCTCTTTCTCACTCCTACAGCCCCACTTCTGTGGGCATTTCCCGTGCCCTGCCTAAATTCAGGCTCTCCCTGGCAGCTCCCAGCGCTGCGTGCCGAGCGGACACCGAGGCTGAGGGGGCTGGAGTTCCACCCCTGCCCCTCTCGTGCGAGGCCTGTGCCTCCTGTACAGCTGTGACACAGCCAGGGGATGGAGGGCAGGAAGAGCAGCTCTCAGCAGAGAGCAGGGAGAGGAAACAGTGTCCAGACACTCTGCTTTTTCTGGGTCAGAACCAGGCGCTTGGGTTCTGCATGGCTTTTGCGTTCCCCCTATCGTTCCTTACAACGGGGCTAGGAAATGATTTCCTATCTTCCGCTAAACCCCATTTAAGTCCGTCTCTCAGCAGTAATTAGAAGTCTGTTGGTGTTAGGATCTCTTTGCAGATCTTGGACCTTTTCAATTAATTTTAATCAGGTTCATTAGCACTTTTTTTAATGTGTAAGAAATGGGCAAATACATAACTGAAGAGCCACTTACCTTTTAATGAAGGTAACAAATATGCAATTAAAAAAGCTCTGTTTTTCAGCAACTTTGTAGTAAATTAACTTGTTTTGTCATTATTGTGCATGCAGAATGTCACTTACTCTGGAGTTTTGACATAGAATTCTTTATCGTTGGCAGAATTAGTGAGTAACATTAAGAACTAGGAAATTACAATTAGTTCACGAATTAGGTGGGATGTACAATGTGTTAATTATTGAGGGACCAAACTTCATGCAATTAAAATTTAAAATCAAGATAAGAATAATGTATTATTAGGCATCTGAGTATTTAATGAAGTTGTGAATGATTACCAAATTTTATAAATTAATTCTAAGGTTCCTTGACTATTCTTAGAAAATTTTGTGCCGTGGGACTTAGGCTGCAGTTGTTTGTGAATAGAATAATAATAGGAAACTCAGAAATGCTATAGGAAGCTTTTCTTTTTGTTAATTCTACGTGTGCCTGTGAAGATATTTATTAAATATCTTGTTGCTAAAAGATGTTATACTGATGCTTCTTCACCAAGAACTTAATTTCAAATATGAGTTTCACATACAACTGCCATATCCAACAGTTTATTGTCTGCACATCAGGAAGCTGTTGGAGGTTCACTATTCATTGTCAGGGGTCTTAAAGTCAATGGGCTTCTTCCCACGCAGGCCACGTTCTGTCCATGCAAAAAGTAAATACAAAGTAAATGCAAACAGCAGCTGGGATTTGGATCACATCCATGATATTGCACGAGACTTGGTCTCGGGGCTGTGAGTGAAGGCTGGGTAAGTCATGAAGTTAAACCAGCAGGTTGTCACTGTGCAGCAACAGCCAGCCCTGTGTCATCCCCACAAACTCAACAGGAAAGCAGTCCGGTCCACCTCGAATCCTGGGTTTAGTTTTGGGCCCCTCACTACAAGAAAGACATTGAGGGGCTGGAGTGAGTCTAGAAAATGGCAATGGAGCTCGGGAAGGGCCTGAAACATAAGCCCTGTGATTTACAGGAGACATCCCACTAACTCGGGCTGGGGTGGATTTTGTACGAGGAGGCAGCTCTGTGCTGCTCTTTGAGGGAAACGAGGCCGACTGGTGGTGAAACCAGCCAGGGAAAGGCTGAGGACTCCCATGGTAACCTCTCCACATGACTGCAGCTGCTTTTGATGTAAGAATCCCATGGCTGAGAAGAAAGGTGGCTCTATCCATTCCTGTCTTCAAGGGCCACTTACCTACCCTACAAGTACAACCATTAAATTTCAACAACTTCCAGAAAATTAAGTGTTTCTCTTGTAAAATCTCCCTCTTTCATCATGCTCTCTTCTTTGTGAGAAGAACTGTAAACTTCAGAGCAGCCTTGCTGCCGAGTTCTTGGATACGAGCCTCAATTTTTGCTACAATTTCTCCAGCTCAATGAAATAAGTCTGCTACACTCATGGATCAGTGCCCCAGATGATTGTACATCATTTCCCATGTGAATCTAGTCCCTATTGGCTCCACTAGATGGATGATCCCACAGCAGAGAAACCTTGAAAAGTTTGCAGCAACAATAGGTCCTGTGTAAAAGCTTATTTATTTATTATTTCTGTCATAATGAATGGCAGCGTGTGATGGAGGGCTGTGTGTTAGAACACCCTGGGTGCCTGGTGCTTTCAGCCCAAAAAAATCCATCAGTCCCAGGACAATGTCTCTGTATAAGGAGGCTTCCAGAGTCCCTTTTATCCTGCAGGATGTCACATTTCACCCCCTGGCAGTGGCCCCATCCTCATGGCTCTGCCCAGGCTCCCCTGCTGGCTGTGGGTGTCACTCCTGGGCCTGTGCTGGGACATTGCAGTGTGGGTGCTGAATCTGCATGCAGCCCACAGAAAAGGCTCTGTGTAAACTATCTTATTTATTTCACTATCCTTCCCCCATTCATCGGGCAAATTATCACATGTGTATTTAGTTTCAATAAGATAAAAAATTGCCTAATAAAATATTTACTCAGCCTTTGTCCCTGCAAGTGTAAACTCATGTAATTACAGAGCACTCCAGAACCTGTGGCTATAAATCTCTAGAAATAAAATCCTCAGCACACTGACAGAATAAGGCTCCCACTTACTGTGAAAATGGGAAGCTAGTCCATGCCAAGGTGTTAGATTAACTTAATGTGCTCCAATTCATGCTCCTTCTCTCTCTTGAGTCTTCAGGGAAGGATGTTTATCTCTTCCTACTGCCTAGAGGTGGCTGTCATTACCTTTCCATCCTAGGCTGGAGAAGTGATGATCCCACCTTTTTCTCTGAAATCGTTGTCCCTTAACCCAATACTGATTGGCTTTCATTGCTGGCAGTCAGTAGCACCTGGGATGTGCTGTTCAGAAAGGCTGATGTGTATGGACGCCCTTGGAAAACTCAAAGTATCCCAGTAACAGGGAGGCTTTATCTCAGCTATTTACAAGCAGCTGGTACATACTAAGGTGCTCTAGCCTGATCGTGGGCAGAGTGCCCACCTTCCATGGGACATGCTGCCAGCAGAGACATGGTGTGACCAAGCTGCCCTTTCCAGGAAAACATTCCCGAGGCCTCAGGGCTGAATCTCAACAGGGAGTGGGATCCTGTGCCCAAGGAGGCTGCATGCAAAAGGCAAACACTCAGCCATGATCTGTTCACTGTACGGGCAGGGGAGAAGAGAGACTATTATTCTTTTTTTTTTCAATAATGTTTAGGTTGTAGGGCTTTAGCACAGAGGGATCAGAGAAGAAGGGAGCACAAGGAATATAACAACCCCTTTTGTACCTGTCACTTTAATGTATGCCTGCTCCTACTTTGGCACAGCACCAGAGTCTTTGAAACACAGGAGAGTGGTAAGGAGTATATTTTGAAGGAACTTTTAATTAAGTCTGCCCTTGGGCTACTGAGCAGAGAAAGGTGGGAGCGCCTGTGGCTGTTTTTAAAGGGTTCCTCTACAAAGGCAATTTTTTTCTCAGGCTATCACAAGTCTAGGATTAGGGCAAAAAAAAAAACCCAAACAGGTAACTCCTCTAACTCAGCAGGTAACCTAACCCACCAGTCCCTGAAAAAGCAGAGCAACGCAGGCTTTTTACTTCCCCAACTAATTACTTGAATAAAGCACTGCTTGGAAGCAAACCAGGTATCAACATTGCATTCAGCATTGTCACTCCAACCACGCAGCCAGCAAACAGACAATAGGGGAAAGTAGGGAGCAAAGGAGGAAAATGTTCCTGACCGCTGGCCCTGTGGAGAATCAGGGGTGACCCTCAGAAAGCCCTTCACAGAAATGGGGGAGCAATCCTGTCCTTGGGGACCGGTGAACCCCTTTGGGAATGAGGGAATTCTTCCTGATGAAAACCCTGGTTGCTTTTTTCTCTTAGGTGGGCAGAACACTCCAAAACACATGCTTTCCTTTGGCAGTGTATTTTCGGTCTGAAAACATTTCACTGATAAAAAATCCCTAATAAGATCTGCTACAAGCTCCTGCCGAGGGTGACCCAAGATGACAATAGCTGGAAGGGGTAGGAGGGAGGAATTTCTTCAGTTAAAAATGAAAGTCAAGCACCACCCAAATTTCCAAGTGGCTGTGTTTATGAAAAGGAGGCTGCCATATCAGCTCAGGTGTTCCTGTGGATCTTTGTGTGAACCTCTGAGCTTCATCTCAGAAACCAGTTCACGCCAGGAGTGCCCAGTGCCGCTTTTGCAATGGTGCATGCTGACATGAAACACGTCCTGCACTGATACATGCAACAGAGCCTGCCTGAAACGAAGCCAGGCTGAGCTCAGCTCTCACTCTGGTGATGGAACTTCTCCATTTCCAGCCCAGAAGGATGACCAAGGATGGCAGCTTGGCACTTACAGACATATCTCAGGTCTCCTTCATACCTCTTTCATCCTTTTCCCTCACTGTCTCTCCGTGTTGGTACCAAAGAAAACTACTTCATTCTACCCAGCCAGCAAGGCAGAATTGCATTACAGAGAGTTCAGCCTTTAAAAGCAGAACAAAAACCTCCTGTTTCTTATGGCCTGGCATGCCTATTCCCAGAGTCTCCAACCGCAGATGATGTTTTGGTTGCAACCAGTGCTGTTCCAGCACCCGAGAGGGGTGAGAGCCCTGCCCTGAGGGCTGCCACGTGCACACGTGCACCCACCGCTTTCAAAAAGGATCACAGCAGCCTAAAATCAGTGACTGAAGGCCTGATTTTCTCCCCGTGTCTGACCAGTCTTAATAAAAAGCAAACATCCCCTTTGGGAAGTTGTATTCACGATGCAAATTTAATTTCGAAAAAGGCCTGCTTCAGAGTCACCCGGGCAGCTTTAACTCGCCACGAACGCTTCCACCAGATGCCACCCTGTGGCTGAAAAACACCTTTCCCAGCTGGTGGCCAGGGGAAGGGCTCCACTGCCCCTGGAATTGCTGTATCCCATAGCTGTGGGGCAGGCCGTGGGCGGCGAGGGGATCCCGTGCCACGGGCAGGTGCGTCACGGCCCCCGGGACGTGCGTGCGAGGGTGTGACGCCACGGCCGTGACGTCTGGAATGTTCCTGCCTTGGGAAAACGGCGCTGGCTGCCGCCCAGGGATCTTTAATAGGGACCGAACATGGATGTGGGGATGCTTGTGTGTAATTATACACAACGCATAGGGCCATTTTCCATGTGGGAGCAGTTGGAGCCCTTTGATCCTTCTCACCCGTAAAATTGGGCTGGAGGGGCCTGGCGTGGGGTCACGGAGGGGCTCGCTGTCATTCCAGTCAAGGCCAGGGCTGCGCCTGTATTTTCTCATTTCCCATGATTGTTCAGGAAAGAGATTTCTCTGCACAGCTGGAAGAAAGCAGGAGAGCACTGCTGGCGTGTTCTGGAGCCCAGCTCGAAGGCCTTTGTGGGCAAACCAGAGAGCTGCTCCGGGGAGCTTTGCTGGGGCCAGAGGCTGGTGGTGCCCCTTCCCTGCATTCCCCAGTTCTGGGGAGGGCACTCCTCACTCATAGCACAGAGTGGGGATCCTTGGCTGAGAAGAGTCTGTGGTGCAGGGATTACTTGTGCTTGGGGTGGTAATGACTGCAAGTGGGGGGAAGCCCACCTGCACCCCAGACCCTCTGCCAGCCAGGATGCCATGTGCCAGCACAGGAACCGGGGCAGCTGCACTGCTGGACTCCAATATCTTCTTGAGAAGGTCTCAGCTTGCCCCCACAGTCCTTCCTAATTGCAATCTGCTTTACCTGCACCCATGATCCTGGTACAGGTGTGAACAGGGCAGGGCCAGAAAGCAGCTGCTCACAGATTTGAATGGGGCTTTATTATAGCAGTGCCTATTTTTTGTGCTTTCCACAGTTTCCTGACTCGATGATTCTGAAACTATTTCACGAGAAGGAATTATATACCACAAATGCTACACAGACTCAGTTACTTCTTTTCTTTTTCAATACTTAAAAAAAAAAACCCCAAACCTCCTCACTTCGCAAAGACAGCTGGGAGTTTAGTTGTATTTTCCATAGTCTGTCGGGCATCGGGTTGTGATTCCCCAGCCTGAGTTTATTTCTGACTCTGCCACTGAGGTGTGAGTAACCCTGACCAGACCACTTGGCCCCTCTGACTCAGTTTCTTCTTTTCTCTTTTCTTTTGCTGCAGTATAAATTCCTTGATACAAGAGCTGGTTGTTTGCATTTGCAGGGTGTGTCGTGCTAGGAGGGAGAGTGCAGGGCCAAAGCAAAGGCACTGAAGAAACCCTGCAAACTGTGATAAAAACAATCAACTGGCCAAAGACAAGGGGGTTTCATTGCACAACTTGTCTGTCCTCCTTGCTAAACCTAAACCCGAATTCCAGCTGAGCCTCTGGATAGTCCAGATCCAGGCTTGTCCCAAAAGCTGCTCCAGACCTCATGGCAGCACTGCCATGCCCCTGCTGTCCCTGCACCCAGACCCTGGGGACCTGCAGGGACAGCACAGCATCACAAATCCTCGTGCTCAGAGGCTTTCCTCTGCCTGACAGGCTGCTGACAAGAGTTTGTTTGCAGAGCAAAATCCAGAGAGGGAATGCTGGTGAAGGGTAAAGCTGTCTTTGTGCCATTTTCTCACCCACACTCACCTCTGCAGTCCTGCTGAAGCTGAGGAAGATGTCTGGGTGTGGAACCACCTGCCTCAGGGCCCAAATGTTTTAAGGAATTTTGCACACATGGGCCCTTGCCGGTGAATCTCCCTGGAGCCATTTGTTCTGCCCTCCCTGTTGCTAAAACATGAGAAAAGACAGCGTTCTGCCTGCACGTAGCAGTGTTAACCCAACCACCCCCCCAGTAAATCCTCACCACCTAAAGGTACTTGTAAACTCCTTCCATCCATCCTGCATGGACAGAGCTGCTTGATTTAAACTTCTCCCATTTCTCAATCTTCTTTTTTTTTTCCTGGGCTATTTGAGCCACAAAACTGGCCAACAGACACAGCTGGGAAACACACTGCAGCACAAAGAAAAAATAATAAAGGCTGGGAGGAGTTCTTTTCCCCTCTACAGAACTGTAATTGGGTCTTCTTTTTTTATTTTTTTTTAAGTTCAGTTGGGGTATGAACTCCTTATTCGTAGTTTGACTTATGGGAAAGGGAGGGCATTAGCATATTTATAAAAATTTACCTTGTTCTGAGACTGTAGACATGCTTCACCTTATAATTTCATGATTAGTGTCATTTCATCATGGGGGAAAAGCCACTTTTTCTATCCAGCGGCACAAAACGAATACAAATCAAACACATGCTTTCTGGAATTATTCACACAATGTTTTCAAAAATCAACATAGTTCAATAGTTGAGCAATAAATTTTCTTACTAATGAGACACTAAAAAATGTTTTTGATGTTACGCCCAGGGAGAACTAGTTATTGCAGATTTATAGGCAATCTGTGCAAAGACTGTCCTTTGCTTCCAATGAGTTTCTAATTTTGATTTGATGATATCCAGCTGCGGAGATTTGGCCATGATATTATATAACTTGTGGTATCACATCTATACAGTATTTTGTTCACCCTCAATGACTGGCCTTTTCATACACGAGCTGGACTGCAGCGTCCCACAGTTTCCCTGTGCAGACAGCCATGGCAAGCGGTGTTTATGGATCCCTTTAAGGAGTGTGTGTAGTTACAGTACGTGCATCTCATAACTCTCTGAAATACAGGAGGCAAATTTAAATTTTGCTGGAAATGCAGCTTTTCCTTTCACTTCCTCCTGCTCTATCCATGGCTGGGAGCTCGGAGCAGGTTGAGGCGTGGGCAGTCATGCACTGCAGGCCTTGCTGGCAGTATTTTGTGGTTCCTTTTGTTCCAAGAATTTCTTCCAGCATTAGGCTGGAGCCAAGCCAGTCAGGCTTGTCCGAGCCAGGGGCAGCCACCACCCCAAGGACTGAAGTCACCATAACCCAATCCCACAGAGAGGAAGGTTTGGAACAGTCAGTGACGGACGGTCAGTGACCTCTTGAGACACCATTTGATCAACAGGAAGCCTGAGAGGGAGGGTTTCCCAATTCAGGCCTGGAATATTCTCTCCGCTTGGTGAAGTGTATTCAGTGATGGTGACCACTGATGCATTCCCTGGAAGTAGCCATCAGTGGGCCATGCAGGGGTTCATTCCCGTGACCTGGCTGAGACCCTGCTGCAGACCAACTCAGCCCTTCCCTGGGGACATTTTTAATCCGAAACAAACCCAGCGGTGCCGGCATTGATCCTGCTGGCAGGCCTCCTTCCCTAGGAAATGAGGGAATGTGGTATCTCTCAAAGGGTAATAACAAGGCTCCTTGCCTGGATACAAGAACGATGAGTGCTTCAGAAGTGCTGATGATTAAGGCCCGTGTTCAGGACGCTTGGAAGAAGCGGTCTCCAAGACGAGGCAGCCACAAGCCAGTTTGCTCCGCTGCTCGCCCGCCTTCCGCCCACATGGCTGCCATGTGGGGAGGCCACAGGGAGCCCCGGGCCAGCATTCCCAGCAGGAGGCTCCCGCTCCAGCTGTGCCTGAGCACGCAGGGCTGCCCGGGTGTGACCTGCCGGGCACCCGGCACAGCCCGGCTGCTGCTGCGAGCGCAGAACCCGCGGGTAGCCCAGCACACAAGGAGAACTGTTATGGTTTAGAATCATTTTTTTAGGAAGTCTGCAACTTGAGCAAGCTGCCAGTAACTCCCAGGCTCGGCTTCTGGCGGAAGACAATAAGACAGTGGTGTGTTATGCTGAACGGCTGCAAACAAAGGCTACGGGGCTATTTTTTGCCTAAACAAACTTTTCTGGCTGAAAAAGTATGATGAGGAGTCTGTGGCCACCCTAAATGGTGTTAAATTAACTGATAACTCACAAACACTTCAGTTAGTTATTCTTCCAAAGGGCTGCACCCATGGCAGGGACTGCAAATGCCTTCGGCAGGCGCTCCCCTGGGAATCAGGAAGAGCCATCCCCTCGTTCCTCACATGCCATGCATATGCATAATTCCATATAAATCGTGGGTCTGAGCAACACAGACACACTAAACAAAGTTAAAAGTTCACAGGAACACATTCAGAATGACATCTTATTCCCAGCTTTCAGTAAGCACGTTATACATTGAAGAGCTGCCATTCTTTTTTTTCCTTCATAACCCAGAGTTTTGGTCCCCTCCTCCTCACATGCACTTTCTCTTCACATTTCTATCTCCAAATTCACTTCTGATGCAAACGATTCCACTGGCAGCTCACAAACATACTCAGAAAACGCAGCCAGATGTCTTACTTGGATTTCAGGAAGGCAGAGAAGTGTCAGAATGAAATCTGGATGGCTATGATGCTGCCAAAAATAGTCTCTGCGCTCCCTCTGTGTCTGTGAAGATGGATCTCAAGGCCAAACACAGAAATTAGCTTCCATATCAACATTTTACTGTCACTTTCATCGCCACGCCAATAGATTAGTTAAAATAACATCGTTTACTGGCATGGAGTGTTATTGCAAACAGATGTCATTGTTAGGATAAAGACGAGTTCTACTATTTCATCCAGGAACTTATTCATGGAAATTTTGATTTTTCTCATTGAAATAAGAAACAGTTTTCAGTCGTTGAATCTTTCACCCCTCAAAAACACTTTAGGGTGGGTTTTGGGTTTTTTTTTGTTGTTTCTCTCTCCAATAAAGTAGAAATCAGCATTTTGCTTGACATGGCATAATTCTGGTTGTTATTTTCAGTTAAAGGTTTTCCTCCAGTGAAAGGCAAAGTTTAGTTGGCAAATATCTATGATCTGCTCTGATTTCCTGTATATCTTTCATAATTGTATCTAATTGCATACAGTTTTCTTCAACTCTTCCTCATCTGGAATTAAATAATTCTAGTCTCAAGTATGTTCATGTTTTTCTATATGTCTGGTCATTGAGCCACCTTCTCTGTGTTATTCAGATAAAACTGGACATTTATTTGTCATGATTGTTTTTTGTTGCCTTCCTTTATTATGAAGGGAGTATGTATGGATAGTGGATACACACTTGCCTTCATTCATTAGAAGGGAATATGAAACAGTGCAGTGTAATGAGATCAGCCACCAGAGCACAGCAGCTCAGGAGGGATAAAGCAAGGGTGCACCAGGCAGAAATCTGAAATCTCAGTCCTGCTAGAATAAGAGACAGTGCTCTGGTTGACTTCAGCAAGGATTCTAGGATTTCATCCTAAGAATTTAATAATGCTGCAGTCCCAAGTAAGTTCAAGCAGAAATTCGTGCTCACTGGCATAGAGTAAGGCTTCAGTCCCACACAAACAAAAGCCTATGCATTTGAGTAAAAGGATTTCGAGTCCCTACATTTTATTTATTTAATCTGCTTACAGCATATTAAATATTTAAAAACTACATTGTAATAGATTCTATGTACCTCTGAGAAATAACCATAAAAATCACCCAACACACAAAAAAATGCAATAGCGGCCAATTTGTATTCTTACTCATTCTGCTCCAGAGAAGAGAGAAGAGAAGGGAAGGGAAGGGAAGGGAAGAGAAGAGAAGAGAAGAGAAGAGAAGAGAAGAGAAGAGAAGAGAAGAGAAGAGAAGAGAAGAGAAGAGAAGAGAAGAGAAGAGAAGAGAAGAGAAGAGAAGAGAAGAGAAGAGAAGAGAAGAGAAGAGAAGAGAAGAGAAGAGAAGAGAAGAGAAGAGAAGAGAAGAGAAGAGAAGAGAAGAGAAGAGAAGAATAACCAATCAGGTCATGTTTGGCACCTAGTTTCATGTATATGTTGACTCACTGCTGCTCTCTGGATCTATGTATTCCTCACACCATGACTAACAGGTTGTACATAGCTTCTGTGTGAAACTTGCAGCATTCCCATTTCATGAGCTCTGGTGCCAAGGTGGAAACTCTCAGAACTTCAACACAGCCCTGGCCCCTGCTCATGCTCACATCAGTGGAAAAGTGTCTTTAGACCTCAGTAATGGAGGGTGAGTCACTAAAATCAAAATCCTTTGGACAAAAAGCCTACTATAATCTATTTTTAAATTCCAAAATCTGCTTAAGTCATCTTATAGTATGTGAGAATGGACACTGGCAAGAAAAGACACTTTTGTAATGTAAGATAAATGTTTAACATGGGAAAAACGGGAAGAGCTTAAATTAACAACCCTAGAGTGCACACAAAATTAGCTGGACTCCTGGAAAATCCCGAGTGGATCTCTAGGCACTCACAAAGACCCTGGAGTGGGTGCAGGTGGGATCAGTTGGGCAGCAGGAAGGTACAAATCCCCACCCCACTGGAGCCAACAGGCACCCAGGTACCCTGGAAAACACTGACCTAAATCAGCCTGACTGCAAAGGGGCATAAAGCACAGAGGGACAGAATGGCTGGAGTTTGAAGGGACATCTGGAAATCACCTGGTCCAACCCCCCTGCTAAAGCAGGTTCACCCCCAGCAGGTGACACAGGATTGCCTCCAGGTGGGCTGTGAGTATCTCCAGGGAAGGAGACTCCACAGCCCCTCTGTCCAGCCTGTTCTAGTGCTCTGTCACCCTCACAGTAAAGAAGTTTTTCCTCATATTCAGATCAAAGTTCTTGTTTCAGTTTTTGCCCACTCAGTCGTGTCTTCTCCAGGGTAAAGAGGTCCAGCTCCCTCAGCCTTTCCTCATGAGAGAGATGCTCAAGTCCTCACAAGGTCCTCGAAGCCCTCCACTTGACCATTCCCAGTAGTTCTTTGTCTGCTCACTGGCACTAACCCTCTCCTCATTTTTCCAGCACAGGGTGCTGGAATCACAGCACTGCGGTTTTCTGGGATGGCCAGAACAGGCTGTAGAGCAGCATTTGCCTTATATCCTCACTCAGAGCCCTGTGCTGAGTTGCTTAAATGCGTAAAAATCTTGATCCTGCATCTCCTCTGAGTGCCTACAGGGACCACCGCTGTGTCTCATTACGCTGAGCTGGGAAAAGAGCAGGAGTTAGTTACTGATGGTGGAAGAGCCCCCAGAAACTCTAGCTGGAATTTCTATCTTCTTCTGCATTTGCCTTTACTGTAATTATGTCTCAGAATAATTTCTGTGTCAATCTCCCACTCCCAAATATAAATGTCACTTCTCTTGCCCGGATTCAAAACAAACTGTCAGTTTGAAATAGCTTCTAACACGTTAATAATGAAATACCGTTTTACCCCCACTGAGAGTAAAATGCTAGGACTAATCATACCATTCTAAAGGGCTTATAAATCAATAAACCAAGAGGCAGTGAATGAGCAAAATGCTGATTGAAATCATAAGCACATCAAGTATCTGCAGATAATCAGCGTCACATGTTTAAAATAAATAAATAAAAAAAAAGAAATGGTTTTGCCTAGACATGTGGATACACACATGATTAGCCTTGCTAGATTTTATTCTCACAACGTGGTTTGATTACCTCACCAAGGTAGATGAAAGCACAACTGAATGTTAGAAAATGAGGGCAGCAGATGACTTTGTGATGTGACATTCATAACCCGAGTTGTACAACCTCATAATAAACAGTTTCCAGTAGCTGGGACTTCTCCTGTGTCTATTTCCCCTCTTCACTGCTGGGATGCCAGCTGGCAGCTCTTAGCTGGGAGCAGTTCTGATGCAGTTTCTCAGGTCAGGGCTGTGTCAGATGGCCAACATTGTGGCTACCAGCTAACCCACATGCCTGTCTGGGGTCACAGAGTGGGAACTGCTGGAGTGAATCCCGTCACACACCTCAGGCCCAGCTGCCCACTAACCCAGCCCACGCTGCAGCATGGGCAGCTCAGGGCTGTACCTGTCCTTCCCACCTGCAAAGTGTCCAACAGAGTTTGCCATTGTTTCCTCCCCCTGAAGCACATTTTGTGACATTGGCCACATGGAAATTTTGGAAACAGCTCCAAGGGGATACTTGTTCAACATTGGCTGCTACGGTGTCCTTAGCTGGATGCACAACACACCTGAAAATCATTCCTGAGGGAATCACACCCTCCCACATCCCATTGAGGTTAAGGCAGATTTGAAGATATGGTGCTGGGGAAAGCTTTTCTAATATTCATTATATTCTCTTTAGTCACACATGACTACAGTTAAAGAATTCCTTCCCGGTTTGGAGGTGTCTGCAAAGCTCTGGTGCATAAAGTGTTGTCAAGCTTTCAGTTGCTAGGGATTCCCAAAATGTTGGTACTGTGGAGGTGTCCAAGCACCTTAGTTTGGGCCCCGAAGCCCTGGCAACACAATCCAGTGTTTGCAGGGGTAGAACCTCCTGTGTAAGACCCTCCTGAAGAAAGGAGCAGCCCTTTGTCGACTGACACTCCATCACCAAACCCACTGCTGCTCTCCCTGCATTTGTCACCCAAACCCCATCCCTTTTATCCCTGGAAAGGAGCCTGTAAGAAATCTCTAATACCTTGGAGGTGGCATACTGTCATTTTTTCTCAAGCAAACCTTGTTTCAAAAGTAAAGAATGGCACTGGATGTACAGAGACGACGTTAGATGCAAAACACCAACACAGCAGCTCCTCAGTTTTGTGGAAACTGGTGACAGCAATTTCCTGTGTGAGAGTAAGAATGGTTCTTATTTACAGTCAACTCCAAATTATTTCCTCATATACTTTATTGAATCTTTCTTAAAGATAGATTCTGTAACCCTTATTGAATCTATTTTGAGAAAAAAACTTTACATAATGCATCAAGAATCGTCTGTAAATTCTTCTTCTGAATTGTGATGCAACATATCGAATAAAATACAACAGGAATGAAGATGCTGGGAATTTATGACAGTTTTTAATTATAAATCTCGGAGTAAATGAGCATGAGATTCTCTTGCTAGAGAATTGTAAATTAAGTTAATGGATATTGAGATTAAGTCCTTTTTAAAACTTATTTTGCAATACTTGATGTTAATAGAAACTTACGTTGTGTATTAGTCCAAGTGTGTTTAAAGACTTTTAGAGTCATTATTCAATGATGGTGCATGTTTTAAAAAATTTGCATTTCTGAATAGGTAAATGGATTAATTGAGAGAGGATCATGAAAAGCTTTGCAAATGCGTGTTGATGAACTTGTTAATAAAACATCACAGGAAACGTTTTATTCACACAAGATAGGTAGGCTCACCCCTTGTTAATATTCAGCAAAGTTAAAATATTCCTGTGAAGTGGCATTGGGACGTCATGATCTTCAAGTGATATGGGGTAGGAACTTCCTTTAATAAAACCTTCTGGGGAAACACACCACATCAGTGGTTTAAAGTTGCCACATGTTTGTGTCCCGTGGTACACGTTATTTGCATTGTCTCACTGAAATGCTGCTGCTGCCATTTAAAACATTTCCCCCCAGGTGAGAGTAGCTCTTCACAAGTGAGGTATCTCTTAATAAATGCTTTAAAAACACAGTGGAAGGTTCTTGGTATGGAGCTCTTTTTGTCCTTTGTAGGATGACTGATATTTCTTCATCTCTTTACTTCCTCTAATAAACGTTCAATGAACATATTTTTTTCACAGGGTTTATTAATCTACAACTCTCAGTCAGTCAGGCAGTGTCTTGTAGCAACTTGCATGTGTTGGATCCGGTGAGCAGGGTAGCAGAGTGGTGTTGCAAGAAACAAATCCTGCAGCATTGTGGAATTCAGGCATCAATCTTCAAAAAAGTATCCAGAAGCTTGGCCTCTGCTGAAACTCAGTGCAGATTTAACCTGGTGCCTGGGAGGTGGATATTTCAGTGAAGCCAAGAAGCTCAACCATAGATTTTCAGATGTGCTGCCTCCAGCTACACCAAAGCTCGTGAAGCCCAGCTCTGCACCACTCTACAGCTCATCACTGTGGGTCTGTCATTATTCATCACCATTGCTTTCTGTCACTGGGGGCTCTAATTCTTTTGGGGATGTCAACTGAAAATTTTGTGTTGATTGTGTGATTGTGTTTGCATTCACAGAGGCAACTGAGGGTTCAGAGAACATCACAGGGCACCAGGACAGGATGTTACTCATTACCAACATGGCACTAAGATGAGAATATTGTTATACACTGGAAAACAGAAAGAAGTTGCCATTGCCTTCCACATGACCTTGGAAAGTTTCTCCTACCTGCCCTTCTTCACAGTCCACCCAAGTTGTCACGTCTGTCTCCAAGAGCTTGTGCCTACCACCAAAATCCCTACTGGAAGATACTCTGCAGAGTCATCAGTCACATCTAAAGCCCTCAAATGTTAGGAAATGTCAGGATTTAAGCTGCTGAGAGAACCTTATCTCTGCCCTTTGGTGTGTTAGTGCTGTGCAGGGTAAATCACTACTCCAGTGAGTAAAGCCAGAGATATGTAACTCCCTGTAGCAGTAGGAGTGAAATGGGCCACTAATTCAAATGTTTCCAACATGTCTACTGTCCCTTCAGTAAAAGTTTAACACCTGCTCCATCACTGTCCCCCGCTGAAGTCGCTTTACAAATTTTTGAGCTGTACTTCAAAGAAGGAAAAAAAATAATTGAGTAACCTGGCTTGCAATAACATTTCTTCTTAGAATGGTTCATTCCCTCTCTCCCCTGGCCAGGGAGCACCTTGTAGGAGCGAAAGGTGCATGAAGCCTGGCTTTGGTGGAGTTTATCCATTCCGTAGCTTCCGCTGACACCTGCTGGAGACAGGGATTTCCTCTTCGATCATTTTAAATTCTCTCTGCAGACTGTGGGAGGGCTGGGCAGCACTGCCTCCGGCTCTAGGGCAACACACAAGAAGGACTGGAGAGAGTCCAGAGGAGGTCGCAGAGCTGTTCAGAGGGCTGGAGCTCCTCTGCTATGGAGACAGCCAGGAAGAGCTGGGGGTGGTCCGCTTGGAGAACACTCCAGGGAGACCTTAGAGCCCCTCCCAGTGCCTAAACAGGTAGAGAGCAGGAGAGGCACTTTGCACAAGGGCCGGGAGTGATGGGAGAATGGGGGATGGCTCTCAACTGATGGAGGGTGGGTTTAGATTAAACATTACAAAGAATTTCTTCCCTGTGAGGGTGGTGAGGCACTGGCACAGGCTGCCCACAGAAGTGTGGCTGCCCCAACCCTGGAAGTGTCCAAGGCCAGACTGGATGGGGCTCAGAGCAACCTGGACTAGTGAAAGGTGTCCCCCTGCCCATGGCAGGAGGTTAAAACTAGATGACCTTAAAGTCCCTCTCAAACATTTTCATGTTAGAACTTTCAGCAAGCTCCTGATGAACATCTGAGGCAATATAGGGAACTACAGTAAAAAAACCCCAAACCACTAAAATATAGGCACAGTCCTAGAATTTTGTATACTAGAAGATGTATGACAATTTTTACAATAGGTCTTTTATGTTGGTGTAGTGTTCCTGCTCTGCCCAGCCAGGGAACAGAGCCAGCCTGAGAGACCTGAACCTTTCCTTCACCTCCTAAAAAACTATGATTAACATCATAGTTTGTGCTTCTGTAAACACTCAGACAAAAACTGTGAACGTGAAAATGCCTTTCCCAGAATTAGCTCACAGTGTCTAGATTATAGCATTAGATTGTAACTAAAGCCTCAGACTACAGAAAGATTTAGAGATCTATCCGAAAATTATTACATTTAGAGTGCTGTCCAACAGGTAACATTTAATGTGAGGGGAGGGTTTTTTTGCTGAAAGAGGTGAAAGGGCAGTAGAATCTTTGGTTTAATATCTTTCCAAGCTCACGTAAAGCTTTTATTACCACGTTGCTCAAGTTGCCCTTGCCGTATCCAGAAGGTGGCAGTGCAGGAGCATCCATCGCTCCACAAACACGGGGCTCAGCGCTCAGGTTCAGGCTCAAGACATTTTAATTGAGCAGCACAGGGACACTGACACCTTCTCAGCACATCACAGTTAAGAGGACAAGTGGGTGACAACAAGAGGTGCTGGAGAAGATTCGGAAGTATGGGGAAAACCACAAGTTCTTCAGTTTAAAAACAGAGCAGATGCCTACAGAATGCTGGGAATAAATGAGGCAAATATCAAAGAACAGGATGAGCGAACAAAGGCAAAATTTTAAAAAGCGAAGATACAGGAAAGGATTTTACAAATCATATCAGGAGTAGCAAGAAACAATTTGCAATATACAGTGAGAAATAAAGGGAAAGAGACTATGCAAGTTATTGATTCATTAGCAAATAAAAAGGAGGGGTCATCAGCACAAAAAGCCAAGAAGGCTGCAGTTCTCTGTGTCTTGCTTTGTGTTCCTAAGGGGAAGGACCAAGTGCAAAGACTTCAGGCAGCAGCAGCAGAGCAGGAGGAAATCCCCATGGAAATGCACAAGGAGGCATCAGCACACTCAGAGAACTGCAAAGTCTCATACTGAGCCTGATGCATTTTATTCCAAGGTACTGCAGAAGAATGTGACAGAATTAATGTCACAACCACCTGGGGTTATCTTAGAGAAGTCATGGGGTGTAAATAAGCATCAGAAAACTGGAAAGGAGCAAATATATTCAGTTTCTAAGAATGGAAGGAAAAGACTAATCAGGGATTTGTCTATCAGTCAGCTTCCCTTCAACTGCCAGAAAAATCTTGGAAAGCACAAAATCTTTGTGAGCAGTGAAAGAAAACAAGGCAGTGAGGAAGAGTCAAAATGGATTTGTGAACTGCAAATCCTCTCAGAGCAAACTCATCTCTTTCTGTGAATGGGCTCTGGGCCTGGATAGAGAGAAAACAATGAACAACATCTAAAGGCACAGAATGAGCTTTGATACCTTTTCATTCAAAAGGGAGAAAAGTTCTACATCAGACTCTGGCATGGCACAGGCCAAGCAGGATGAATAAACATGCTGGACTAATGAAAATGTACAAATTTCCTGCAAGACAGAATCCTCCTTTCTGAACAAAAGCCATGATGTGTGCTTGTAATGGAGTGACATTCATGCAGCACAACGCTCAAACCTTTGAGCCAGAGCATAATGATCCATTTCCTAATGCCTTGCACCCTTACAGAGCCATGAGACAAAATAGTTCATGTTCTGTGAGAGCAAACCCTGCTGGAAGGGACTGTGCTAAAGGGAGGACCTGCCTGCACTGATGGCACTGACTCACTTCCCAAAAGCTGAAATCATGGAGTGACCAGCAGGAATTAAGAGTCCTGACACATTTTAAAAATCCTTTTCCTATAACTGGCCCATATTGAACCTTCCCTCTGAGCTGCACATGAAGCCAGTGCAACTTTGATTCAACACTTTCACAAAGCTTTCAGCGTGGGCACAAAACCCCAGAATTTTCTGCCACAGCTTGTGAGGCAACCTCCACTCACCAACACTGCTGAATTTTAACATCGTTTTCTCCTATCTGGTTACATGCAAACACAGCCTTAACATAAACATCAAGCATCACAAACAATGTAAACTGTTATTTACTACAGGAATAATAAATAAATCCTAGGAACCAGATCACAGCCTGTTTTAATGCAATTCCTGTCTGTGCTGGCAGACCAGGGTTACATTTCTGAAAATATATTAGAAATAAATCACAAAAAACTCCAAATAAAGTGTAGTAAATATGAATGAATCCAGTGTGAAGGGACAACAAAGACTGCCCTGAAGTCTCCATGTGTCCTCTTCGTGCAAAGCAATGACTTGGTAGTTATCTTCTTTCTCCATTCCTCTTTATACTACATTAAGAGGGTTTTTTTGGGAGTTATACAGGGGAATTTACACAGAAAGCAGATGAAAAGAGTCAGGAGGAAGGGAAGGAAACAGCTCTGGGGAGCAGTGGGCAGACCGGGTGTTCTGCTGGGAAACACCAGAGGGTAGCGTTGCCTTTTGCTGGAGTGTGCTGGTGGGAACCAGCGCAGTGCTCCTGTTTTCCCTGTGGTGAGACTTTTGTGGTGGAGCACGCTGGATCCTAAGGTCCTGCAGTGTTCTTACATGGGGAATGAAGCACACTGTAGAATCCAGAAGTCCTATTTTGTTTATGGGTGCAGTCCATTGGTAAGGTGAGTTTTGATGGGGTTTTTTGTTTGGTTTTGGTGTTTTTTTAAATGATCCTTGCGTTCTCAGGGTTTCACATTGTCTTCCCCGGGAGGGTAAATATGTAGGATAAAAGGGAGCTTTTGGGGCTCACCCTGTCCTGATCTGCACAGCTCTATTTCATGTCTATGCCAGCAGGCAAGGCTCTGCTGGAGAAGCACAGATTTCCATGGGGAGGAGTGCTCCTAGGTGAACAGGAAGAGAGAGTGGGAACAAACTTAAAAACTCATGACCTCCTAGATCAGCTGCCTGGCTGCAGCTCAAGCTGCCTTGCTCTGGAGCTGTCACCAAGCTGCTGTGAGGTCACAAGTCACAGCACCCAGGACCTGCAAACACCTCTGTGTGTTCCCTGTGCCCCCTCTCTGGTACATTTTCTTCTGCAGATTTTGGGTTTTACGTGACATAAATCCTGTAGGATTTTAGTTCTAGCTGTCCTTTCGACAGTAATGGACCATTAACTAACTAGACATAAAATTGAAAGTGTAAATCCCTCTGCCTTGAGGAATTAGAAAGCAGGTTTGGGATGCAGTCCATGAAAGGCAGGAGTTCATTGTAATCTCAGACAAGGCCTGATTAACTCTCCCTGCCAGGCATCCCCAGCCTGTGCCAAGTGAGGAACAAGAAAGCAGAAGTTGAGGTTTGTACTACAAAATAATTTGCATCTGCCAAGGGAAAGCCTTTAGTCTTGATGTTTGAGCTTGTTTGCCTGGGTCTTCCCTGAAAGACAATGAGGAGAGTCTAAGGGACAGTGAGGGGCTCCTAAGGAGTTATCTCCAGAGACTGATGCTGTCTCTGACTGGAAGTTTGGTGTTTTTTCCTTTTTTGAGATAGGGGGAGATGGGAAGAGCCAGAGCTTCGTTCACATCAGAGACGAGGGAGGGGAAAGCACAGGGTGCCTCTGGCCCAGGGGAGTGGCCCAGGCATCCCAACCAGGCAGTGGGATGAGATGATGAAGCAGCTCTGCAGGTTGGTGTGTACCAAATCCAGTTCCCAGTGCTTTCCCTGGAGTCTCCAGGGATGTAGAAGGGCTCTGCTATGTATCTGTGGGAGTGAGTTTGCTGATGACTCTCTTCACTAGACCTTGAGGTCAGTGGCCACTCATTAAAAAAGTTAATTACCTTCCTCTTGCAGGAATGACTCTGTTTTCAAGGTCTCCCAGGCCATTAATCAAGCATCTTACTTTGAAAGAAGTTTTAATTGAAAGTAAGTCATCATTAGAGCCAGGATGGCCAAGTCAGAGGGGGATGTCTCCACAGACCTACCTGGGCTCTGCTGTGGTGCATGGAGTGGTTTATGTTTATGCAGCCCCCACCCCCTAGCCTTCCCCCCACTCCCGGTGTGTTATGAGTATTCTTTTTTTAAGTGGCAAGCTGAATATTTGAAACACTGTTTAAAATCTATAATTTATGGGCAAAGCTTCAGAAGAGAAGTTCAGTCATCTCTTGGTGACTCTCTGTCTGCAGCAGCCCCCACTGCTGTGCTTTGAGGTCAGACCCAAAGGGTCAAGGGCCAGACCCCTTTTAAGTTCATGGTCAAAGTCATAAAGTCACACCCAAACCTCTGGTTTAGTATCTTTTAAAATTCATTTAGTGCTTTCATTACCACGTCCTTCAAGTCACCCTGGTCGTGGCCAAAAGGTGGCAGTGGAAGAGCATCCATCACTGCACAAACACAGAGCTCTGAGAGCTCACGGTTCACCAAGGGCCGAATCAAGGACTGCACAGCACAGGAAACAGCTGCAGTTTGGGGTATTTCAAGAGGTATTTCCTATCTGTGATGCCCCAAGTTCCAGAATCTGTGTCTCCATAGTTAATAACCTGGAAATGTGTAAGGAAACTTGTGGGCTTGAAAGCTCAGAGGAGAGAAGCTCTTCTGAGGGTGTAATTGCAAAGCACTGGATTTGAACACAGTTTTAATCATTTTAATTACTCAAATGAGTAAAATATCTGCATTATCAAATCCACTGCCACTGCCTAAAAAACATAAAGGATTCTCAGAGTGAAGCAAACTAAACAGAATTGTGCCAACATCATGTTTTAAGTTCCTATTTGTTAATGAGCCTGTGCCCCCCTTTTAAACTGCCCTCATGCTGGGATAACTGCCTCCATGGAAATGCACAAGGAGGCATCAGCACACTCAGAGAACTGCAAAGTTGCACACTGCCTGAGCCTGATGCATTTTATCCCAAGATACTGGAGAAGAATGTCACAGAATTAATGTCACACCCACTTGGGGTTATGTTAGAGAAGTCATGGGGTGTAAATAAGCATCAGAAAACTGGAAAGGAGCAAATATATTCAGTTTCTAAGAATGGAAGGAAAAGACTAATCAGGGATTTGTCTATCAGTCAGCTTCCTTTCAACTGCCAGAAAAATCTTGGAAAGCACAAAATCTTTGTGAGCAGTGAAAGAAAACAAGGCAATGAGGAAGAGTCAAAATGGATTTGTGAACTGCAAATCCTCTCAGAACAAACTCAACTCTCCTTATGAATGGGCTCTGGGCCTGGATAGATAGGAAACAATAAACACCATCTAAAACCACAGAATGAGCTTTGATACCTTCTTGTTCAAAAGGGAGAAAAGCAATTAGTATAGATTTGTGTCCTTGCTCGGGCAGATCCCAGGCATGTGGATGGGAGGCTGTGTGCCAGCTGGGGCAGCACCAGGAGCCTCTTCTCCTGCAGCTTTTGCACGAGTGGAGGAGGTTTGCAAACACAAGACAGATGACTTGGTCTGAAGCTGAGGTGGTCCTCACACTGCCTGGTTTAAGTGGCCAGTGCAAGAGGAGACAGATGAGGTAATATCAAGAGGAACAAGAGACTCATTTGGGGAAAAAAAAAAAAAAGGGTTAATAAATCCATGGTGATGAAATCTGAAACTTTCTTAGGAAGAATATAATAACTGGGGACAGCATTTTAGGACTCTGGGAGAAATGGGAGGCCTAAGATTGAGTGGAATACCAAATACTTCATGCACCCACAAACAGTTTTCATCAATTTTCATTAATTCTTTTTTTTGTATTTAAATTCCTGAGAGATTAGGAAAGGCTTTTTCACTCTGTTTTAACAGGCTGCTTTATTAGTATCACATAGTTGCTCTAATCACTGCCTTGCACATGTGGGCTCTACCTGGCTTCATGTAATTGCATCTCCTTATGACACAGCCTTGGGAAACTTGTTGTTTAATAAGGTGAACCCTCTCTGAAACACCCCCATCCACCCCAGCCTGCAGCAACACTGTCAGTGTTTGACAGGGGGGCCCTGTGTGTGTTGAAAGGCTCTGCCTGCTGGGCTGGAGTAGGTGCTGGGGGGAACTGATGGCGGTAGAAGGACACCATGTTCATCAGAGGGTGAGTTCTGTTGGGAAATGGGATGTAAGGGTTGCTGGGGGTTAGGGAAAACAGGTTTTGTTCCTCTAATGAAGAAAGAATTAGTGAGAAAACAGCTGACTAGCAGGTTCCAGGTAAACAAAGAGTAATTTATGAGAGTGCTTTGGTGAATAAAGACCCAGCCATTTTATCAAATGTGTTAATGCCGAATGTTGAAGGGAAACTGATATTAATTTCATGTGAAGAGACGGTACTCGATAAACCTACTAGCTCAGAGTTTTGTTTTAGCTCAGTATTAGGATGATAATTATAAGTACTTGTGCTCTGCTTCGTGGTTGGTGCCTCATGGGCTCCAATCAGCCAGGGCTATTAGCAGGAGATATCTCAGATCTTGGGTTCTTCCACTTATCAGAAACAGCTTTCTCCTCTTCTGTTCAGACAGTTTGTGCAAATACACCTCAGAAAAAAGAGATATTTGGAACCAGGCATAACACAGCTCCAAAGTGCTCTGAGTCACAGAGGCCTCATAGGTTCCTCCTAGGTTTCTGTTTCCCAGATGTGACACAGCTTCCAGTGACAGCTCACCCACACTGCTGCTTGCCCCTAAGTAAATGGAACTCTTTGGTGGCTTCTCAGATGGCTGATTAGTGCTTGATGGCAAATACCTGTGCAGGGCTGAGAATCAGTGGATAAGAGGTGTCTGTTGGATTCCTAGCCCTTAATTAAAGGAATTAGCATAAATAGTAGCCTGAAATTCAAGAGCCTTTCCTTGAAATATGTGGAGGGAGTAGGTAAATCTTGTCAGTCAATGACTGAAAGACAACTTTTCAGTGATCTGTCTTTAGCTAATCATTTAATGATTTCAGGGTCTGAGCAGTCTGCTATTTAATCCCCACTTCTTTTATGTCCTCACCTTGTCCCTAGACTGCAGCATTTACGGGTGGATAATGCCATTGGAAACTGTTTCGTGGGAAAACTTGCATCTTCTTTCAGCAATAAAGGAAGAATGTCAAGAACTACGAGAGAATGCAGATCTTGTCAGACCCTGTGTACAACGTTTTTGAGGGGTCAGAAGTGTTTGGAGCATTGCTTTCCACAATGCCTTCGAAGCAAAGAAACCCATCTTTTGTCACTGCAGCAAAACACAGGTCTTCAAAATCTTCCTTGCACTTTGTCTGTGACGTTGTCAGAACTTTGACAGGTGATGGTTTTCAGTTCCTCTGTCCTCAGTCTGTGACAATTTTCCAAGAGGAGATATCGTCAAAGCAACCTAGAATTAGCTGTGACAAGTGACAATTGCATGGGCGGCATGAAAGGCTTTTACAAATAAACATTATTTTATACAACAGACGTGTTTTAATGAAGAAGTGATTCACAATGATAATATTATTGACTTGTTAAGATTAAACAGGTCTGCCATATGCTGTCTAGTGCTTCAGATGGTTTCAAATTTATTTTTATTTTTTTAATTTATGTATATTAACAACAGATGTTGAATTTTAAAATGATCCAGTAATCGAGGGGAAATAATTTCAAAGCTGAGTGACAGTTTTGTCATGTTAATGGTTTGAAATACTTTGTATACTGTGTATATTGGTGATATAGCTCATAGCTAGCTCTCACCCATGATATTTGATTTTTTTTCATCTTACCTCCTCTAGAATTTCCTCCAGTTGCTGAGGAGTGGGTTGGTTGAACACTTGGAACTCCATCCCCAAACCTTCAATTATTTTTATTAAAAAAACTTTTTCACGAGTTCATCCGCCCTCAACTCCTCTGTGTCTGTGGACCTCACATTAATGGTCATGTTATGCCTGGCTTGTCCCTGTTGCCCTGTATGGCTGAGGGGAGGGAAGAGAGACACAATAAAGCAAATACACTGAGCTGACACACTACAGTTGAGGAACCACACCCACAAGAAGGCTTGAGTGAATCCTACATTTGTTCAGGAACAGCCTCTGAGTGGTTACAGATTTACCCTTTGGCTGGTCATTGTTTGCTTGAAGTCCAAAAATATTATTTTTTCCTTTCTTTCTTGCCCTACTTTTGTGAGCCGGAGAAGGGGTTGGTTTACAACACAGTCTGCTGCTTCTCCTCCCTCCCAAACACAACTGGTCACAAACTGGGGCTGTGGGCGGTGGCAGCCTGTGACCCTGCACCACGGCTCCCGTGTCACTTGGTTCCCACACTTTCACCCGTCCTGTGGGTGTGATGGGGTAAGCAAACACGACCTCCTGTGGCTGAGAAACTGTAGAAGGAGAGACATCATCTAGTGCTCATCAACCTCCCCAGAGCACGGGTGCCTCGAGCTGGGGGTGTCCCCTTCTTGGTGATCTGCTGGGGAGAGCCTGAGCTGCATAAGAGTGATCCTCAGAACCTCACAAACCACAGCATTAAACCACTCCTGCTGCCACGAGCCACCAGCTGCCTTTCCAGCACGTTGTCTGGAGACCCAGAACTGTGCTCAGCGGGAGAGGCAGATCCCATCTCCACGCTTCTCTTTGCTGTCCTCTTTCTGCTGCTGAAACGTCTCCAGCGCCTCATGGAAATGTAGGAATTGTAGGAAATGTAGATGTAGGGACTTAAGCCATCTTCTCCTTTTGGATGTTCCCTGTAGAGATTTAAAAAAAAAAAAAAAAACAGCACAGGGAAATTACAATGTGATAATTAACAGTAAACAAGATGCAAAGATGCAAAGGATGGAGAATCCAGTCAGCTGCAAACAGATAGCAGAGATCCCAAATTGATTTCCAATGGGCTGGAGACATGAATCAGGGAGCTCTTGAGTGTTTTATTATTTATATAAATTACCAATTTCATTAATTTAATTTGTCAAAACAATCTGTAGAAAGGGAAAGTCAATCCTATCTGATTCTTGGTGAAGAGAGTAAATTTATAGATCCCAAAGGGACACAACTCCCAGTAAGATATAATTGAGCTTCATGCCCTTAAACTCCCATGGTTTTGCCCTGTAGGGAGGCAGCCTGGCCATCCAGTAACTAGTCCTGAATCATTTAGGTTGAAAAAGATCTCCAAGATCATCAAGTCCAAGTGTTAACCCAGCACTGCCAAGCCCATCGCTAAACCGTGTCCCCAAGTGCCACCTCTGCAGGTCTTTTAAATCCCTCCAGGGATAGTGGCTCCACCACTGCCCTGGGCAGCCTGTTCCAATGCCTGACCAGCAATTTGGTGAAGAAATTTTTCTTATAGCCAATCCCTCTCTAATCCTTTCTGGGTCCCTAAAAGACAGAGCACTTAGATGTCTTTTTCTTCCCCGGGGAGTACCAAGAAAATGCCATTTTTCTTCATTTCAGATAACAACAACCTCGAGGCTCCTGCTTCCACTGAGTAGTTGATCAATAGTTCCAAAAGTCTGGGGGAGGGTCAGGAGAGCAGGGAGCAGAGACACACATAACACAAAATCTGATTGAAATCAGCCTGGGGAAGCCTGTCCCATCTGGTTATATCAGTACACAGGAAGGATACAATTCAAACCTGCTCTTGAGACAGGGATTGTGATAATGATTTCCAAGGGAAAAGTCTCATTAATAAGGGCTGGATACCCCAGATGCCTCTGCAGCTCCTCTCTGGGTCTTTCAGTAAAGCATCTTATAGATGTGGAGGGAAATCAGGTACAAAGGATCAGAGTGATGGTTGTGACCCAAAATGAGGTCTCTGAGTATGAGGAGAGGTATTTACTCGATGTAAACACAAAAGCCCCAAGTGTCAGGCCAGGCCAGCTGCAGGTCTGCACCACAAATGGTTCAGTTCAGAGCCTGTGTGTCTTGCAGAAAGGAGAGAGAAGAGAATATTCTTCATTTTAGAAAGCCTCTCCCTTTAGAGAGCTCTCCATTTCTGTATGGTTTCCATGAAGCAGAAATATTTGCTTTGACCCTTCAGCAACCTTTTCTCCAGGGTAAGGAGGAAGAATGCAATTATTTTTTTCTGAGAAAAGAAAAAGACAGTGGGCAGTGAGAGGTGAGGGCTGAAGGTAAAAGTTTGTACTACATTTCTTTGCCATTTCATGCAGAAATGGCAAAGATGGCAGTGGCTTTTGTCCCTACCCTTTGTTTTTGTCCCTACCCTCTTCTCATCTGGTGGGCAGACTGATGCATTGTGCAGTTCTGTCCAGTTCTGCATTTTTTTCCCCAGCTGCAGGTGCACCATTTTCAGCTTACACCACCTTAGACATCCAATTATAACTCGCCATTGACACCTCAACGAGCAAGATTTGCTCAATTAAAACTGTGCAGAGCATCTGCTGTTCAGCAGGTATGAAAAACACCAGCTTTTCCCAGCCCATCTCTCAGCTGGGAAACACTCACCCTGCTCCTGTGAGTAATGACCTTATGGCAGGATCTGCTTTTGTCCACCCAGATAAGCTGCCATTCCCCAAATCTGATACAAATATAGCTCTGAGTTTTCTTCATCCAAGAACAAGGAAAATTTATTTTTAAAAATGCATTGCACAAACAAGTTACTCTTTGGTGACTGTTCTGAACAGATATTCTTGAGGTAGGGGAGATATCAACTCTACCTGACCCTAACTGAGGTTTGATTGTTTTCCTTTGGCTGCCTGATTTTAGCTTTTGTGACCTTTGGTCACTATCTACTCTGTTTTCTAATTCCTGATCAAACTCTGACTTACTTTTCTATGAGTTTCATGAGTACATTGCCTTTTAATACCACTTCTGACCGCAGGGAGTAGCTCATGTTTGATCAAGCACTGGTGTAGTTAATAGGTTTATCAAGTTTTGAACCAAGTTACTCCATAAAATAAAAGCACACAACGATTACTTAAATTGCAATTAAAAATTATACCACCAAAAATACCTTAGTGATGAGCTCTGGTCTTTCCAAGAACAACAGTTCCCTGGAGAGGGGTGGAGATTAACAAACATGTTTCACATGACAGCTCCTAATATATTTATTTGCATAACTGGATTAAAGAAGTGCACCAACGTGTCTCTAAATCTTATTATTGTTTATTACTCTGGATATCAGACAAAACAGTAATTAAATTAAGTGAAGATTCTTAGGGCTCAATTTGGAGACAGGACTGAGTGAATGCGGCCGTGCCTTGGTGCCTGCCAGCCTTTGAAACCCCAGGTCCTCAAGCTCAGGGCCAGACTTCCTTTGCAGGGAAGGAAGCATGCAGGGAAAGCCTGGAAAAATGGCAATTCAGGACCACTGAGGAGAGAGCAAGGGGGCTGTGGAGGAGAGAGAAGGAGCTTCAGGAGCCCAGAGCTGGGGAATGCAGGTCCTTCCAGGCTGCATCTGCAAACCTGCTCATGAGCAGGGCCTGAAGCAAGGGCAGGCTATGAACTTTGTAGTGCAAAAATGCTCATCCTGGCAGATTCAAGCCATGTACAGGTTAAACCAGCACTTAGTTGAGGGTGCCAGCTGTGCTGGGCATCTCTGTGAGCTGACAGACCTTCCACTGCTCTAACAGCAGCTCCAGAGGCTGCTGGAAGTGAGATATTCCCAGTGCATCCGTCACTGTGGGAACAATATGTGCACTGAACAGCCCTTCATTTCTGTCTCAAGGAAATCAAATAGGGAGAGAAATCCTTGTTTGCTTCACGCAGCTCTCTGCAGCCACCATCTTCAGTCACTAACATTCAACAGAACATGAATAAGTCAAATTTGCAGTGCTGGCAAATAAGGGAAAAAAGATGATGTGTAAGAAGGAAACGATCCCAGGCCTGCTGTGGCTAAGAAAGTCTTCCCAGTTACTCCACTGGGCTTTGGATCACTCTGGAGTACAGCGCTGCCTGTATTTAGTGCAGGAGGTTGTGGCCATTATGGGTCATCTCAATGTTAATTAACCTGTACAAACTGACAAATTAACAGTTTGAATTTACTTAATTCTACAGAAGAAAAATCTCAAAAAAACAGAATTTTTTTTATTATTTGAAGCTGCTTTTTTCACTGTTGTTTCAGTGCTCTCTTTGTGTCCTACTCTCTGTGCTCTTTAAAAGATCCCTGAAACTAAGGTTGAAAAGCTTATGAAATTAGATTAGTTTGTTTGGAAGTGGGCTTTTTGCCTTTTCAAAATCACCAGTTATTCCAGTAACTTGCTATATTGAGCTTCAAGGAAAAACTATTTCCTAAAAATCAGCAAAAGCAAAACATTCTTTAGAAGGTCATCAAATCTTTAAATTGAGGTAAGCAAGGCAGATAATCACAGAGTGAATGCAAGTAATGCCCACTTTAAAAGGACCTTCTTCATTCAGTGCCTCTGTAATCAGCTTTTAATATCCTCATTACCAGCAGTAGAACAACTGGAAATTTTAGGAAGTTTATGAAATGAGATTTTAAATGTTTTCTCAACACTTTTCCCTGTGTGTACATATGGATCTGGGGGGTTTTAACCAGATTAAGCTTGCTGAAACACAATGAGCAAAATTATTTTCACAGTTCCACAATAGGGGTACATTTACAAACTAAAGGAATTATCCCCTTTCCTCCCTCTCCCCTTGTGTCCACTTGCATTTCCCCACGGCACAGACCTATCTGACCATGTGCACTTGTGGCTGGACAGATGCCCTTGCTGACCACGGCCAAAACTGACCCCAGATTGTGCTGCTTCTCTGGCCGATCTCAGGTCAGTACCAGGAAGTTTCTCATGCTATCCCAGATTCCAGCTGAGCAGGTTGGAAGAAACCTCTCAGAATCAGTGTGTGTTCTCAGAACTTTGTCCTGTATACTTAACCATCATCCCAGGTATTTTCAGTTCAGGGAGGAAGAAACTAGATACCACTAGGTTGATTATAGCTTCTAACTCCCTCATCTGATTGAAAGGTGAATGTCAAAGGAAATTGTTTCTTCCCAAAAGACTCCTCCAAAGAAGAGTGCCTGTCCCTGTGCTCCGTTTGGCAGCTCTTTCTTCGGCCATGCAATGCTCATACATGGCTCGATGCCCACAGCCCCTTCCGCCCTCTGTCCCTTAACAGACACCTCCAGAGGGGCAGTACCAAAGCCTCTGGCTCTCTCTGGAGATCAAAGCTGGTGGCAGCATCGCCACAAGTCCAAATCAGTTCCTCGATGAATGAGTGGAATTTGTCTCAGCACTGGATATGAGGACAATGCAGCTGACTTGCAGTAGGGTCAGCAAATTGGGACTACATGAGGCAATGGCCCTAAACCAAAAAGGACTACAGGAGTATTGTGAGTCCTCTATCTGTGCTAAGGAATGGACTCTAGGTAGATACACAAATTTAATTTTTACCCAATTGGAAACACTCCCTCACTGAGATATTTAGGTTTCATATTCATCCTTGCTTCACCTTGTCCCCAAACCCCATCTCTGTACTGACAGTAATATCCAAAACAGATAGGAAGGATTCCTGTATCTTATTGTGCTAAAATCTTCTTGGCCTCTAACTCCAAAGAAATAAAGACATTTTTGACATGTGACATCTGCCTGTCATTCTCCATTAGAAGTGGAGGTGCTGGGGAAGAGGCAGATGGGACTTGTGTTGTTATAATTGAGCCCTGAGGACAAATGTCAGGAATGAGGACTAATTAGAAGTGGAAAAGACTTACAATGTCACTGTACAAAGGAGGTGCACTCCCACCAGCTCTTATTTACAGCACCACGCTGGCCATAATGCAGTTTGTAGTGGGTCCAATTTTCTTCTTTCTCCAGGCAAACATTTTCTTCAGCTCTCCCCTGAAGCTGTCATGGAGCCAGGCATAGAGGAAGGCGTTGGTACAAGCAGACATCATTGCAAACCAGTGGCACAGCAGCTGGATGAAGTTGAAGTACTGCTTGTCAATCAAGCTGATGTCGATGTCTTTTATCATGTTGAAGATGTGCAGGGGCAGCCAGCAGACTCCAAAGGCTGCCACCACCAAGACCAGCAAGCGAAAAGTCTTTCTCCTCCTGGCACGGTCCCACTCCGCTTGGCCCTGGGTGACATTGCCTGGGACTACACGGTTCTTCAGCTTGACCGAGATCCTCAGGTAGGACAGGGAGATGACAGCCAGAGGCAACACGTAGGTGATGATGAGGGTGCTGTAGGCGTAAGCCAAGCGATCTCTTTTCATGTGGAACCAAAACTCCTCACAGATGGAGAAGTCCAGCTCCGGGAACTCCGCGTGGTAGGTGTGGACCAAGGCTGGGGCAGCCAAAGTGCAGCTCAGCAGCCAAATAGCAGCCAGGATGTAAGCACAGATGGGGATGGTGAGCCTCCTGCGGAAGGGGTACACCGTGGCACAGTACCTGTCCACAGCTATGACGGTCAGGGTGAAGACAGACACGAACACAGTGACAGGTTGCATCAGGAAAACAAAGTAGCACATGAAGCGCCCGTACACCCATCCCCGGGGCTCAAAGGCATAGGCAAGGGTCAGGGGTACACAGGTGGCACACATGAGCATGTCTGAGAAAGCCAGGTTGCCTACCAGAAAGTTGGTGACATTGTGCATTTTTTTTGTCTTGCAGATAACGTAAATGAGGAGGTAATTCCCGATGACACCAATAAAAACCACCAGCGAGTAGCAGGGGATGATGAGTGGCTTGAAGGACTGAACAAACTGGAGCCCTGAGAATAAATTGCTGGTGTTGCTGTGAATCGCAGAGAGGAAGCTCTGGGAGGTTAAATTGTCCGAATTCATCATTTTCCTCCTTTTGTTGTCTGCCGTCAGCTGAGTGAAGTAGTTACCAGGGCACTACTCCCGCACTCAATCAGGGGGGTAATGAATGGATTACCGGCTGTCCAGAGGTTACCACACGGATAGTAAACAAGCATCCGTGAAAGCAAAAGGTGAAGTTGTAATCCTCGAGAGGCAGCTTTCAGCAAATCCTAAGAAAAATCAAACACAACCAATTTCCATTAAAGTCCTCCTGTATTTACTATTAAATCTAGGTTTTGACAGCATGCCACTTAATAAACATTTAACGCAGTGAGTACTTACTGCTGTGGGTTTTTAATCCCATACGATTTTCCTGGGGATGCCAAGAAGTGCTCTAGATGTCTGTCTTCTGCAAATCCAGGAGCGTGTATGTGTGCGTGTGAGTCAGAGAGAGAGAGAGAGAGAGAGAATATATGAGTGAGAAAGAGGGTGATGCGCATTTACAAGCTAAGTGGAGATCACTGTTTTTAAACAGTCTTCACTACCAGGTCATGACAGATTTGTGTTTAAGCTTTTATCCCTATTGGCTGCCCTGGGTATTACGTTGCTCTTTGCGTGCTTTTTACTGATAGTAATTAGTTCTAGAATATCCTTTCGAAAATTCCCTTCTCCTTCCAGTGCATCTATAATTGCCCCTCACAGCTCAAAATCAATTTACATACGTTAACATGAGCCTGCACAGTGTCTAATCCCAGATTCACTTTGCCAGAGCCCCCAGAGTGTCCAAAAATACTACCTGTAATTTTGTTGCTATAATGTGACTGTGAAATAGAATTTTAATAACATGCTGAAGGCAAATAAATGTTTATGCCACTAGAGGGTCTCAGCTATGTACCTGGTGAATGAAGTTAGGATTAGAAATGTGCATTTAGCTTGTGGCACAAAGGATCTTATTTTGTTTAAATTTATTTTGCACTGGTGGTACAATGTTTGCTCACCCACTGTGACTATTTTCAGTAGGATTTACACATCTTTAAAAGTAAACAAACATGTGTGAGCATCTCAAAGGAAATGTTAACATTACAGGTTAGCTGTAAGTGTTTACCTGCAGAGAACTATAGCAAACTGCTTCTAATATTGCAACTCATTATTTGGGGTATTTCTTCATTCCTGCAGTAGATTTGTTAACCTTTTCTATACCAGACAACAAGTTCTAACTGGTCTGTAAAACTGTCACTACCTGTTTTGCTTGGTTCAGACATTAGAAAGCAAAAAAATCAGAGTAAGTGCTAACAGAACACCCATTTAATTAGACATCCTCATCCAGCTCTTGTCTATTGTTCTAATTTTCCCTTAACTCTTCTCCATTTCAATCTGGGACCAGGACCTCAGCAGGTGAAAAACAGTGAAAATCCACTTCATCCATTTGTACCAGCTAGGGAAATTAAAAAAATACGTGGAGCAGTCTAACTTCTGATAGCTCCAGAGCAGAGAACATTGCTAGGTTTTGCAAGGCACTCAGGGGATTTACACACAATTTTAAAGGGCAATTTATCTCCTAGTCTGTTAAACTAAGGAAATAGTAACCCATTATTTTCTATGAGGCTGTGGGCAGAACCATATCCTTCTTTTGATTTGATGTCATTTGACATAAATCAGAAGTTTAAGTAGATTTCATTTTTGTCTTACTCTTTTCCGTAATCCTAAACCAGAAGCTTATCTTGTGTAGCCTTGTTCTCATTGGAAACATTCTGCCTGTGATGGATGGGCATTTCAAACGCAGCAAGTGCTGACTCTGTGCTGCTGCATCCATGGCTAGATTATGCCATGGACTGGAATATGGCTGTAATTCCAGCCTGAAGGGCAAACATGCATGTAGCCACACTGCTCAGGAGTGTCATCCATCACTTCATGGCTGTAGTAACCTACCCATGACCCAGACTAACACTGGGGTGTTATAGCCAACTTCAGAGTCCAATCTCGTCCGTCTGAGCTGGATGGGACCCGGGGGAATGTGGTACCTCTTTCTCTCTACATACCCAAATCCAGAACAGGGTAGAGAGCTGAGGGTAGAGGTTCCAAAGAGGCAAGGAAAAGGGGAATTCCTACTGCTGTCACCACCCAGTGCAGCCACACCACTTGGTGATAAGCAGCATTCTGCAAAATTTCTGAAACCCATAAATTCAATTCCTCCATTTAATGTGGGGGGAAAGGATGGCCTGGTTTGAATTAGGATTGCAATAGGCTTTGGACCTATAGGCCAAAAGGCATAGAAAAATGAAAGGGGGCACATGTCAAAGGCCTTCATACTGTCCACATCCTACTGGAATTGCAAGGCTTGTGCTAGGAAAGGAGCCTCACGATAATATCATTGCAAGCATAATAACTGAAGATTTCATTTTTAACTAAGTGATTTTTCTGTTTCATTCCCAAGAGCTGCAGAGTAGATCCAATAAATATCCTCACTGTACTCCTATGAGAAAAAGGTTTATGCTTTGCTATGTGAGAATAAAAATCAAACACAGTATCATCTCAAGAAGCCTTCAAGGTCACCTTAACGCTCAGGTCACAAAAAACCTGCAACTAACCTTAGATATCCTTTTATTTCAAGCTGTACCGGGCAATCTTCCTGCATTTTCTCTTGCCTTTATTTTCTTCACCTTTGAAACCAGTAAACAGTACACCTTCTGTTTGAAGGCTCCCACCTATTTCTGTGAGTGATTTTCTGTTTGTTTTGGCTTCAGGCAGAACATTTCTTCAGTTCAGCTGTATTCCACAGCCAAGATCTGGAAAGATAATATTTAATAGGGGCTTGAATAGAAAAAGTATTCTAGCAATTTATCCCAAAGAAATCATCTTTTCTTCTTCTAAAACTGCAAATATTAATCTTAATTAGAATTTCCTAGGCTTTCTGACAGAGTCCTTCCTGAACTGACTCTAAGTCCATTTCATACAGAGAATTTTCTCATTAAAAGAGAAAAGGTCACAGAAAATGCATTACTGTCACATTAGAACCGTTTTGACATTCCAGGTATATAAGGGTGTCACACACAGGAATGATGATTAGTGTCTGGTTGAAACCCTGGTCCTCCTTGAGCCAATGGAGAATGTTATATCTAGAAGAGATCAACACTTCACAGAAATGTTTCACAGCTGAGCTTTCATCATCTCTCATGCTAACCTGTCCAACTCTGCACAGACACTCTGAGTACAAACATTGTAAAGTGCTTTTAGGCTTTACAGACAAAAACATTTTCTTCTCTCATTAAAGTCTCACAGTTTCTGGCTTCTGTGTTCCTGTTTAGTTTTTTGTGTTCCTGTTTATTTGTCTTTTTTTTTTCATAAAAAACTTTTTTTTTTGCATCACAGAACTACTTTAAAAATTCTTTCACGTTATTCCAGGAATGTTCTGTGCAGAACAGAACTGGTAGTTCATGCAGAGTCTATAATAAAAACGAATGCTTTGCCTATTTTGGATGATGTAGAGCCAGGGTTTCCTTCACCAAATTCTTCTTTTGGCCAGCCAGGGAACAAGATTGTATTTCACACAACAGTTTCAAGTCAGGGCAGCCTGTCCCTCCCCCATTTAATCATGTAAATGCATCCTGTCTGCCCCTGCTGTGGACTGAGACACCACAGTCCCTAAACTCTATGAACTATGTTTACAACTAAGGGGGGGTTTCTTTGGTTTGTTGTTTTGGGGGTTTTTAATTGGCTAGGAATTTCTTGGCTGTTGTTGCTGCTTTTCTCAAATTCAAGGTACCAAACTTTGATGAAGACGGGATTCAGCTTAAAATAGTTCGCTTTAGCTGAAAAGGAGCTAAAGAATAGGAGGAGAGGGGAGGTGATAAGAAAGTGGAGACCCTTTAGTCAGACAGCAGTTTTATACTATATTTTAGGCTGGATTCAAGGACAGAAGAAACATCATCTATACCAGAAGAAATATCCTAAGAACTGAGACGTAGGCAAAGAACAGCAGCATCTGTGAAGAAATTGGACCAGAGGACAGCAACTATTCATGGTTCTCAAGAACCTTGCTTGGGATTGACCAGCTCTTTTCATTTTATTATGGTAGCACAAAAAGCAGGACTACACCAAGTAAATTTGATAGAGCCACCAAGTTTGGACCCAGAGACAATACGGAGGATGACTGCACAATTAAGCAGTGGAACTTTGAAAACCTGAGGAAGAACAGAAGGAAAACCTGCCATAAAAGACAAAATCTAGGTCACCAAATAATAAGAATTTTCACCGTGGCTTACGATGCAGTAAATTGTGTTGCAAGTCTATACAAAGGAGCAGGCAGTGCATTTGAAACTGCAAGGAAAAGAAAATCTACTATTTTGTGAGAATTTTCAGGCTGAATTTACCTCTACTTTGTTACAATCTCTGGACAATTTTCTTGCTATTAGTGTTTATTCACCAGAGCAGAATTGCACTGTGTTCTTTAAAAGCACCAGGGAGGATGGTAAACTCCAGGGCAAGAAAAGACGTATTTAGGGAAAGGTACAATACTAATGAAAGAAGAAATTCACTGTGGGCAAATTTAGGACAGAAAGTAGAACACTTCTAGGTTGGAGGACAACAAATTGCCCCTTGGAATTGCTTGCTTTTGGAACAATCGGTGTATTATGGGGGATAAAACACGTGCATGTGGACTGATTTCTTGCATGGGGCTTGGGCTTCAGGAGGTTTCTTTCCATCCTTCATCAACACAGACTTCAGACTGTACTCATTCCTACTTGAAAATAACTCCTCTATCACCTTTTTCAACAGTATTCCCACCGATAATGTTCAAAAGATAGAATTAAAATTTATATACATGCACACCCACACACTTGGGCACAGCTCAGATTAGGTCTTAGGATGTTTCTAGTATTCTTTGCCTCTTTTCAGTGTGAAGATTGTTGCACTAGTGCCTGTGAAGATCTACTAGAACGTCACTTGAATATTTGCTGGACGAACTTTCCCTGTCGCTGTCTTGGCACCTGCTCAGAGCAGCTGATTTACAGAGTAGAGAGAAAGGCAGGGTCAGCACAGTCACTCTGTAAAAACATTTCACAAGGCACTTCAGAATCACTGATTCTTCTTTCTCTGACCTGCCTTCCTGCAAAATTGCTGCCTAGAGACTTGATACAAGCAGGCTTGATTCTCCCACATCCCCACCCCCTTAATATTTCCTTTGGCAGCCAAACCCACGCAGGAATTAATGAACAAGAAAGAAGCTGACCCAATTTTTTTTAAGTTAGGTTTTTGTGTGCAGTTTGGAGAGGCTTTTTTTGTTTGTGTATGTGTGTGTTCTGTTGTTTGGGGGGGGGGGGTTGTTGTTTTTTTTTTTTTATTTCGAAGTAAGCACAGGAGAAATAGATTAAACACTAAGATGATTTAAGAGGTATTTGTGTTGAATATGATGTTTGAGCATGCTAAAGCGTAATTTTGCAGAAAAATAGGGTCTGGCTAACAAGTTTGACCATCTCTGAGTTGACTTGACAGACATCAATAGAATTTCAGATTTGTACTACACATCCTTCTGTAAACCCACCAGTGAAATGAAACGTTATCATCTTACAGCAAGAGACAGTTGCTGTCTTCAGCGTTCCCATGGACAGCATATACAACACTAGGAAAACAAACAAACAAACAAACAAACAGACAAACCCATGGGGCAAAATCTTTAGGAATATCAGAGCTGGAAGTTTTCTTCTTCGTTTATGACAGTAGTTTTAGGCATTAATGCTGACATATCATGGTAAAGTGTGCTTATTTGATCTTGTAACTCCTGGGAAAAGATATATCACCTGGGAAAAGATGTCTGAATGTCTCTGATCTAAGGGTTGTTACAAGGAAGGATAAAAATGGAAGAGTATGCAGGCAGATTTGCATATCCCTCAGATTCAACAATTCCTACCCCTCCAGAAAAACTGGCATTTCTCCTCTGCTCACAGGTCCTGAAGGGATGTAGAGTGCAATACCAATATGCGCCCCAAGCTAGAACAGACTGTGGGAATTGGCTGCTGGAAACATCTGCAGATTCAATGTTGAGCCCTGGAGAAACTCGGTGTTCCAACTGTTCCCTGCAGCCTTAAACAGCCGGGAGCCAGGGTCACTGCACACCCCAGGGTCTGTTTAGCCTGGGGTAGTGGAGGGCTGAGGAGAAAACACAATGGCTGAGGCTTGAGAGGGCAAAATGCTCCCCGGCCCGTCACACTTCTCTGTAGAATCGTGGAAAAACAGTGCAGCTCCATGCTGGGAGGGAGTGAGTGTGGGTGGGAGAGTTCGAACACCTTCCAAGAGGTTTCCCGGCTCCTGCAGCACCACGGACAGAGGGAATTGTAAGCACAACGGGCAGCGGGAATTTTCAGCACCACGTACAGCGGGGATCTGCAGCACCAAGGACAGCGTTGTCTTCAGCACCGCGGACAGAGGGCGGGTCACGGCGTCACCCCGGGATGAGCTTCTGTCCCCCTCGGTGTGACAAGGCAGGACAGCCCAGACCGCCCCTGAAAGGCAAGGGTAGGGCTGTCAGAGCCGCCCAATGTACCCAGGGGTTCTCCCACCAATTACAAAGTGTACTTTCCCGCAGAAATCTTCTATGAGCAATCTATGAAAAGACGTCAGACTGATAGTTACACTGAACCATGCTCCCAGTGAGGATCTCTCCCCAAGAAGTAAAGGAGGGAAAAAGCATTTCCTGCTTCCTGCATGTCGCGGTTTAGCCATAGTCAGCAACCAAGCCCCAGGCAGCCACTGGCTCACTTCAACATGGTGGGATGGGGGAGAACCAGCAGAGTAAAAGTGAGAAAACTCCTGTGTTGAGATAAAGACAGTTTAATAACTACAGTGAAAGGTGTGTGCACAAAAAAGTCAGAACAGGAATTCACTTGCTGCTTCCCATGGATAGGCAGGTATTCTGTGATCTCCAGGAATGTTCAGTGGCCACCTGGGAAGGCAAACATCATCACTTCAAATATCCCCTCCCTTCCTTCTTCCCCCAGCTTTAAATGCCGAGCATGACACCATATGATAGGGAATATCCCTGTGGACAATTCGGGTCAGCTGTTCCAGCTGTGTCCCCCCAACTCCTTGTGCACCCCAGCCCCCTGACAGGTGGGGTGGGGTGAGGAGTAGAAAAGGCCTTGACTCTGTGCAAGCATTGCTCAACAGTAATTAAAACACCCCTGTGTTATCAACATTGTTTTTATCTCAAATCCAAAGCACAGCCCCTTATCAGCTACTGTGAAGAAAATTAACTCTACCCCAGCCAAAGCCAGCATGCTGCCTTATGCCAAAGTTCCCATCTACCTTAATAACGGGTAAAGGACAGAAGAGATCAACACCTACCTGATGTTCAGTAGCAATCACATCGCCAGAAGTAAACTTGCTGTTTTCATGGAACAATGAATTCAATTCATATTTGTCAAACAGGAAGGAAAAAAAAACCCGGAGGACCAGCATCATTCCACCTGCTCTTAGTTGTTTATATAAAGCAATAAAATGCAACTTCCATTTAATTAACAGTCCCACTAACAGCAATCCGCCCTGGAGCTTTGAAAGCTCTTAATACTAAAGGTTTGTCTGGAGTACTGTCATCTAGTTTGATTATAGTTTGCATAATAACATTATGTAGAGATAAGAACACTATTTAGAATTGAGTTGTTCTGCTCTTCTGCTCTCTCATGCAAATTCCTGTTTGGGAAAAAAAAAGAAAAAGAAAGGAAAAAAAGAGGATGAGAAAGATTGGACTTTTATAACCTACATCATCAGAATAAAACCCAACTTAACAGAACTTCTAATTAATTTGTATTTTTTCAGCACAGTTACATTAATAATAAGGAAGAAACATATTAAAAAATAAAATAAAACATTTTACAGCATATTCAGAGCCAGGCTGGTTTATGATCACCTCCTCCTCCTCCAAATGTATAGATCTGTATTTGCTCTCATGACTGTTCTCTCACTCTATGTGTGTATGTTCATTTATCCCTTTAACTATGCTTCAACACCTGGGTTTGTTCTTTCTTTGTCTCCATTTCTCTTCCACAGTAGAATTTGGTTGTCTTTTTTTCTCTGCTCACAGTAGCCATTAAAGGCATGTATCAGATAAGTAAAATAAGTCCAAAAGGATAAATGTGGAAGAAATTAGAGAAACATAGAAGGTGAATGATCATTTCATGATGACTCCTACTTCCATGACTTGCCCACACACACCACTTCTGTTGTTTATTCTTTCATGTTATTCTGATATATGAAGCACTGGTTATAAATGGCAATATTATTGACTTGAGATTCTCTTCTATGAAAAGTAATGTTAATTTTGCTGCAGATTTCATCCTTGTCCAGTTTCTCCCCTGCCATTTTCTTTAATATATTTGCTTTTGCTCTCCAGTTCTGTTGGCTTTCCCCCATCTTTTTATCTAAAACAAGAGGTTTGAGACCACAAAGATAATCAGATTTCCTTTTCTGTGATTCCTTCTGTCTCACCTCTTTCAGCCCTTCCTTTCAATACTCTTCCTCCACTTAATGAATCTCACCAAGAAGGAATCCAGCCCCATTTGCAGAGTTCCTCAGCTCATGTTTGTAAGTCCTATTATTCCCCATGGATACTCTCCCATTACCTGATTTATCTTAGATTAAGAGTTTAGTTGTGTAGTATCTTTCCCCTAACATTCCTCTTTAAGAAGTGTTGTGTTGATTTCGTGACTGCTTTTGTGATGGGAGAATTGTTACTATGCATGGGCCCTGTCAAGAGCCTAGCTCTGACAGTTTAGCTCTAATTTTATAAACGGTCTTGTTTTCAGCTGAATGCACTGGTTGAACTCCCACCAATTAGAAGACTTCAACATGCAGTTTCTACAGTAAATATCTATCCCATAATTTATCCATTTTTCCACAGATATTTTTGTTCTACAGAACAAATTCATTTCACTTTGCAAGATTTCTAAATGTCTGTTATCCATGATCGCTCACTTCAAGGCTGGATGTGACCACCTTGATGAGTCCTCATCACTTGATCATCATCACCTCTGATGATGGTGAATGATAGTGAAATCATACTCATCAAACAAAGCATGTGGGAGCCTTAATCTGAATTTTTTTTTTTTTTTGCTAAAAACTTGCAGTTAAGCACTGCAATGTCAAAATCAGTAATGGAGCCAGTGTAGTACTTTATGGTACTGTACAATACATGAGGAGAGCTTGGCTGAGGTCTGTGAGATCCAGCATGCCTCAGATGTTTACAATTCTTACATCACTTTACATTTATTTTGTTTCATCATTGCAGCAAAATCAATCTTTCCAATTAAGAAACATGAGTGTTGTTTCAGATGGTTCTTTTCCAATAGTAGTGAATCACCAGAGCCGTATCCTAATTAGAGTAAAATAAAAAAAAACCATAGAAGTGAGCTGATCTATGCTGTGTAGGACTCATTTATTATTTTCACCCTATTGTTCCAGCAGTTCTCCAGGTGTTCAGAGGGACCTGTGGTTGAACAAGGTGAGACCTGCCCAAACAGAAGACATCTTAATCACTGCAAACATAACAAGCCCAGAAGCTCACAGCATTTCATCCACAATAATGAACGAGTCTTTCTGGCACCAAGCAAAGATCACTGTCATCTCCACACTAGGGAGGATGAAACTGAGGCTGGATAATTTTTACCCCGGAGCAGGACAGATATTCCCTGCAGAACTGATGAGGGAATCTAGATATGCTGATATCCTGTGTAGACAAACCGCCTTTCCCTATTACTATAGGAGGTGTCATCTCTTGAGAGCAACAAGGCAAGAATTTCTAATTAACCATTCTCCCTTTTTCCAGTTTCTTTTCCTACATTCTAAAGCCTAGATTTAAGCAGACAAAATCAAAATACACAGCCCTAGGCAACAAACCCCTCCAAAGCCTTTTCTGAAGATGCCCACAATATTGTCCTTTCAAAAAAGCCAAAACTCTATCCTATATCAGTAATGGTTCCTATTTTTGTTCTAGTAGGTAAAAGAGCTTTTAAGCCTGGTTAGAGTTTTACTTAGCAAAAATATTATACAACATTTTGTCTAATAGACAATGAAGTAGAAAAAAAGCCCCACTGAATTCTTACCTCTCAATCACTCCCTCTGAGCACTGGAATAGTATTCCCTTTCTTTTGAAAGCTTGGAGAGAAGTGGTGTGACTCAAAAACAGAACAGAAAACATTGTTGATAGGGAGTGGTTATATAAGATGTGTATTTAGAAGTTCAGAAGGACTTGAGTACCTGTATTTATTTAAGCTTTTCTTTTTTTGTTGTTGTTCCCATTGAGTATTTTAATTGAAAAATACACATGAGAGCTTTTAGAATATTCAGGAAAATATGTCATCACATGGTAACCTTTTTCAATCTGTCAAATTCTGAAGAAACAGCAGCAGTTTGATTCCTTGTTGAATGAAGTGAAATACTTGAAGGGGTTTTGGAACAAAACTGTCCTTGACACGTTTTTTTTGGAAGGATGTGTGTCACAACCTTCAAAGCAAAGTGGAATGGCTACTCCTTGCAGCCAGATCTCAAGCCAGAAGAAATCAAATCCATTGCCTTTTTCTCCCCAGTCTTTTTCCAATTTAGCCTTAGTCCATGACGGAAGGGCTCTGAGGTGAAAGAAGGCAGCAGACATGAAACTCACGTTTGAGGCCTGAAGACAGACAGAGGCCATGAATAGTGTGATGTGGGTCTCCACAACCCCCGGCCCCTTCTCAGCCACCTGTGTCAATTTAGCCATGCTCCCAGGCAGACCAAGGACCTTGGCTCTCCTCAGGTAGCTCCATGTGAGCCCTGGCAGCAGGAGGTTTGTCCCTCTCGTATTTCAGCAGCTGGCATGAACCCCCTGGCTGCAGACTGTCCCTGGAAATGAAAAGAGATTCCCATATAACTGCACCACTGTGATCCAGGGATACAGAGAGGTAGTGAGCCCATAGACACACCAGCTCTTTCTAGTGTGCAGATCTCACTTTTCAGGGTAGAGTTTATAAAATCTCAACCTTTTTTTAAATTTATAGTGACAAATAAAAGCTTTGAAATTATTCTTAGACTATTTTTTCTCCAGTTCCTCTGAAGCACGTTACCCCACAAAGCTGCAGCGAAGTCTACAGCTCTAGGAATCTGTTTTAAACCTCTTCATTTGTCTCCTTGGGAAAATAGAGCTGCCATGAGTCTGAAGCATGAATACCTGGGGTATATTCCTTGATCAATGACCTTCTGCATCTAAGAGTCCAGCTCCTATTTTAATCTGAAAATTCCACCTTTGCCATCGGTGCAATAACATGGGATGATGAAAATACCCCCCTGAATTCTGGCTTTAAATACTCGAGGCTATAATTCCCCTTCACATGACCTCTGAACCAAACCTACACAGCCCTGGGTTCACACCTCGCTTCATGACAGAAAGTTTTAACAAATTGTGATGAAACCTCAATAGCTGAAAGCAAGACAAAGGCATCTTTTAATCGTCAAATTAGCTGGAGGGAAGAGCTGGAACTGCTTTCAGTCAGGAAAGAAGGGGAAATCATTAAAGGAAATCATCCCCTTTTCTTTCTCCAAGTAATTAGAAGAACCATCTGTATGTTCATTTCACTACAGTTAAGGGTGTGGATTAGCATTTCAGAGAGATTTGAGTTCAACCAGCAATACTTTGATGTGTTAACGTGAATGATGCTAAAATTTCTAAGGCTTTCAATGTTATACAAGTTTAAAAGGGTACACATGTCACTTTCCAGTCACTCTTTTTAAATGACTATTCACCAGAGCCAAATTTACATTCAGAGAATTTTCCTTTTATCTCCAAAAGCATATTTAAAAAATATGTTCCCATTAAAATGAATGTATTGTTTACAGAATGCCCAGCTATAATCCTGTGGATCTGTAGACTATGCAGCACACACTGCCATAATGAAATCAAGATTGTACAAAAGGCTGAGAAAAAAATCCAGGTATAAAAAAGCTAAATAAACCTTTTAGTTACGACTGCTTTTACTCAATGGGAAAAGTAACCTTTCAAATATTTCTTTGGTGATTTACAAGGGTATAGCAAAATTTCGGGCACAAAGTCATAAATAACTAAAGCACACTGAAAAGCAAAAATGAAAAAGTACCACAGGCTTAGTTTCACATATATAAAACAACAATCTCTGTCGTGCGACCAGCTCTGGTTAATCTGGAGACAAATCTTTCCCACTATTGGTTCTCTAAGTGCTATAGAAATCTGCAGTTGACCCGAGGCAGAATGGAAATTATAAGATAATATAACAGACCCTAAAGACCTCATAGATAAAAGACCATGGGATGTCTAAATCATTCAATACAGACCTCTCCATGATTAAGTCCTATGGATAAGTGAAGCTGAATTCAGTTTTCCCAAGATCCTTTGTGACTGTCCAATTCTCTTAATATTCTTGTTCTGATCAACACTGAGTTCTGTCCATTTATTTACCAATAAATGGTAAACTCCAGCTCCAGCAAGGTTAATATTGCCCTGTGTGAGCCCAAGTCTGTCCTCATCATCCGTCATTGTAACTAACCAGTTCACTTAAAATAAAAATGCATGTCTCAGGAAAAAAGAGCATTGAGAGTTGACCACAACTGTGAATTTCCCAGCCACAAAAAGAAAATAGCATCTTTTTCCTTGAAACAGAATGAAATTTCCAAGTAAAACCACAGCACTCTAGATCTGGGCATTGCAAAATACTAACAGCTCTCTCCATTTCTCACAGAAATAATAAGAGAGAGAGAGGTCTCAACCCCCCATTACTAACCTCTGCAATAACTCTGCTAATAAATGAAAACAGAACATGAAGGATGCCTGTTCCAATGGCAGCGATTCAAAACCTGAAAAATGACAAGAGAGGAAAGAAGCACTTTATTTTGCTGCGTTAATTTTGTACAAAGAGCTAATGTCACGGTGTCATCTTACCGCCATGTCCAGGAGTCTTGTTCTTGAGTTCTACAGGCCAAGGGTTTTACCAAGACAATATGAAAATGAGGTGGCTAACACCCTCTATTGATTAATTCCATTTAAATTAAATGGTACGTTGTAGCATATCACCCTGACTGAATTTGAACACACACACATACCCAAAAAGAAATTATAATCTGTAATGCCTCTCAGTGTTCATGGTTCATAATGAGAGAGTTTCCTGCTGAAATAGATCTCAACTAATACAGTATAATATTCTGTGGCAGAGGTAGGTATTCACAAGGACTGAATGTATTCTAGTGAGATATATCTCCCTGTGGTCTGTCCAACACGACACTGAAGGTGTTAAAAAGCAGCTAAATTCATCTATTGGATTGTTTGGAACCCAAATTTATCAATCCTTTATCAAATGGCACCTAAGGAGTCTATCCTTGGTTTCACACTTTAAAAGCCTGCATGCCCACTTGTGAAAAGATTTTTCTGTCAATTCTGGTTTTTTGTTATTCTGTTAAACCTGATTGCTTTAAGACCTGTTAATATGTGTCAGGATTATATTTGCTGATTAACACCCTTGATTCAATTACTCAGACACTCCTTAACTCACTTTTTACTATACAGCAGATAACTTCAACACCAAAAGAGCCTAGAAGGTCAGATCTGAATGAGCAGAGTAAAATAATTTAGTATAGCCACAGTGCTTGCCCACACAAAATATCCCATTACCAAGGGAGCAGTTTCCCATCTGCCCCATTTCTCCCTGAAGTTAATGCTGCTTGACTGCAATGAATCACAGTAGACAGTGCCCCATTATCAGAACAGCAAAAGTAGTCTATAATTCATAATAAAGCAATTTTTAACCCACTTGAAATGCTTTTTGCACTTAGTTATTCTTTTTTTTTCTGCCATGTTCAGCACGAGTTGCCTCCCTCTGGTCGAGCAGCTTAGTTGCTATACACAAACTTATTTCACGTCACTGAAATTACACCGTGCTCAAAGGCTACCAAAATGCTCCAAAAGCAGTGAGGAAGAAGCAGGATCACCAAAGAGATCACAGAAACTGTGACCAGCCAAAAAACACACTTCACGTCCATGGGGCTTAGAGGAGACCTTCACACTTGCTCATTTGTTAAAGGTGAAACGGAAACAAAGCCCTGAGAGCCTGAAATGCAAAGACTGGGACAGCTGCACATCCTTGTCATGGGAAAAGACACATCTAAGCTGTTTGTATGCACCAGGTTATCAAATATCAACCACCTTGTCCATAAAGAGAAGGAAGAGGTCTAGAAGGTTCAGCAGAGGAGTGTGTTTGGTGCAAAGGTGGGGCAGAAGAAGCCATGTAGAGTCCCCTACATTTCACTACAGCAGCCTGATGGGGTCTTCCAAGTCATGTAACAGGGCCACAGCTGGAAACAGCTGCCACAAAGGGCCGCAGCCCAAAGGCTCCCAGAGTCTGGATGTGTGATAATTATCCGACTGGGGAGTCTAAAATCACTCAGCTGGAAGGACAAGACTTTAACCCCAGCCAAAAAAGGAGTTATCCTGCTGTAAGACTCTTGAGGGGAGGCTCATGCTGTTTGTAGGGCATTATTGACACCAGGCAGAGACAATGTCATCTGCACTGTCCCTGCACGTGATGGAGTCTTCAGACTGCACATTTGGAGTCTTCCTCTTCAGTGATTTTCTGTCACTTAAACAGCTTAAGGTCCTCATTATCCCAGACCTTTAATAAGCCGTTCTATAGCAAACAGAATTACAAAATCCTGGTTACACAGATACATGTCTTGGATTTCCCATACCACAGTCGCTGTCTCACAACTCACGTCCTTTATGACCTTCTCACCACATTGTTCTCAGCTCCCCATTAAAACCAGCAGCTGGAGAGGACTTGCTGTCACTGGGAATCTCTCATGGTAAAGTTCATATCAGAGGTAGAGACCAAAAGAAGCTGAACAACTAACTCTGTTGTGGAACCCATTTGTTAGCCAGATGTTTTCCAGGTTTTCTAATCCCAAAGTAACATAATCTGTCACAGGAACCCACTCTCACTCCCACACACAAACTGTGCTATCACAGCTGCTAAATTTTACAAGTCAATAAAAGTTTGGTGTTGAAAGCTTGGTATTTCTGCCTAAAATTACGATGCCTAATTATTTTATCCAGCTGTTATCTATGTATACACAGTTACTACATATACAGAGTTATAATATCCACATATTTTGAAAAGGGGAAAAAAATACAAGTAATTAAAAAATAAGTGACATGGATAATTTAGGGTGGCAATGAGGCACAGTGACAAGTGAAAAAAGGTTATGAGAAGGAACATAGAGAATAATGCAGTTAATGAAATATATAAATTATTATTCATATGCTATATATAAAGCATGAATCACACATGCTTTCAATACTTTCATAATTTGAGCTCATGCCTCATTAGAAATATGATTCAGGTGTATAAATGAGACTTCAAAGATTTCAATATGTCCCATAACAGCAGGTTGAGAAGGCAAATTGTGATTATCAAATGAGGTGTGGCAAGGTAATGACAAGCCAACACTGACCAAATCTTCCTGTTCTTTCCCCTCAAATAGTAGTTGTGATTTTTGGAGCCACAAGGTAAGTTTGTGATTAATTTAAATTGTGTAACAGAAGAATTGCAGCACGAGGTTAATGTATCTACTCCAGCAGCCTGTCTCTGGTAGTGACTTTTGGGAGAAAGAAAATGGGAAGAGAAGCAGGATATGTTGATGCCTTCCCTGTGACCCCCTTCCAGCACTCAACATTTTAGGTTCCTCTAAGACAATGGTTTAATCCAGAGAGACTGGTTTTTTCTTCCACAGATTTCTCTGGGTTTTATTCATCCATATCCAAAACAAACTACCAAAAACTTGCCACATTCTAACTATGCAGCTTTGGTTTTTAGGCCAACTGCCTGACTGATAAGTGTATGGGTTGCTTCCTACTTCCTGCTTCCTCAAGTTCTACCCCATAGTTTGCTTGCTACACCGAACCCATAACATTATAAGTCAGGCAATAGGATAAAAAACCAAAGCCATGCAATTAAAACATGGCACTTTCTTGGCAGGCACCCTGTCTGAATTCCTGCCTTCTTTAACCTACAGAACAAGCCAAAAAAAATATTATTCTTGAGTACTGCTAAAGACACAACTTGAACTTCCAAAGAGGAGAGTGTAGAGCCTGGCACTTTGGCTTAATCAGAATAAAATACTGCTTGGATGTTGTCACAAAAATTGATCAACGTAATAGATATTACATGAAATAGAGAAACCTAGTAGTTAAATTTTAACAAATTTTTGTTCTCCATCCCTTCCTCAGCAATTTTCTTCTGTCTTCATTAGTTAATTAGTTCTGCCTGGAGCAGCAATCTTGTGATGCTCAAGAAAAAAACAGAAATTCAGTAACTCAAGAGACCCTCAGAAGCTTTGATCATTTGTTCACTCATTCTAACCTACAAATCTTGCCTTTTCCCACTTTGAAAATTCCTGCTATAAATTCCCGTAGGAGAGTCTCCAATGCTGCTGCTGGGGTCCTTTCAGGTGAACTCCTTGTAAACAGCTTCAATCTCATCTTCCCGCAGAGAGTTCTCCAAAGGAACTGAATGCCATGGAATAAACACATTAACCAGTTAGTCAGAGCTTCTCCAAATGATTAACACACCAAAGATGTGAATAAGTTCACCATTTTTGACTTGTAATTTCACTCCCTCAAGAGAAACTCGTAGCCCAGAAACAGTGTTGAGCTGGACAATCCTTCACCACTGCACTGCAATGAATTACCATGAAACTCATCCAAAATCCATGGCACTGTTCACTTCTTCATAAAATGATCACTTCTCATTTGTCCTCCAGTAACTTTATTAAGTCATCGTTTAATAATTAAGAATATCTTCCATCTATTATTCATCTTAAAAGGATGAGCAGCTAAATCTCAGATGAAAAGAAACTTAATAATTTTGAAAACTCCATGCCTATGATCTCGAAACAATATTGATTTAGTCTGCCTGGTTAGTGCTAATAGCTATAAATACTACTGGGGGAAACACGAAATAAGTTTAGAAAAAATTTCTCCCTTCTCCAAGTAATAAACCGCATCATTGACCCTTTTGTTCAAGTGCTATCTACATGAGATTCACACATTTCCCAGCAGAGCCACTGCTTTCAAATTAGGCAATTTATTGGAGTTTAAACTCATTTGTAATTTAAAACTATTCATAACAGCATTAGGATTATTTTATTTACTGGATGACTGGAAAGTTAATATTGCAACAATGAATTTCTCAACTTACACTGTTTCCAGAATAATAATCACACCGCAAAAGCCTGAATATAACTGTCTTAAAATACGTGTTAGTTAAAATCACAACCCAAGACAGAGGTATATTCTCCCACATCTCTGTTAGGGAGAATTTGTTTGTGAAATCAGCCTATTTAAACATCAGATTGAGGCTGATTGAGGAGAGCAACATCAGAAGGCAGAAGTTCCTGTTTTGTCCTTATTAGACCTTTGAACTTCAAGAGAGAAAGTGGTATTTTAAACATACAGAGTGCTTCAGGCACTTACCCCTGCAACCATTAATAACAGAATATTCTATTCTGAAGTACTAAAAGAACAAGGATTTATTAGTACTTTATTCTGAGGGTGTACGGGAGTGACTTTGCTTGGGAAGCTGGCACTCCAGATCCTCTCATAAACCTACCAAAACAGCAGATGACCTTTCAAAAATGTGTGCTTTATGAAAGGTTACATATTCTGATCTTCCCAGACCTGTCAGTGGAGGGGAATTTGACTGATTCAGCACCTGAGTTCCGGATCTTTAAAAATCACCTCCCTTTTTCGGCTCCAATCCCCCTGCCAGCTCATGGTGACTGCATGACAAGTGGACAACTTCACAGAATAATGGAATGTGTGTTGAAAGGGACTTAAAGATCATCCTGTTCCAAGCCCCCTGCCATGGGCAGGAACACTTTCCACTAGACCAGGTTGCTCAGGGCCCCATCCAACCTGGGGTCAAACACTTCCTTTGAAGGCTCCCACCTCTGGTCCTGTGCTCAACTCTGTAGAAGCAGAAGAGACTTTTCTTCTTTTGATATTATGATCATGCCCAGGTCCAAATTTCCAAAAGCCTGTGCTAAGTCGACCAGCCAACCAGTTGTAATGTCAAGGCTGCTATTAGAGTTCAGAGGTTGTTTTCCTTGGAAATGCACAACTCCTTTAAATAGCAGATCCAGCTGATGGAGCTCCTGGGTCCACTCCCTGCCTCCTGCTGCCAATTTGCTCCTGCCCCTCAGCTCAGCTGCTGGAAGTGTTTGGGCAGCTGTCCAGTGAGCTGGGTTGGGGAACTGATCTCATTTAAAAATAACACTGTGAAAAACAAAATTATTAATAAGCAGGGTTGGTTCACTGGCTGCTCCCAAAGCACTGTATCTCTGACTCACTACAGAGTCACAGGGGCTGGAGGTGGAACAGACCGTGGCTCTGACACCATCCCTTGTGCCTTTCTAATAGTGGCAGATAACATGTGGGTGTTTGCAAAGCCAAAAAAAACCGAGGGTGCCACAGTTCTGGTAAAGATCTCCAGACTGAAATTCAGAAGATTCTATTAACAGCTCACAGATTCCCAGAAAGAGCTTTTTTAACCAGATTATTTGCCCCTACTGCCCACATTTCAGTGTCACTAGAGACACTCCCATATTTTTAATCTTGTCCCTGTACATATTCTGTTGCTGCCCAATGGATCCAGCTAATTTTTGCTACATCCCACATGCACACGTATTTTTCGGTGAGTGGCAGCCAGATCCACATGACTCATCCTCAGAAATTATCTTTTCCTACAAAGCTCCAACGGGTACAAAATTCCAGCCATCTCCTGACAACTGGCTCCGTTGTTGGGTCCCTCTGGTAAGTGGTGGCTTCAGTCATACATGTGGCAATTAGTGCTGATGGAGAAAGAGCCTTTTATGCACAATTCCCAGCTGTGAGCAGAGTGATTCTGGCTCTTGGCTGAGCTTATTGACACTCTGCTTGCTTCCCACTCCACACACGGGAATGGAGAAGATGAGGTCTGTGTTAAAAATCCGGCTCAGGCTCAGTGCAACCTCTGTTTTTCAGCAGAGATTCAGTGAGGCCACAGCAATATTCACTACCCTGCAATCTGGTTCCACATGACTAAATCACAGTATAGGTAAATAAATATGATCTTATAAGCTTCCCAAAGGAAGCAATCTGCAACACAGAGGCAATACAGAAATACTGTTTCTGCTGGGGGGGTAAACTTCTGCCTGTTTATGAGACAACTGAGAAACAGAAAATCCCTTTTTGTGTGTGTGTGACCCACAATATTTTCTTCTTTTTCTCCCTCTGCTCATCAGCAGCCAGAAATAACTGCAACTTTTACGAAGTTTTTACAGATCCTTTTGTCATGTAACAAATATTTCTTTTTTCTCCAAGGTATGTGCTAGACCAAGGCTGTGCAGGACAGCAAGTGCCAGTTATAACTGGAGTGGAAATAACTGAGCACGCAGAATTGCTGCCCTCCCACTGCCACCATGCTGTGCTCAGCACCAACCAGGCTCTGCACCCACCTTTGTTCATGCAAAGGTGCCTTCACAAAGGTTGATGGGACAGAGACTCAGCACAGAGCAGATATCGAGACACCACGTAGCAGTGTCCCATTGAAAAAGCCCTGTCCCAAAAGGTGGGGATTAGATTTACCAATCTGCTGCCCTGAACAATCAAAAGAGATGTTCATTTTCACAAAAGTATGACTAAGTATTTAAAGTGTCCTTGAATAACATTAATATAAACAAATACAGAAATAAATAAAAAGAGGGAGTGAATCACACTGAAAATCATTTGCACTTAAAAAATATAATCCTATTGCCTTCCATAGAAATTAAATCAAATGTAGAACACTGAAAGGAAAATCACCCTTTCATCTACACAAATTATTGGAAAGTAGTTAGACAAGGTGATTGTTATGCAAATCTAGATCCAATGCAATCATGAGGCCTGAGAGTATTTTCTAAGAAAGCATATTAACTCTAACACATTATATCTGGTTTGTCCAACAGCCTTTGAGTCAGGCTTTTCTAATCATGTACTTTGTCTTGAACAGAAATATTTACAGTTATGAACATTCACACACAAATCCAATTTATATTTTTCATGAGCTACAAACGTGGTTGATGAAGAAATCTGTGTTAACCATAATAGACACAAAAGCACTGTATTGTCGAAAGCAAGCTCAAATGTAGATGACAAACACCTGAGAGAGTAAGAGGTTATCACACCATCTCTGGGGAAAGGCTTATTCAGTTGTTTTATAAAATTTGCAGAAGTCACAAGGGATAGGTGAGTGCCAACAGAGCAGCAGCAGAGATGCAACCAGAGAGTGAAACAATGACTTCTGTCACAGAGAAGCAGGAAAGCAGCTACCCCTGCACACACGCCAGCCTTCCTACAGCCTTGGCTAAGAGCACAGGGGCAGAAGTGGCCACAGATCCCAAATTACCACTCGTCCAATGCAAAACTGTCTCGTGGACCAGATTTAAACTTGTGATATGAATAAGTAGTGCTGGGAGGAAGCTGAAAGAGAGAGAGAGAGAAATGTCTCACAGTCACCAAGTAAGGCTGTGTGCATGCATAGCTACCACAGAGCAGCCAAAGAAGGCTGTGGTGGCTTCCAGCTGCCGGAGGTTGAACATGAGCCTTGGGTACCAAAGCAGAGGAATATCACCCCAAGGGAGAGGAATGTTTGATGGCAAATGATCCAGACTCATCAGCAGCAGAGCCACAGCCCAGTTTAGTGATTAGTGACAGGTCTCATGGGTCTTGTTGGTGGATGAGCTGCAGTCCCTGACACCAATGTTCTTCCAGCCCTGTCCTCACCTTCTGCATGGCCCCACTGCTCAGAACTAAGCTATCCCATTTCTTGAGGTGCATAGTCAGCTCCCAAGGTAGTCTATCCTACCCAGAGTACCCATCTCCCTCAAATAGTTGGGAGAACCCTGTTGGATGTGCCTGCCCCACTTCTGCCACCGTGGCTGGGTGCTGGGTATTTGTGTGGCCCTTTGCTCTTTCTCAGTTTCTCAATACCCTCTAGAAAGTGCCAGAAAAGCAAATACTCTGCAGCTGCTTTTCCTAGAATTCCCTGTTATCAGGAAAGACTCGAAGGACCTCAATATGAGTGCATCCAAGAGGAGGTTAAAAGGTGAAGATGTTCCAATTCATACAGACATGATGAGAACATCTGGTAATGGAGGGACTATTAATCTGCAGTGGGCATAATGAGAGCTGGAGGTCAAACCCGGAGCTGGATAAATTAATGCTAAAAATAAGGCACAAAACATCAGCTATGAAGTTTATTGGACATTAGAGCAATTTTCTGAGAATATGGGTTTTCTGTAGCTTAAAATCTTCACAAAGGTTTTAATATTTAAAGGCTGATTGCCTTTCTAGAAAGTATTCTGCTGCTCATGCAGGATTTACAAGTTATGACTGAGGTTGCTTGTGCCATACACAGCATCCAATTAGGCAGAGAAAGCTCCCCTTTCCTGAGGAAAATATGCTCCTCTTGAAGTGAGGGAGTATAAACTTGTGCATGCATTAAGAGTTAAACCCTGCCTCACTGTCTGATGCACATGACCTTCTTCCTTGCCAGGGGTTTGGTTGTGCACCTTACTGAGAATTTTTACTTCTATTTAAAGCCATGGGTAGAGATGTTCATGAGGCACATGCCACATCCCTGGGTTACAGGCACATGGATTTCAGGCTGAGCCTGGAATAAATGGATCTGTGAGGACGAAGGCTCAGGAGTGAGATTAATTTAAACGACAGGGACAGCAGCTGAGCATTTCCTGAGCAAAAGATTGGTACTGGAACAAATATTGACACATGTAAAAGCTAGACAGAAGCAATTCGAGAACACTGCGTGTGTTCATTGTACTTGCTAAAAGCATGCCTCACCCCTCATGCTATTTTAATCAGGCAGCAGTACATGGAATTAAGACACATTTCTCTCATCAGAATGTCTCTTCTCTGCATGTCTCTGCTCCTGCTCCATCTGTAACTCTTCTCAGCATAAAGAGAAATCGCCACACAGCAGAGGGACTATGCAGGGTTTATTTTAAGGTGAGGGAAGGCTCCTCCTGAGCTAAGCAAGGGACCTGCTCCCACATCGATGGATAATCATGGAAATGTTCCTGCTGGTGACAGCAGGCTGTGTATCTGACCTATACTTCAGTACAATTTTTTTTGTTAACAATGCAACACACCTGAAACAGCTGTGCAAATTATGCAAATTTGGTCTAGCGTTCTTGTTTGGTTTTTGTTTTGTTTTGGCACCAGTTGTTAAAAAAACACATGATTTTTCCTACCCATTGAATTTATTTCTTGAATGCCATCCCAGAGGTGAGTTAGAACTGCATAAAGGCCTTGAATGGATGCATAGTTAGCAAAAAAAATAGCTCTGTAACATAAAAACCTGTGCAATGTTTTTATTAGTAGTATTAAAAAAGTAGACTCTTTTACTTTATGTCTAGAACATACCTACTCAAACCCCAGCACCTGAATCTTCCCAAAGGGGCCCACTGCATACAGGAATACCCATTTCCAGTGTATTCCTTTGGTAGGGTGAGGAACAGCAATGAAATCCCTTGAGCCCTTGAGCCTGCTCAAATCCCCCCTCTCACACAGCCCTGCACATTTCTGCTTGGCCAGTGCTGGCAGCTGCCTCTTCGCAGTCCATGTTGCAGCTCAATTCACTTCCAGGCAGGATGGCTGCTCCTGCTTGCTCCATAAATAACCAGGTTTGAGGTAAGAAATAAAAAAAAACATCTTCTACAAGCTTAGCTTAGGATAAACTTTACCAAAAAGAAGAGGCATTCGACTGGAGTAAAAACAGAATCTACAAAAATTTCATTCTGGGCTGTGCTTTTCCCCGTCTGGGGTTGCTTCAGCTTTTCTTCTAACATCAAATTATAACATGTCAGTATAAATAGCCAAGGTTGCTTTTTGACCAAAAAATGAAGCAATGTGAAAATTAAATATGTGGACAACTTTGGAGTGAAGCTTTTTCAAAATGCTGAGGAAAGACATGTTTTTAACATTCCTTCTCCTTCTTTTCCCCTCTAGCAGAATCTGTTTCCTAAGTTCAATTGAAATTCACAAATAATTTCTCTCCTCTCCACACTCTCAAGAAACCCTCCAGGCTTGTGAATTTGCTACTCACAAAACAGACTTGAAAGACTGGAAATGCATAGGAGTTGCTGCTGTTCAGAGCTGAAATAGTATAAACAGGAAGAACTTCTCACAAGAAAGAAGGAGAGTGATTTTTTCCATGGCCAGATAATGATAGGAAAAAGAGGACTGGTTTTTAACTAAAAGAGGAGAGATTTAGATCAGATGTTGGGAAGAAATTCTTTATTCAGAGAGTAGTGAGGCACTGGGACATGTTGCCCAGAGAAGCTGTGGATGCCTCATCCGTGGAAGTGGTGAAGGCCAGGCTGAATGGGGTTTGGAACAACCTGGTCTGGTGGAAGGTGTCCCTGCCCATGGCAAGGGGTGGAATGAGATGATCTTTTAAGATTCTGTGATGATTAGGATCTCATCAATGTAGTAGCCCAAATAAAAACCCAAGGACTCTCCTGGTGGGATCTGAGCCCTCGCCCAGGGGTTTTGTTACATGGCCTCTTGGAACAAAGGGTGGAGCATCCTTTCTTTTTCCTGTTCCTCCCTACTGTTTTTTCAGTGTTACAAAAGAAAGGACTTCTGTAAGGTCAGAAAAGGGTTGATGGAGGAAATTAGTTCCTTCAGCCCAGAACTTGGATATGTTCAGTTGAGCATCCTTGCTTGCATCACCTTTGTGTGTAACAAGCTGTTTGCCCTCCCAGCTATACCTGCCCACCCTGTGCCTGGCAACCTCCCCTTGAAATGATGGTCCTCAGGTACACTCTGTGCCCATCCATATAAAGAGATCTATTGTCCATCAGGAGTAAATCATGCTCATACAGGAGTCAGGACACTGAGTTTAATGCTGCAAGTTCATGTGCCTCAATTAACTTCAATATTCCCCGGGGTTGTCATGCCTACAGACCCACAGCATCACGCAGATAATGACTCTGTTCCTCTGAGCAGCAACTGCTCCGTCCTCATTATAACCAAACTCCAGGCCTGGTACAACCTGCAAAGCCCTGCTGGGGTCAGCAGAGCTGGGGTGAGGATGTCCTCTCCTGGCTGCAGCTCTGTGCAGTTCACGGGCTGTGCTCTCAGGCAAGTGTTCCACTGGTGAGCTGATTCCTCCCATCACGAACCCTCAGCTCAAAGAGGTCACTGCAAGTCTTCAGAGGGAACAAGCAAATGTCACAAGCTTGTGCCAAGTAAGAAGAAGAAATGCCATATAACAGCCTGCATAAATACTGGTATTTTCAATCAGCAAGCACAGGAAATCCTGAAATTAAATGGATTCATCCTGTCCAGACCTCTGCTCTTCTCAGAAGCAAGGTGGCAATGCTGACTGATACAGCAGCAGCTGGGCTACCTTGGGGCTTGCAGCATCCAATGCCAAGTGGCAAACACAACTAGAAAAGCCCAGCTGTCCTCTAATCATTGACTGATAGTTTTATTTCATAAAAGAGACTAAATCAAATTCTCATCCAAGTGTGCCCAACTGGCATGGCAAGGAATTGAGTGACCTTGGGGAGGGCTTTAGACTGCTAGAGAAGTAAAAAGTGCTTGTTGACCTTCTTCAGCCAAAACTTTGCCAAAAATCTGGGCTGTCATCTAAACAGAAATTGTAGCACGAAGTATCTGTAGCCCATAAAAATTTTTATTCTGACAAAAAGATGGAAGTCACACAAATCTGAAATATTCTACCAGGTTGTCCCATTGTGCTACTCCTTGGCAATTTAAATTTAAGAAACAGGACTTAAAGGGAAATCTAAGGCACTTCTCCCAGCTGATAGAGCCCCCCTGTATAGTGTAACCCCTTTAATAAATAGATTAAGCCAAATATTAAGACCATACATGTTTTCTGTGCATGTACCTCTTCCAGAGGGTCTGGTTCAAATTCAACCACTGCAACACGAGCCTCACCAACTCATAATTGAATAAAGCCTGGTGATAACTTAGTGATAGCAGGGTTCTGTCCTCCAGCAGTGGGGAAGGCTCAGCAATGGCACCTGAAATAATGGCTATACATTGGTGGGTTCTGACTGTCCAGGCCTTACACGAGTTAAAAAGGGAAGCCACAGTTGCATTAGGTGAATGCCACAGTAGGCAAGAGCAGACTGGCAGACTGGTTGTCCTCCCGTCCCTCCTGCAGTCCTCAAACCTGTTAATTTTCTACTCTGGTAGCTGACCACAGGGTTACACAGAGACTCAGCTCAAATCCAGGCTGTCCCACGCAGAACCCCATTCACAATGGCAAATAGTTCATGGTATAAAGAATGATTCTAATCATTTTATGACAGGATAAAGAATATACTGAATTTGGGAAGATATTTGTTTTGTCAACATTTGGCTACCATGACAAGATCTCAAAGGAAAAATTGTGAAAGTCCTTCATTGTTCCAAGTGCAGGCCAGTTCCATAAATCATTTGCAAAGAGGCACCTGGGTCCATCCCATCACCTGGGTTTCTAATCTGTGTGACAATTACAAAATAAATCCCCCAAGCAATTTAAAATCTGGCTAGAATAACCTGGTGTTTTCCAAGATTATGACAGAAAGAAGTGTAATAGAGAAACTGTTCGTCAGCAAAATGGTAACAGCTGGCAAATTCTGCTTTTGAATGTATATCAGTGCTACTGGCCTTTGTCAGACAGACTGCAAAGAGTGAGTGGAGGCTCTTTTTAAATGTGCTGGTTTCCACTGGCAACCAATGGAGCAAAAGGACAGTCAGATTTAATCAATTGATCTCAATATGCCATTTTCAAAGAAGTTTTCTTTAAATGATTCAAGAGACAAAAGGAGGGAGAGAAAAGTCAAGCAATAAACTGTAATGATTCTCATTAACTGATATGTATTGACTGTTTCATAGTTTAATTTTGCCAAGAACTCTGAGCTTTTCATATTTTCATCAGATAAGCTCTTTTTTTCCAAGCGAAGCCACAAAACTTAAACGTAGATCCAAATCCCTTTGTTTGGATGTTGATTTTTCAACTTAATTTTCCCCCAGAACTGCAGACAATCAAAATAACTTTTTCTGTCTAAAAGGCCATCTGCATTTTTCTTCAATAAATCTCTATTCATGAATCATCTGTGTTTTCACGCTGTTGCCGAAACGACGTAACAACCTTGCACCCAGATTGGAAATGCAGTGAGGCTGGGTGACATTTGCAAAGAACGCCTTCTCAGAAGAGTTTTCCACCTAACCTTTAATAAGTGTATTTTTCCATATATTTATTAATGTCAGCAGAAGAACATGATGTTCTGGAATGAAATATTTACGGAATTTCTGTGTCTTTGTCGCGTAGGTCTCCTGATTCAAAGAACCATTCAGAGGCTTTTAAACCGTTCACCATGTCACTCCTGTCAAGTGGTACTTTTGCTGAGCTCTCTGTCCTTTTTTTTATCGTGCATTAATAGTTTTTCCTTGAAACCTAAAGTGGCTTGAAACAGCACCACAGAACACATCCACCTCACAGACCTCACATTACTCACGTCTGATTTAATTTTTAAATGGGTCTAAATCTTTGTATATCCTGTTCAGACTCCTCAGCTTCCAGTTCAGCATGTCTGGGGCAGCTCCTGACTCACTGCCAGCATGGAACCAAGCTTCTTATTCTTCCTTCCATGCTGCTTTCCTATTTATATTTCTCCATCCTGTATTAACCCTCATGTTCTTTGTTAATTTTGCCTGTTCATTAGCAAACAGGCACACATGTGGTGGTGTTTCTGCAGGAGCTGTAACGTGCTCTGATGCCCTGACATCACAGTAGCGTTTTGTATTTCTCCCAGGTTATTTTGCCCCATTCCTGGTCAGTGCCCAGTAAGTTTGTTACCAGGAACGTGAGTAGAAAGGAGGATTCTTGCACTTAAATCCTGGAGATGTTTTACTTGCTTCCCTCCGATTCCCCCTGTTCTTTTCTCAACCTTTATTTGTTCTGTTCTCTTCCATGCTTCCTTTTAAGCTGGTTCAGAGATGCACATTTCATGCATAGGCTAACAGCACAACCCTTCACAGCTCTCAGGGGAAAGAACAAAAAGCAAACAAAACATCTGCTCTTTGATGAGAGAAAAGTTTGTATCATGTTTTCCAAGCCACCACCTTGTGATGAGATTGCACTAGCTGGGAATTTGACATGATAGCCTAAAGTGAGAATAGGAGGTACACTGCCAACCCACACTATTCTCAGAGCCTGAAAACCAGTTCCAGTTCCTCTTTGAAACAGATCTGTTGTTTCAAGTGTTTGCCAATATTCATAGCCTTTTCTCAGCTGTTGCACAATTCTTTGCATCTAATGAGGAGGTTGAAAAGTTGGTAAACCCATGGCAAGGGGTGGAAGATAATAGAGAAAAGGTCAGACCAAAAAGAGATTGCACTGTGTTAAGAATGAATGTAGAGGTGTTCTTTGTTATTAATTCAGTAAAACAATGAACCAATCCTGATTTCTGTATTCTCAGGACAGACAGTGATTCTCTGCTGGACTGAGGGTGAGATGGGATACTGGTACACATGAAAAGTGGGTCAGGAAAACATTAATTAGGTTGCAAAGTACTGGTAAAAACATCCTTTCAGCCATCCATTGCTGGTAAGAGAGCAAGAACAGGAGATCAAAGTTCAAACAGGATTTTAATTAGATGCCTTGCTTACTGTGGTATGTCAGACACATGGTAAGAGGAAACTTTTTCCATCTGCAGCCATGCTCTTATCTGGCACTTTACTTCCTCTAGCACGTTGGAAGCTGGCCTGATGCAGAGGGAACCTGACACAGAAATATAAATATGTAACAGCACAGAGGCACTCGGGATACTGTCACTGCCTTTCACCACACTGGGCACAGACAGACTCTGACCCCAGGCAGAGGTCAGCTACCTTTTGGAGACAACATGGTTTTTAATTTGTTTTGGATCGTGACAAAGCACATCTCTCAAGTTCACTGCGGTTTGCCACAAAGTAAACAAGCCCAAAGGTGAAAATGCAGGTGTTAGAGCTGGATCTCAAGAGACAGCACTGGGACATGCCAGGCCACAGCACTGGGACATGCCAGGCCACAGCACTGGCAGCAAGCTGCTCCAGCAATAAGGTTTCAGGCTACATCCTGCTTTCTCCTTGCATGCTAATTAATATTTCACTCTGAGGAGGAAGGACGACTATTCATTTTATACGATTAAATAACAGATCAATAAGGGGAAACTATGATTCATTCCATGCTTGACGACAGATTAAATAAAAAGCATCGTTCTGAGTCTGCCCTAAAGTAAAAAATTAAAAGATAAAAGTAGATGTCTAGGGAGATATAAAATGACAACCGTTTTCCTCCCTTCCCTCCTCTGTCTCATTAAAACAGAAGTTACAGATGGTTTTATTACCCTGTGTTCAGCAGACAAGCATCATGACAGTGAACAGTAAAGCCATTTTTAATGAAATTCATACAACTGTACGAATACAAATGTAAAAGTGAAGCAAAGAAAACTTTTGGGAGAAGATTGCTATATTCTACATAAGCCTCAAAACATTTTTGACCGTGTCACTAAACAATTTAACAGAGCAGGAGGCTGCTCTCCAAAGTGTTTTACAGCTTTGTATTCTGCAAACCATAAGCCAGATTTGCTGTTCTCATGTGCTGTCCTTCAGCCAACCCTGCTGCTAAATCCACTAAACAACAATTTGTCAGGGACTTGAAGTTACTACAGCTTTTGCTCTCTTGTTAGAGAGATTATCAAACAGGTATCCTGTCACTCTGCTGACTGCTCAGAGTTTCGGTCTAACGGGGAACGGGGAATTTTTTATGGAAATATTTGTGGTCTGATGGTTCTAAATACCCTTTCAAATAGGGGACCATCTACTGGTTTGGAAGTGACTGTTTGACCAGAGAAGGTTGGGGATTTTCCATCTCAGAAGTCAGGACATTGCTACACCACTGCTCTTGATCTTCTCAACTCCACACAGCTCATTTCAACATGACAGAGCATATTAAAAGAGGAATATGACAGTGAATATTTCTGAATTATAATAATTTGACTCCAGCTGTTTTCATTATCCTCTGATGGGGATAGAAACCAAAGACAGTCAATTCTAAACATAATGAAAGACATTCTTTTGGTTCATGGCAACGACTTTTAAAATGTGTCCTGCATTGGGGTATGGAAATATTAAAAATGTGCCTGCTTGCTTCTGTGAAAAGCCAAGTATTGTGCAACACAATATTGAATTTCAGTAATTAATTGCATGCTGCCAAATTCAGCTGTGGTTTTCCTGAAATGCCAGCAGTTGTTTCAGCCGGTCTTTGTGGCTCTGCCTCAAAGCCCATTAAAATGGATCAAAATCTCTCCATTGACTTCAAGTGGTCTTAAATCTGATCCTCAGTGTCAGGGAGACTGCTGGAAAAAAAAAAAAGGGAATAAGACTCTTGTCCTATTCACAGAGGAATAGAAATGAAAGCTTTGGAGTACAGCATTCATTAAAGTATCAGTATCCAGTTAAAAATAAATGAAGTTACTACTACTACCAAGAGAGAAAATACAGGCAAACATCATCTCTGGACCTCTGAACAGTCTGAGGATTTTCTGTTAGCTTTGCTGTCCAAGGCCAACTGGAATTGGGAACTGGAAATGTCATGTCTTTTCCCTGCAACTATGTCTCATATGTCTCCATAATGTCTCATCAAAATGTTCTGCAGGTGGTAGACTTCTTTTAAACAAGGGTTTCTGGAGTGAACTGAAATAATTTAATTTTAAAATTGTTATTTTGGTTCTTTATGGGAATGGAACCTTGGCTTCTTTACTCTTCCAGTCTCCTATCAGAAAAAGCAGCAGCTAGACCTGGAAAAACCTGCAGTCAAAGGAATGAGATCCTCGTGCTGTAACCAGACCTGGAGAACCAGGAAAACCTATGAGAGTAAAGGAATCCCATTTGAAAAAATAAAAGGAACCAAAGAAGTTGTTTTTGAGCTAAAACAACAAAACCAACAGTCCTGGAAACTGCAGGGGGCTTGTGTCTCTGGAGCTGGACTGCTGTGAGCCCCAGCAGAACACACCAGGAGCTGCCTCATGGCTCTATCCCCCCTCAGGGCTCTCTCCTGTCTCAGTTTGGATGTGCTGTGAGCGAGCCTGCTTTGGAAAACAACTGCTGTAAACTTTAAAGAAAGACCAAACCCTTATTCTAACGAGCAACCTTGTATAAAAGGCATGCTAATGCACTTTTAATTGAAGTGTTGACATTAAATATGGAACTTGAATTACATTAACAGATATCCAGCTATCTGAGCAAACTAGTCCAAGCTGCAGGATCCCTACAATATAATCAGCATGTGCTGCTGTGTGACTCAGGAGCCAACACACATCTCTTAAATAAATCTGTGTATCCGTGTCTAGCTGAGCGTGAAGGAATGCTAACAGCTCAGGGAATCCTGCCTGGGAGAGCAACTTTGGGCAACTCATGGAGAATTTTGTTCCCTCTAATTTCTTGTCCGTGGAAGTAAACTCCCCCTCCTTGACAGAGTGAAAATAGCTGTGGAAACAAAAAGTGCAGCAGCACTGGCTCTTGGTAGGGATTCCAGAGAAAAACAGAATTCGGGGAACAAAGAAGCTCTTTTTGCTCTATCAACAGCAGAGGCAAAAAGAAGCCAACAGCAAAGATTCCCGTAATCTGAGGAAAAGTCAGATGAATAAATGATGGGCGATTTTTGACTTCTTGGAAAACAGAGACTTCCAGCCAAGAACCCTTGGGAACAAGCAAGAAGAAAAACCCTTTAATTGTTTTGATTCAGATGTGAATAGCTGGATTTTGAATGCTTTGCAAAAAGCTCAGGGATCTGTTGCCTCTGCTGGCACATGATGAATGCCCATGGGTCAGGTTCTGAGAGCGGGTGCATGAGTTACAGGGGTCTCTCCACAGAGCTGGGTTAGGCTTTGTTTGGAGGGTGAGGGATCACTGGACCCTCAGCAGGTCCCACTTCCTTGAAGATGTGAGAAAAGTGACACCTACAAGGAGATCGAGATGCCAAAGGGGTGCTGCTGAAATTCTTTAAAGCTGTAATAGACTGACCACAGCTGAGTGGGGAAAATTCAACAGTTAAAGTGTTATATGGAGATTCTTTATGAGAACTTTCCTCACTATTAATCTTTCCTGTGGCTGACAAGAGGCACCAAAGCCAGAGCCAGTGATAGAACAGAGCATGACCATGACTTTGAGAGTAGGAATTGCAATTGATTGTTCCTCTTGGATTGATTAAACATCACAGCACCCTAACAAGCAGAAAACAAAACAAATTATAATTTCACATTATGTACACTTGTTTTCAGCAGTTGTCTCACCAGCACACCCTGGAACAGATATGGCACACTGAGTCTGTTAATCTCTGTGTCTGCTGCCTGAGATGTTCAAACTGTCCTGGTGGATCCGGTGGCTCAGTCAATCTCAATGATTGAAGCTGCCAATGGAATGCCATAAATCTGTAAAATAATATTCCTTGAGGTCAGGCTTTATCAGCTTCGGGTTTGCCTGACCTAGGAGCAGCCTCCCATTGTCTAACAGCTCACTGCACACCACGTAGCCTCAGAACACCAAGACCGTAAATAACTATTTTCAAAATCAATTATAATCTACATATTGGAGCCAAACGTACTCCTGCACTTGGGAAGGGAAGGGATTAGCCTTTCCTTATGCCAGGAGTCTGCCTTGCGTTGAAGAAGACAGCACAGGTCCAGCAAATTCCGTGCTTGGTGCAGCGCCAGCCATGCGGAGGTCGAGACTCAACTCTATTGATGTTCACCCAAGGCAGTGACTCGAACAGAACCAAACAAATCAGGGAAGAAAGTTTGCCCTTCAGTTTCTGTATTCATTCCTAACTCACACAGGCAGAATTCTTCCCCTGCACATGGGAACACATTTCTAAGTTCACACCCACAGCAGCTCATGGGGATATTTCACAGCCAGGCTACTGCAGCCTTTGGAATGGGAATAAGGATGGTCATTAACAGAGCCAGCACAGGCACAGCCATTACAAAGGAGCATTAGAAACCATGCAGGCTGGGAGAAGAATATCTAGAAATATATTGATATAGATAGAGATTGATAGAGATAAGCAATTATACAGATATATATATAGAAAGAAACTCCTGATGCAGAAAGCAACTCCTTCCAACATATCATTGCAGATTCTGGGTGGAGGGAATGGATTTACTCAGCAAAAATCTTTTCCAATACCAGCTTCGAGAGTTTGACTTCACAGTTGTTGTACAATGGATTCCCAAATCATTTGCTTAACAAGCTTTCATGGGAAGTGTGTCATATTGCATTTTCCAGCCCTAGGGATTCCATGCTGAGGTCAAACTATTGTGTATTATTCCTCTGGATCCCTTACTCAGCCTTGGGTTGCATAAAGTCCTATCCCTGATGACACCAGCTTTTAGCAGCTTTTATTTTGTAATTAATTCCTCTACTCACGGGGCTTAGCTGGTAATGTAAATTATAGTTTTGGGGATGGAGCTATTTTAAAAAACAGCCAATATTCAACAGTAAATTCTTTGAATTTTATTTCAAGTAGCAGGGTAATTTACCTACTTCTACTTTTAAATCCCACTACAAGCCTTCACCTGTCTGATGCAGGAACTGGAGCTTTTTTGTCATTCAGGTTAATCTCAGAAACTCAGGTCATCAGGTTCTCACAGCACAGGGTATAGCCAAGGAGCTTCACACAGATGATTTAAAGGCACCGTGCTGATCTGTTATAAAATCCAGGCTGTCAGGAGTTCAGAAATTAAACCAACAAGAGAAATCACTAGGGCTTTAGCAGATTCTTTAAGTTAATCTGATACATAAAAAGATGTCCTAGACATGAACTTTTATGCACAATTTGAATCTTTTACACTGCAGAGACATTAAAAATCATTGAAACCCATCTACCTTTAGTGTTTTATGCACTGTAATAATCACAAATAAACATCTGTAATGACTTAGTTGTTCTATAACAACAACATCCCAATGACACTGAACATTATTTATAACAGAATGATGTAACCAGATTGTTTGGTTAATATCTGCAGTGTCATTTCTGCACTTTATACCCCTCTTGGAACACAAACAGGCTTTATGAGACTGCATGTTTGTTTGGGACACTCCAGGGCCTGATTTGCAAGATGCTGAACACCCACATGCTTCACTCTGGTCCACAGGGACACGCAATTCCTGGCAACATTCGCCCTTTAGTCTCCTTGCCCGTGTTTGCCTCCCTCAGATTCCATCTGGCACTGGAGCCATCACCACATTAGAAGGGCAAGAAACAAAAAAATAAGAAGCTGAAAAATCAAACTGTCTCCATCTCCAATGCCCCCTTTCTCTAATTTGTTCCTACTCTCTCTTCCTAATCCCACTGCTCAAAGGAAACCACAAAAAACCGAATTACCTGTCAATAAATCCACATGACTTCTGCAGCAGCAAAGATCCTGTTGTCAGCAGGGGCAGCACCTCTCCAGGTACCAGCCACTGTTTTCTAATGATTCCATGGCCAGAGAGCACCTGGGCTTCTGAAGATGGTGCTTTTTAAACTAAGATCTGAAACACTGGCTCCTCACCATCATCACCCAGAGAAGCTGTGGATGTCCCATCCCTGGAAGTGTTCAAGGCCAGGCTGGATGGGGCTTGAAGCATCAGTCCTTACAGAGAGAAGGAGGAGCATTTTCATAAGTTAGGTAAATAAGAGAAGAGAGACAGCAATAGAAGTCCCGTTTGCATTTCTCTGTCTAACTTCCTCACTGTTTTCAAGCATTTTGAGATTTACTGTTCAAGGTCTCCTCCACGCAGGTTTTCCACAGGCTGTTCTTGTGCAGCCAACTTATTTTAGTCCCAGCTGAAGCTTTAAAAGGATTTTTTTGCCAAAACCATTTTTCTCTGGGGATCATTCTTGCTCAAGTATGTTTGTCTCTAAGCCTCCCATTTAACTGTGCTAGTAAGGGTGCAGGTCAGAAATGCACTAAATTTCTTTAGAAAATAATGAAAAAATGTTTTCTTAAGGGAATACTTATGTGGAATTTGTAGTTTGTACCTTTAGCCTTTATATTCTGCAGTTTGGATTTATTAAGAAGCAGTGCTCTGTTCTGAGAAGTGTCACTTCTGAGTCTTTTCAGTCCCCTGCCCCATCCATAACACACTTGGAATCCACGGATGCAGCTACAGAGCCAGGAGTAACCATGACAAGAGAGATCATTGTGGGCCCTTTTTATTTCTGAATGATGACAAATGGTTGGACTGGTTTGCCAAGGCTTATTCCGTAGGATGGAACTCCACATGCTCCAGAGAGGATGAGGCTGTGGATGAATTCAGATGTGGCAGCAATATAGTTCATCTAGTAACCATAACAACCATAATCCTCACTGCAGGACTCTGAAAAACTTGTCTTGCTGCTATTTCTTCCTAAAAACAGTTTAGCTCAAGGAAGAGCACAGTTTGCTGAGGTTTGGGGAGCACGCAAGAGCATAAATTGAAACGAGGAGGGTGAGTGAGGCTAGAATTAAAAGAGGATAATGAACAATTAATCAGGATACAAAGGGTTGTACAAATATCAGAACAAAGCACATCCTTTGATCCTGCAGCAAATGAGATATTAAATACCCCTAAAGGAACAACTTAGGAAGTTAGGCACTTTTCTGTTAAATCACATCAGTCATACAAACCCTGTCATGTTTATAGCTCCCCAAAGCCCTCCTTAAATATGATAATAGGAGTCTGACTAGTCTGACGTTGTCATTTTAATCAAAAGCTCTATTCCTCCTGACAGAAGCAAGTAAAAAAAAAAAAAAATACAGTTGGGATCCCACTCCAGCCTCATGAAAAATACGAATGCTTTCCTCTATAAAATGGTAAATTGGTGGCATAGCTCAGGGATCGGTCTGGCCTATGTCCCATATGCAAACGTCCATAACTCACCCTCAAAAATAAAATTTAAAGGCTGATTCACTTTGTTAATGTGAAAAAAAACCCAACCATGAACGCTTTTTCACCCCTCAGAGAACTTTTGGTTTTCTCCCTAGAAGATTTTTCATTCAGAAATTTCCAAGATTTCCAGGATTAAAAATCAACTGAACCTGCCGATTTTAAGAGAAAGTTTCCATTAGTTTGAAATTTGTTTTCAGAATTTCATTCTGCTCAAAACTGTCACATTTTATCCAAAGTGTGAGTTACCCATTAAAGAGGGAATCCCATTTCCAGCCTGTTCCATTAAGCCATGTGATTCTGCAGAGTATAATAGTTTGAGTCCATATCCCCACATTTTTTAAGCAAGTCCAAACCCAGAGGTGGCCAGGGACAGCAGACAGATCACACTGCCACCGCTCATTCCCCCTGGCTGGATCACACCTCACTCTTCGTCAGACCTGGAGAACTCCCTTAATAGCCACAAAATCCAGTTTGCACCTATTTAAAAAAATAAGAGTCACTCTGGCACACATACAAGGGGAGGATAAACCTTATCAGTCATTAAAGGCATCATTTTCCTAAGTGATTGCCAGCAGCTGATGCTGCCCTATCTGCCTTCAAAGGGCAGAGATGTTTATCTGAATAACCACATGTAGCCAGGGCTGTACACTCATCTCTTGCTGGATGTGAAGTAGCAACCCTTGTCTTTTTTGGTGCGTGCAGAGAGGACTGGAGCGTTTTCAGATGCTTTCTTTTTATCAGCCTGAGCAGTTCCATTGTCTCCTGGGTGCTCGTGTGAACCTCAGAGGTCATGGGTGGGTCTGGTGGGTCAGGAACGCTCCCAAGGGAAGCAATCAACACTCAGAGAGCTGCTCCGAGGACAACAGCAGAGATCAACAGCAGCTCTGGCTAAGAGGGGTGATGGTCATAATAGTTTTGCAGTAAACTTCTCTATCTGCAGAGGACAAAGGGCAGCGTACACCCAGTAATAGTTTTGCTGCTCTGAAAATCAGGACGCGCACACGCCGCGTCTCCAGCTCGGGCTGCAAAATGCTGCACCTTCTCCATTTAGGTGAGGGACAGAGGGCAGGTGGGGGACAAAGGGACAGACACCAGCAGGTTGAATTCCTGATTCAAACCACCTTTTGCAAGAGGAAGAGTTAAAAAATGAACACAAGTGCAGTGACCACGTGAACATCTTTCTTTAGCCACTATGATGTCGCAGTCTGGATATAGAGATGCATTTCTCTTTCCTAGAGCAAGCTGTAAGGAAAGATCCATCAGCATCATTCCCTTGTCCCTTGAGCTGTTTTCCCTTCGCTCTCCATAAACACTCATGCTCTTTATTGATTCATTTCCTTTGTTGTTGTTTATTAAAACTTTATTCTACGCTGATTTCAGATGTTACACCACAGCAAACCTCTCCCCACAAATTTGCTCGTTTCCATAGCTCACGGTAAAACTCTTGAACAAAACATTTAAGGAAAAAAATGTAATAATAATGGAAAATTAATTAAGATAGCCTGAAAAATCATATATCGCTATGTACGGGTATGAAATGGGCTCAGCATAGAGGCTGGGATTTCTGAGGAAGGCTGTCACCCGTGGGCGTGCAGCTCTCCTGCCTGCCTTTGATCGATTCCCTGTGGGGTTTAAAGTGGGTGGATCAGTTTCTCCATCACTTGTTTTTTCAGTAAACACTCGGTTTCTTGTAATAAAAATTAGGCCTAATTGAAAAGCAAACCCACGCTTATGAGATTAAAGACTTGTTTTTCCCTTGCCACCCTATCCACCACTCCATCGCTATCAGAAATGCAAAACTCCTTCCTCCACTGGTCAAGCCTCGAGGGATGGCTGCCAGAGGAATCCATGACACATTCCTGAAGATGTGTGATGTATTCCTGAGGATGCAGCAGTCCTGGTGCCCAAGAGCCACCAAAAACAACTGCCCAGGTTTGCTCATAGTCAAGGAGCACAAGTGTGAAAATCACCTCTAGAATGAGGTATTTCAGTCTTTGCATTTTCCTTCTGCTCAGATCTTCAAGGAAGAACGTGACAAGTCCCACAGAGCTACATTGCTCTTGTTTAGGAATGCACTGCTGTCCTACAAGGGATGTCCACCCTATAAAAAGAATATTAACAAAATCTGATGTGACTGTAAGAAATTAATTCACTTCAACACCTTGAATAACAGTTTTCTCTCCCTTCAGAGAGCACAGGAGGTAGAAGCACACTTGGCTTTCTGATGTTGCATCAATCTTGCTTGATCCAGCAGTTGTGGAGACTCCCAGAAATGAAGTCTGTGACTGCAAACACCGTGCAAGAGAATATCTATTTTTATCCTGATAGCATGAAGAACTAAGACATTTTTGTGGGACGAGATAGAAATCCTCGGAGAAGTCCAGAGGCTAGTCTTTGGACTTGGAAAAAACAGACTTGGAGGAGTAGCTAAGAAATGTTTCAGCAAGACCATGAAACCTTTCAAAGTGGTCCCATCCAAATAGAGACATCTTTTAAATCCTTTCAGGGATGGTGAGTCCATAAATGCCTTGGCCAGCCTGTTCCTTGACGACCCTTTTGGTGAAGAAATTTTTCCTGCTATCCAGTCTAAACCTCCCATGTCACAAATCGAAGCCATTTCTTGTCCTGTTGCTTGTGACTTGGGAGAAGAGGCTGACCCCCACCTTGCTACAAACTCCTTCCAGGCAGTGGTGACAGCCAGAGGCATAGCCCTTTTTTTCCATTCTATATCCTTTTTACACACTATTGGCACAGCCAGCACTCGCTGGCAGAACAATAACACAGTCAGACAGGAAAAGCAATATCTGAGAATTGCAGGTGCAATAGAAAAGCTACTGAAGTTTGAAATTAGTACTGCATTCAATCACTTGAGCCCCAGGAGAGCACTGAATTTATACGTTTCTGTTTTCACGGGATCTGTTAATTGAAATGAAGATTACATAGTTTGGAAATTACTCTGTGATAAACAGATCAAGATTTTTGAAATGGTATCTAATTTGCAGCCACCTATGAGAGCCAAAACAGTGGAGGTTTAAGAGTGGCTGAAGGGAATGCTGTGGGCTGTGGGTTTGGGGTTTTAATAAATGCTTTCACCATCACAGCCCCTTCAACACCCACTTTTTCGCTATCTCCACTGTCTTTCTTACAGAATTTGTTAAATCACTAATGGACAAAAACCACCCCTAGGTGCAGCCTGGGCACTGCAAGCTTCTCCTCCTCTCATTAGTCAGAACTTTCTATAGTTAGGCTTTCCTCACATTTCAGGATATTTATTTTTAAATTACTCCAGCAGGTGTTGTGAAAATAATTATGAATAGCAAATGGCTTCATTGAACCAATCTGGCTCCTTTAATGGCCAGAAGCAGATCGTATCCACCCTGGGGAAAGCCTTTTCCAGCACCAGTAACCACGAGCCACAGCAACAGAAGCAAAACATTCCTATCAAAAGTGCCCTTGGAGCCCAGCAAGGCAGGCACCCACGTACAAGACTCTGCATCACACTGTGTTCTTCTTTCCACATGTTCTTTTATTCCCCTGAAATTGATTTTCAGTGTGAGGATGAGGGCAGGAAACTGTTTCAGGGTACATTTGGAATAATGGAAGCACCAGGGGCTGGATTTGTAACCTCCGTTTGTAATAACCTTCAGGCTCAACACACGGGGAAGAGCCGAGCTGGGCACTGTTGGGAGTTCTTCTATTTGCGTCTATTATAGATTTAAAAATCAAAAGCAGAAACTCAATGGACCCTCCTCAACCTATAGGTGGACAATTAAATAATCCCAAGGAGTCTGCCAGGAAGCGAACTTGTCACATGCAGCACCCTGCTGCCTTTTTCCACTTTCATTTCTACTGAAGCTGCAGGTTCATTTAATTATCTAAGTGAATAACTTAATGATAAATTCCATTCCATCTCTGACAGCTGAATAATTCAGGAGAATTTTAATAGGGAACAATAAAACAGACTTTTAAAAAATTCACTTTGGTTCCATCTCATCTTTAATTAAGTCAGTTCTGGAAAAATCCAAGTTCTAAAGGTCATTGAAAGATGTTGGCAAATTCATCGACTACATTAAAATCTAAAAAAAAATACATAAGTCCAGTTTCAACACTCTAAGGTAACCTTAAAGGAAACTGCAAGTCATGACCAAAGTATCCCTATATATTAGTTTGAAATGTAAAAACTACCTACAATTAATTGTAAAATGAATACTTCTATTTTTAAATTGCACTTCCAATAAATTTGCTTTAGCCAAAGTAAAATAATGTTGTTTTACAATTAGTGACCCAAACTTCATAAATAATGAATTTTTCAGGAGTTTGGGGTGAAATCTGGAAAACAGTTCATGTCCAAATAAATAAAACTAGAAATTTTTGTTTTCAAGTCATCACTGAGACAAGCAAACAAGAACATTCTACTTGGAGTCAACCTACAAAATTGTTTGGCTTGAAAGGTCATTAAAACCCATTTACTAACATTTGCTACTGGATCAAAGTTTAAATAAGGGAAACTGTTCAATAAAAAGTCAACATTTCAAATAAAAAACAAGTCAGTGCTTCCAAATAAGAAAGTGATTATTTTTTCCCCTCAACTGAAAAAATTCACAAACCTTTCTCCAAATTCACAGCACACATTCATTATTTGGGGTCAGTTCCCTCTTGAACCCTTCACCAGATCAAGTTAAAACCACTTTGAGAGAGTTTCCTCACTGGATATCTCAAAGCACTGCTTGAATATCACCAAAACCAAAGGGATCACATGAGTGTGACCATCGACCTCGACCAAAATGCAATAATTTTCTCCCTCAGTAACAGCACCCCAGGTTTGGAGGATCATCCCCTTGGACATTGCCTGTGGCAGAGGTGAGGGGACTGAGGAAGAGCCAAGAGCCCCAAGGCTCTGTCCTGCTCTCAGCCAGGCTTTTCTCCACCCATGCTCTTTGCAGCCCAAAAGGAGCCAGTGGAGCCTCCTGCAGCCATTAAACAGATGATAAAAATATCCATCTGCTGCTCAGTAGGGTTGTTACAGAGATAATCTAACGGGTGCACCCCTGGCTGACCATACTTTGTGTAATGACAAGCCTTCATGAAAATAAATGAATACATTTAGAATGATTTTACAAATATATATGGGAAATATCCACCGCACCTGCTCTCATGGAATGGGGCTGCACTTCGCAAAAATCTCTTGGAATCGCATTTTTGGCCTAAATGGATTAGTACCTAAATTTATTACCTTCTTGGTCCAGACTGGACAGGACCAGAGCTGTTGTCTCTTGGGAAAATTCATCATCCCAAATCATCTCATCAGCCATGAATAAGACAGAGTGCAGATCTCAAGCCAAATGCAGCTGTGCAGTGTTCTAAGAACTGGTCTGTGCCTGACTTCAGGCCTGACAAACAGAAACATTCACTCTCCTGTTTCCAGATGAAGCGAGTTTCCAGCAGCTAAACAAGCCCTGGCTAATTTCCTGCTGCTGTGGAAATTGACTCCATACCCACATGCCTGGTGAAAATGTATTTTCTCCTCGTGACAGCCCAAAGTCAGGGAAGGTCATTTACAAATAGTGGCGGTTTAATGCAAAAATGAAAGCAAACCTCGCACTGAATTTGCGTAATCTGGGGGTTGGGGATTTTCAGCCTGTTCCGAGAAGCAAGATTCCATGAAAATTCCAGTTCAGACAAGATTCCCCATCATCAGTGCTATCCAAAAGCCAGGCAGGATTAGAAGCAAAACCATATCTGGAAAGCGATGTTATTCATCAGCATTCCCCGCTAACACTCACATGCCTGGTGCTTTCCCAATCTCCAGCCTTATCTACCTCTGCAGCAGAAGCCGGTCACAGCCTGTGTGCAGAAGCTGTGGGCCATTTATCACCCTGGAGTTACTCATCTGGCTTCTCCCTTGGATGGAGGGATGCTCAATCCGCCCGAGGCTCGAGCGAGGGCTGTGCTCCAGACCCGCCCTGTGCAAGAGGAGCTGCTGTCACCACACAGATGAGCTGCTGTCACCACACAGATGAGCTGCTTTCTGCTTCCACGAGGGAAACCCCACAGGCACAGGACAACTGCACAAAACCCTCCCTCTTCTCTGTTGTTCACCCCCTTTTTGGGAACCAGCTCCAGCCTCCAGCGTGGTCCAGACCGGGTCTGCCCTCTGCAGCCGCTGCCAGGAGGAAAAGGGCTCGCTCTCTGCACCACAAGAGCCAGCCCTCAGCCAGGGAACAAAATCCCAAATCGGACCCAAAGCAGCTGGTGGGTCAAATTAGGGAAAAACGTTCTTTTCATGCAAGGTTCCCCACGTGGTGTGTACAAGCAAGACGAGAGAGCACCCAGGACAGCCAAGCAAATGGAACAGTCCACAAAAAATGCAGAAGGAATGAGAGACTAAAATGAGATGCAAAGCAAAAGAATAAACCTGTACAATTTCTCCTTGTGCCATTTACAGAAATACCAGCTTTTTCTCGCTTTCAGGCTCTGAGATATTCCTTACTGCCAAAGGCTGTGGTTTTTTCTTGTTTGTTTTTAAATAAGACAAGGGTTTCTTTGTCAATGCCTACATATCCAGACATACACTTTAATGTGAGATATGTTCCCCAGATTTTGTGCACTTGGACCATCACCTCAGAATCAGGGAGCAGCTCAGTATCTCATGTCTGCCTTGAAAATGCTTTCCCTCACACATGAACGGCAGCAGTCAAATCCACTGCTTGGATTTGCTTCCAGTTTATCTTGGCTTGCCTTGCCAGGGAGAAGAACACAATATCAATATTCGCCCAGTCTTTGATCTCTGAAATGTTACATCTATTTGGCTCAAGCTGATGTTTCCATGTGAAGGGTGAGCAGGTGATCTCAAATACAGAGCACAAGCTCATGAAACCTGGGGGCTGACTTGGGGCTTTACTTTGAGCTTGGTTGCATTCCCAAGCTTGGCAAACAGCTCATCTTGTGTGCGCTTTTTGGAGTTGCTCAAGAGCTCACTGGAACAGTCCAGGTGCTCTTCCAGACCTGGATGGGAGGGAGAGAAACAGGCAGATGCAGAGTCATTGCCCATTTGTTTTCCCCTTGTAGTTTGCACCCAATGCCTGGAAGGAAAACACAAAGCGAACATCCGAGCATCCCACCACTGCTGCACCTGAGGAACAGGCAGCAGCCCTGGATCTCCAGCTCAGGAAAGTCGTGCAGACTTCACAGCATGCAGAGGGCTTCCTACTTAAAGCAGTGAGTGGTGGTAGAACTTGTTTCCAAATCCCACAGCCTGGAGAAACTCCTCAGGGCAGGAGACAGACCCTTGCCCAGGGCACAGGACTCTTCCCATCTACCTCATTCCCAGCACAGGGACTGCTGCACTGGCTCCTGCACCTCTCCACAGGGGAAATGCCATAACTGACTTGCTTCCTCAAGCTGTTTATTTTGAAGCCTGTTGTACCAGAGCTTGTCTTCATCAGTGCCACCATCCCGGGTCCGTGCACATCCAAACTGGGCGCTGCCAATGCAAATGTCAGCGCAACTCGTCCTCTCCCTCAGCACACGACTGCATTCCCAGCCAGCTGCAACAGGCTGAGCTCAGCTCCTCTACCTTAAAAACAGAGTTATCAGCATCAGCATCAGTAACAGGAAGTTCTCCTGAAAGGATCAACATCTGATTCAACAGCAGCCTTAGTCGCCTCACCCGTGTGACACAGCTCGGTAATTACAGCTCCCGTGGTGGCTGTAGGAGTTTCACTGCACACGGGTACCTGTGCAGAAACCTGGAACTTGCCCCCTTTGAAGCTCACTAAAGGGCTATCACAGGAATTTTTCACTAAAGCATCTGTAGCTCCTCTTGGAAATGTTGATCTTCAGTAGGATTTTGTGGGCAGTACCAAGCTCAGCTGTAGGGGATTTCTGCCTTACCTGGGATGGAGGATGTTTTCCTAAATGGATGTTTTAAAGCCCAAGGACTGGGTTTGCCAGACAACAAAGCTGTTCCCCAGACCAGTCCATAAATGAGGGTCATGCAGAACCTGTGGCTCAGCAGGGGTGATGGACACACAGTGGTTGCTGAATCCAGCCTGCCTGCACTGGAAACAGGAAAACCTGCAGCTGACTGAAGCACAGAGCAGATTTGGCAAAAGATGGGATTCTTAACAATGAGCCAGTCTAGACATGGAGACATCTGGGTATGGAGAACCTGCCACCCTCCCAGCAGCTTCTTCCAGCAGTTGACATCATAAAAAGAAATTGCTCCTAATTTGCCCAGCTTCACTTCTAATCAGTCCCTCCCTCTCTTACTGCTGTTGCTACATAAAAGAGCCTTTTTAACACCAAGAATCATCTCCATGAGGGCGTTAGCCCGCTCTAACCAAGTCAGTATTTCCATTAGACAAACAGCCGTGTCTGCCTGACTCTTGCTGCCAGGCAGTTTTCTTGTCCCTGGTTCCTTTCTGCCCACACTCTACTTTTTCTCCTTCATTTTAAGCACAGGGATGGTGACCCTGCCCAGGGGTGGTCCCACCAGCACAGGCACCTCCCTGCTCCCACACATTGCTTCCCTGCCCAGTCACCCACGTTTGCCAGCCTGGTTTGCCATCAAGTTTGCATCATGATTAGCAAGCGAAAAAAAAAAAAAAGAAAGACACCAGCAAAAATTAAGCACTGAATGATTCTTGTTCATATCAGCACATTTCTCTGCTTTCTAGCAATTCATCTCTGTATTAGAAACAAAGTACTAATGACCATCATCCCATCAGTAATTGCCTTAATCTGATCAAAATTCCTGCAGTTATCAATCACTACAAGTTCTCATTACCCTTTTCCCTTTCTGCTCTCTTATCCCAGAGGGATCTCCACCAACACGAAAAACATTTATTTATCCAGAGAGTCTGTTAAGGACCTGTAAATCAAAGATACCAATTTACCAAACATGCAGCAAAACCATATATTTTCCTGCTCCCAGAATCAATCATCTCAGAGTGCTTCCAGTGATAAATTAAACCTCATATCTCATGTGCAAGATAGTGAAAATTATTGTTTTCCACTTGAATAGATGCACAAAGAGGTGTGAAAGGCAGAACATGCCATTCACACAGCTACAGGTATCTCTAAGGGCTCCTGCTTTCAATTAATGGCTTGAACAGCATCTCCTGGCCAGGAAGAAATGATGTTACACAAATAACTGCTGTAGTCAAATTTCTGGAAAATTGGAGAAGTTTAGGAATATTTATTTTGGTGAATTGTAACCCTGAACAAGCCAGCGTGAGATGCCAAGCTGTAAATAACCTTCCTTCAAGCAATAAGTGGAGTTTTTAAAGAGCTTTTAGTCACGGTAAGGGTGTGATCCGCAGCGTCTGCTGTTCCCAGGGAAATGGAAAGGGATGCAGCACCCTCAGGAGTCTGGTTCAGTGCTTTATTTGGGATTCCGTGAGCCTGCTTTTGCAGGGAAACACTTGCAACAATAAAAACAAAGCCCACGGATTTTCCTGAAGCCTGTCCCGAGCAGCAGCCACTCGTGCATGACTGCAGATGGTTTTACCTCGGCTGCAGCAAGAAGCCCGAGGGCACGGGCGAAGTTGTGACAGAGCAGACCTGGGGGAAATGAATAAGCACAAAGGAGCTGTGTGCAACACAAAATCTAAATAGGGGAGAGACAATGGAAATCACCCATTCCCAGACAGCCCAGAAACTGGATTCCTGCCACCAAAAGCCATCCCTAATCTCTTAAAGCGTTAAGGGATTCAGCACTCCTTGCAACCGCCTAAGCATTTAAAGGTTAATTGCAGCCGAGATCTTTCAGTGAAGTTATGCCGGAGAGTAAAGGTTTCAGGAAATTCACCCGCTGTAATTAAGAGATTGATATCAGAGATTCACATCTTCCGGGGCTTTGTACAGTGCCTGACACTGACTCCTCAGTTTTCCTCCGGGATTCAGAAGAACACAAATAAACACATGTCTCTGTGAGGCTGAAGGCTTCAAAAATCCAGCTGATCATTCCTTCTGGAACTAATTACTAAACCCAGGGCTATATTTGGAAGACTCCAGCCACTTTTTTAAAATTCCTGGGTGAACAGCACCCCAGATACAACCATTTGAATCTTCTTTCATGTGGCTTTTTAAGAGCTTTACTTTTGCTTCTCCTGCAGACTATCAAATTCCCACAGTGACCCACAAAGGGCTATGCCGTGAAAAGCTCCAGGGAAGGGGTGTTGCTTCCCTCTACAGCAGACTTAAATTTAGTTTGTTCACTTGTGGCAGAGAAAGGCTTCATCACACCTCTGTCTTTGTGTTTCTTGAGTGACTGTTATGAGACCCTTGCCTTTGATTAAAGAAAGTGGGGAGATGTAAAAAAGCTCCTGGGTGTAACACCAGAAATTGCTGGACGTGATAGATAAGAGTGTAAGGAGCTGATGAGTGCTACAGACAGCAGGGAAAGGAAGGTCTGTGGTCAGGGGTGGTGGTGAGAAATGGCCAAATTCCACATAATTGGAGTACCGAGCTCCTGGCAGGGAGCAGAGCCAGCACTGACCAGGGAATCCATCTCCTCTGTAACATCAGCTGCACACCCAACAGCCGTGGCATCCTAAGCAGAGCTGGGCAACCATTCCACGTCTCAGCCCTGCCAGGATCTGCTCGTTCATTTTGCGCCCAGCCCATTTCACACGGGGGCTGTTCTGAGAAGAGCGTTCGGGAGCAAAGCAGCCAAAAACTACATCATCTGCAGATCATCTGCCTGCTTGAAAAACTAGAAAATACTCTCTTAATCAACTGATGTCTCACAGCTGAAAGGCTCCTACTTTGGGACAGTGCTTCTCCTCACTGGACAAGGCAAGAGCAGGCTGATGTGTGGGGCTGGTACCTCCAGACTCAGAATTTATTCTTCCTTGGTCCAGACTCTTTCAAAAGCCCAAATCCATTTTAAGAGCAAAAAAAGATGCCCCCAAACAGACACAATGAAAGCCCTGAGCCTGAGATACAGGATCACTTGGACTAAGCTTGAGTACTTAAAGCCCAGTTTTTCCCCTGCTGCCTTTCCACAAGTGCCCAGCAAGAGAGCAGAGAGGAGGTGGCTGCCCCACCCCTGAAATATTCAAGGCCAGATTGGATGGGGCTCTGAGCAACCTGCCCTAGTTGAAGATGTCCCTGCTCTTTGCAGGGGGGTTGGCCTAGGTGGCATTTAAAGGTCCCTCACCACCCAAACCATTCCATGATTTTGAATGTAAGAAAAGAGCTTTGTTAAGTCAAGAAAACAGGATGCCAAGAATGTAAGGGAAGGAAAGAATCATTGCTATCCTACAAAAAGCAGGACAGCTGGGCCAGTGACATTTCACTTGGGTGGAAACAGACCTTTGCTCTATTTTCAAAATGAAAACAGAAAGTGGGGTTAGTGTCAGGCCAGCAACATCTCTGTTTTCAAAGCAAGTCAGAAAATAAGTTGGATTTTCTCAGGAATGTTTCATGGCTCAGAATCCCTCCCTTGACATCTTATGTGCATGGGCCAGTGGCTTAGGACCCCATGTATTTCAAAATGCTTTAAAGCCCAATTATCAGAGTAACATCCAAGTGCCCTGTTCCAGTTTCACATTGTGGGGGAAGAAGAAACCGAACAGGCAAGACTTTTTCTGTTCCTGAACAGACGGAAACGAACTTTTGGAATTGCCCTTTAAGATAAGGATTTTTTACCTGCTTTACACACTTTTGCCTTTCCACCCCATAAAAGCAATCCTGTCCCATTTGAACTTATGCTGGATTTCATCACAGTTGTCTTTTAAAACAGATATCTTTAATTTTTAGTGCTGCAACTTTTTGCAGTGGGATCCCCTCCATCTCTAAAATTGAGCTCAAATGGAGTTCCCACAAAAAGATTGCTCCAAAATGCTGCCCCAATCTTTTCAAAAGCTAGTGCAATGGAGTGGGGCTTATTTTTCAGACATAGCTGAAGCCATAATTTTTTTCTGCTCCTCTTGAGTTACAGATGAAAGTTAATTTCCTGAGTTTGATCTTGATGTCTCTCACAGAGCTCTCTTTGGCTCTTATGAAGCAGCCTTGAGCACCCGAGGTGCCTGGAATCAAGTGTCCATTTCAGAGGGTTGGTTATATCATGTAACAGACCATTCAAACATTTAGTATTAATCACTGGCTCTTTACTTGCCACGTTAGTTGGAAGAATAACATCTTGTCTTTGTTTTGTGAGTGGTGAATTGAAGGCTAAATGCAGCAGCCAAACTGCTTTTCTGCTTCTCTCCCTCTCTGACTCCTCCCAGACTTAAAGTTTCATCACAACTTTTAATGGTCCACATCGTTATTGAGGTTTCATTAGCAAGGCTGTTAATGAGAAACGAGATTGGGACCTAAGTGAGCATTTTCCTCCCAGGGACAACAAATTGACCAATACTCTCTGTAAGAAGCAGTAAAAAGCAGGGCTGGGGTTCTGTGCCATCTGGGCAGTTTCCACACAGAACATGTTTGGAGTCTTACCAGACCTGGAGGAATCCACCTGGCTTCTAGTAAGAGAATGTGTTGCAAGATGCATTTGTACCTTCATGTTTCAGTTTTAAGGTACTCCCAAGCTCAGTCTTTGGGGGTTGATGGGTGAGAAGGGAGCACAGTCCAGTCCTCCCCAAACCTGGCAGCAGCCACTGCTGCCAGACTGGGCTGAAAGGCTTCACACCCTGCAAAGACACACTTGCCAGGCACAGCACAGCTCCACAGGCTGGCAAAGGTGAGCCTAAAACTTCATCTCCACGAGGCAAAAATCGAGATGAGCTCACACAATCTTCCCCTGGCAGAAACAGCGGCCAAACAAGCAGCCCTTGGCAGGCAGGAGAGATGCTGTGTAAAGCACTTCTGGAGAGTGCCCTGCTGCTGTACTGACACTACCTGCCCAGCTCAATAACTCACTCAGAACAGAGAGCAGGCAGCGGGAAGGTCATGTGGAAATTAGATTCCAAAAGAGACACTGCACATTTAAAATTCTCCAGCCTCGGGAGGACAGAATGGAGTTGTTTATTCAGGAGGAAGCACGTCTGGCTAACATTGAATTTGCGTTTAATTGGCACTGATGAACAATAAAGTTGCAAACTCCTTTCACTAGTGCATGAATGTGCAGAAAACAATCTGCCACAGAACATTATACAGGAAATATTGTCCTTCAGCACCATGCAGCCTTCTGCCATGTGAATCACAGCCCATTTAACAATGACATGGACGCTGGGCTTCTCAGGGGAAGGAAAGGCAGCTCTGACCATTACACACCAGCCAACATCATTAGAGTCAATTACCCTATTAGCACTGAAACAGACCTGATACGTGAACAGGGAGCCTCAATGCTCTTCAAGTGCTGCTTTCAACCGGAGATCAAAAACGGGCACAGGAAAATACCCAGCTACTCGCAACCAGCACTCAGCACCCAGCAGCATCGGGCCCCTAATTAGGATTTAATAAGCTGGTAATTGTAATGGCAGTGGTCTCATTAGCCTGATGCCTCATTACTGTGAGCACAGATCAAGTTGAGAAAGCCAGTCAACCTTGCAAGCCTTTCCAAACAAGCAGACAAGAGCTGATTAAAGCAAGCGCTGCTTTTGAGGCCGTTCCTAATGAAAAGTGAATTCACGGCCAACGGGAAACCAACAGTAATTTGTGTCACTCTTTGCAAGAACATCTTTAGCGAGAGGCATGGGACCAGGAAGTTTGTTAGTACTAAATAAATGCCCAAAATAAAAAGGAGGAATTTGTAGTCAGCGCTACAAAATAAGGAACACCGAACTGGAACAATGATTGCCCCGAAGACAGTGCATGGAAATCGCTAATGACTGCTCAGGGTAGGATCTCTAAGCAGACCAACACGTTTCTGAATCTCAAAGAACTCCACGGCCCTTGGTTACTGGCTGTGTTTATTTAAGCTGTCACTTCAGGTATACCCTTGGGCACTGCTCACTGGCAGGTGAAATCATGCTGGATTTTCACCGCAGTGCTCAAGGTGTCTTTGATCAAACAAAAGCCTGTCTGCTGGCTCTCATCTGCCTCTGTTTGTATGAGACCACAGCTATAGGTCTAAGGTAGAGTCGTGCATTTATCAATAACAGAAATGCAGTGTGTTTTATAAATATTTTTTCTTTTGATTTCAGGAATTTAGCTAAAAAGCCAGGCTATTTCACGAACAAAAGTGCAGCATTGATGCCATCTCATGCTGGGTAATCCCCTAGAAGCCAATCAATCAAGAATTTCTGAATGCAAATCAAAAAGCCTCTAGGCTCTGCTGCTCACCTTCTTTCAATCAAAGATATTAAGTTTACTGAGGCTAAGATTTTGCAGCAAGTCATTTTACATCATCTTTTCATCTCGAGGAAGCAACGCGAGCAGAGAGTCGGTAAAACGAATTCAAAAGAATCAACTCATTAAACATAAATATCAAAGTGGCTTCATCAAAATCAAATCTCTAACAAAAAAGAACATTTCTGAGCTTGATTTGTAAGTATCCAACCAGACAGTTTTAAAGTTCCTGTGAGGCAGAGACACATATCGAAAATCTTGTAAAGGAGGGAATTGAAACTCTTCAAGCTGACAGTGTTATAATGGATTAATCACATCTTTTTTTTTTTTTGTGAAAAGATGCCTGCAGAACAAATCTTTATATAGGCTGCCTTTCAGTCATAAAGCCATGACCTACCACAGAGAGAAAACTGTGTTCTCACCCTCATGAGTCATTTTGGGATGGCACAGGATGTATTTGCACAGAGGCCCTGGAGCAGCAGTCACACCATGCACTGTCACTGGTATCACCCAGCAGCTGCCACCACCCTGTTCAGAAAAGCAGCAATGCTCATGGCCACCAAAAATGGAGAAACCCCTCAGGAGCCTGAAAATGAGATTTTTTTTAGCAGTTAAGGGGGTTTTGTTTACTGAGTTGACTCCAGCTCTAGTGCTTTCAAGAGCCACTCTCCTGCACAGGAGCTGGTATCGACCTGATCCTGCAGGAAGCTGGTTCAGGGAGGGCACACAGCAGAAAACCACTCCCTTGTCTGGTTTTGTGTCTTCCAGTATCAGGAAATGTGTACCTTTGTGGGAAAAACCCCAAAGACTTTTGATAAGTAAATTCATAGCTTTATCATAAGGAGACCTTTTGTTCCAGTCACAAGGTCTGATCTCTTTTCCTTTCCTTAAAATGAGATTTTTCTTGATGTAACTCAATGACTTCCACAAAGTACAATTATTCACTAACATCAAAATTAATGTTAATGCTGAAGTAATGCAATTTATGAACAATTTAAAAAAGCATTCAGCACTTACAATTAGGACACAATTATGAGTTTGAAAAGAACCCAAATAACTATACCTGCTTTTCCTCACACAGATTACTGGTCTGACAGTTCCTTGCACAACAATTCCACAAATCCTTCTGGAGTAAGTCGAGAAGTCCTGGTGTTTTTAATGGCATTTTGTGCAACATTATGTTGCTACTGGAACCCACTGGTTTCCCTATATTTACCCAGAGGCCAGGCAGCTCTGTTATCTGATGGAGAAATCCATCTATCCATGCACTTAGAGGCTTGACAAGATCTGATGAAGTTTGCCTCTTCTGCCCAAAGCAATTGGGCATTCACCTCATTCACTCCCCAGCAGCACCGTGTTTGCTCTGGGGGGCCAGGGCACGGCCCCAAGGGCCCCAAGCAATCTGTGTTTGGCAGATATTGCAGGCTGACCCCTTGAATTGCCACAGATGTGTTTGCTGAGCTGTTTTGGTGCTGCCAGCCCTCAAGAGCTCTGAGCAGAGCCATTTCCTCGGGGCCTTTCCTCAGAAAACCCTGCAAGCAAACTGAGCCCACACCATCTTCTTCACCATTTCTTGGTGAAGGAAATGATCTGCAATGAACTCTCTGAGGTCAGAGACCTCAGTAGACTCTGATAAATTGTGTAATTTAATGTCTAACCAGACTCTGTCCGGACCCTTTCCATGTCACAGTTTAACACAACATCCCTATTTGGTTAGTGCACGATTTAAGGAACAGCTGAGTGCCGTTTCCTTCCTCGTGCAAGAGTGGATGCAGCCACATGTCTGAGCACTTTCCTGCACAAACACCTCAGCTCAAAACTGCAGCACTTGGTGTTTTGCAGGGAAGTGCCTGCCAAGTTCAGCAGGGGCAGAACTTCAAACTCTGTACCTCCGGTATCCTTCCCCACTTTTGCTTTTTGTGTCACCTCGTTTCACTCTTTTCCTTACAACCACTGCATTTGGCAGTGCCATTTTTGTTTTTGTAAATCAGCTCTATGATTTAAAGGAACTTACAGTATATTTTCTTATTAAAATATGGACTCTGTGGTGAAACAAACCCCTGACAGGCTGAAGAAACAGCCGCCACTGCCGGATGGCCAGACACATCCATCTTCAGCACACAGATGTCCCCGAAGGAATACCTCTTAGTGCCTCACAGTAATCAGGCAGATTATTGAAAGCTGGGTGTTTTTATCTCTCCAACTTCCAGGAATTTTCCACCAAGTGGGAATGAGCCTTTCTGGCAGCTCTGAGTCAAAGGCAGAAAAAGTGACAGGTTTGTATGACTCGAGAATAAAACCAGAGAGAACACATCTGCAACTTCATACGTATTGAAGCAAGCTACAAAAAAGTGACAGCAAAAGAAAATCATACAATGTAGGAACCTAGAAATCAGGAGAACCTGATTGACAGCACAGCAACACCTAGAGAATAACAGACTAGAATTGCTGGTAGAAAATTTAAATACATTTAAATTAATTCCCCCATTCCCGAGAAAGCAATTATGTTGACGCTAGAAGTACCTAAGATTTCAATCTGTTTTGAAACACCAAGCTGTCAATATTTTCATCCTTTTTTGCAAATAACCATTAAGGGGAATTAAAATGCAACATTGCTCAAGGATTGCCAGTACATCATCCACACAGGAGAGAGATTAAAGCTGCCTTGGCAGCCGCAGCCTCTCCCAGCTGCAGGAGATGGGCCCGCTCTGGAGCAGCACTCCAGGACAGGAGCTCAGAAGGAAAAGGGTGCAGGCGGCTTTAACATGGGGTAAAGGTTCTCCAGAGCACATTTGGACAGCCAGAAGCACAGATCAGGATTATTAATCCCATGGGAATTCAGGCCATGCTATTTCTCCTAAGAAAGAGAGAAAGAGACCGTCCACCTGCATTGTTCTTCCTTAACTAAGCAGCCTCGTCCTGTCCCATTCTTTCTCCTCAAAGCACCTGCTTTTAGAGACACACAGAGTGGTCCAGACCATGCCCTGGGCTAGGGGGGTATGATGGGGATTTGAAGGTGTCCAGCACCACCAAGTTAGAAAACTGGACAGCTGAAATAGAGACAATATTTGACAACCACGTGAAAAATTACAAATTCCAGACACAATTCAGGCAACACTCTGCAGAGAAATGGTGCCTATAGGGGCACACACAGGTTTTGCACAATCTCAGTATGTGGTCAGAGATAAGCATTTCCAAGTGGTGAAGTGCTCCCTCCGTTCTGCTCATGAGTTGTCATGTCCAACATGACCCAGGAGTTTTATTATTAAATCTTTGTGATTCTGAAAATTCTCAGGGATTAATATCGAGGGCCAAGCCGGTTGTTTTCAGAAATTTATCTAGCCAAGAGAAGAATTATTTCTTCTGTATGAATATCCTTCTTTTGCTGTAAGTTCAGTTTATTAGCCTTAATTTGACTGATCTAAAAATCAAATGAGTCCCACGGTTCAATTAAAAGCAGCCAGATATGTTGGATTTTTGCTGTGCATATGTAGCCCACAAACAAAGAGAATAATATAATAATGGCCAAAGCATTTGTTTGTATTCAACAGAAAAAGAATTCATCAGACTGAAGCAATCTCAAACTAAGTCACTCTGACGATGCAGACCAACAGAAAGTCAAATTAGCTCCCCTAGGAACTTACTTCACATGTATTAAGTTTTCAGGATGCTTTTAAAAATCAATAGAGCCCTTGAAATACTTTTTATACAACCAACAACTGGCTGCAAAGCAGCTACATCAGTTTAGGAGTGGAGGTTTGTCCTCCCCTGGGAATGGCTAAACAGAAACACAAGCACCATTTGGTGGTACAAATAATGACACCTTCCCCAGCCCAGCACACACCTCCCTGTGCAGGAATCCTGCTCTCCTCAGCACCCTTGTGTCAGTAAACTTTGGAGCATGTGGAAAAGTGCCCTCCACCAGCCAGGAGCAGTCACTGGTTTTGTAGTTTTTGTAGTTTCTACTCCATTCCTCCCCAAAGCCCAAGGGAGGGTGGCCTTTTCATGGAATCACAGACAGGTTTGGGTTGGAACAGACCTTAAAGGCCATCCAGTGCCACCCCTGCCATGGGCAGGGACACCTTCCACTATCCCAGGTGCCTCAGAGCCCCAACCAACCTGGCCTGGGACACTTCCAGGGATGAGGCAGCCACAGCTTCTGTGCCAGGGCCTCACCACCCTATGAGTAAAGAATTTCTTTCTAATATTTAATCTAAACCTGCTCTCTTACAGCGTTAAAGCCATTTTCTGCTCACTTATATAAACACAGAGCGAAGGACAATCTTTTGTTTCCCTGTTCCTTAGGCAAAACGTCTCCCAACCCTGAAGGTTAGCCCTGGGCCACACTCACACCCTAATTACACCTGTAATTAAAAACTTTCCTCCAGCACCCATGGCTGAGGGCCTCAGGGACCACTGCACACCCGAACACGGACCCTCGGAGCAGTCATGCCCATCCCGTGCAGGATTTGGAAACGGGAATCCATGGGTTTGATTTCCTTCTTTTTCTTTACAAAAGAGCCCAGGGATGATATGGCTCAGGAGGGACAGGGTGGCTTCGGTAAATGTGCCCCAAAGGTGACTCCTGACATTTGCAGATCACTGTGGCTTATTTTAAAGTCACAATCAGAGAAGCAAATGCAATGACGAGGCATCAAAGTGCCCTGTAGATGAAACAGCCCCTTCTGCAGCAACTGCGGATGTGAAACCTCAGCCAGAACAGCTGAGGCTGCTGGACTGCCCTGCTCAGTCTCCTTTGCTCAGCTTGACCCTTCCCATGCCAGTAGATCCTCACAAGCTGGGCAGCTGTGCTGGCAAGCTCACAAGAGGACCTGGCAAGTTAGAAGCTTGTCAGTCTGAGCTCAGAGAGTTTGCAGGAGATCTGCAGAAACTCTTTGCTACATAGAACAGATTAAATATTATGCAAAAAGTTTTTCTTGTTTCCTTTTACTCAAGGAAATCCCCAAATCATCAGCAGGGTCAGAGTGTGACACCACAAATTTCCATTTGAACTTTTGTCCTCTGTGGTGTGAGAATTCAGACTCTTGAGTAAATAGCAATTCCTATGTGCTAAAATGGAGAGGTCTAAAATGAAGAGTGATGAAGGCTCGTTCCAGCAGTTCATGGCATGGATACACAGCTTCACGGGACAACAAATGTGGCAGAGTCCCAGTGTGGCAGATCACTCTACACACACGTGGCAAGTGAGATCCTTTGACACAGATTGTCACAGGGTGCTTGGTGCACTATGTCATCAAAAGCTCCTTCCAAAGCTACAGTGAGATAATGGAGAAGCTTTTCCACACGGAGAAATTGCCACTGGGAAGCTACACAGCACGAACTGCCAGTGCTCCCAGCAGAGAGAGGTCACCATCACAGTGCCACGGCACTGGGGCCCTGCTGATTGCTGTGCTCACGGAAAGCTGACAAGGAGGCGAGCAGTGAAACGAGAAGTTCACGTGCCACCATCCAGGGACGTGCACAACAGTGACTACAAAGAGCTACGGGACCTCATTTCACTAAGCAGTGGGGTGAGAGGTCCAGACCATGCCTGATTACAGTGACTTACAAAATGGTGCATTGGGAAAACGTGACCCTCATTCTGCTTTCACAAGGAGGAGCTGCTGTTACCCATAAATGACCTCTTGGCACTGTAACAGCTCTAAGAAGGGTTAGCTTGATATACAGCAGTTATTAAGAAACAGCAAATTCAATGCTGGGAATTATTGAAAAAGAAAGAATAAAACATTATGATGCCAGAACATGAATGGGCTGAAGGACTGTGCATGCAGTTTTTCATTCCGTGACACATTCCCAGAGGGAAACATGAAACAGAAGCACGGAAGGAGGATTTCACTTTACTCTGTGGGTGTCTCTCCCCTGCACATTTGTACTCTTTAACTGTGGCATTTTCTGTAGGAGATTGGAGCCATAACTGGAAAGCACATTATCACTTGAATATGCATTCAGAAGTCGTAACTGAGGGAACAAATAGGATAATGAGATTATTTACAAAATGAGTAGATAATCACCAGGTATGACGCATCCCTGTACTTTAAGGGAAATGGTTATTCTATAGCTTGGATGTAATTCTGCCCCAGATCCATTCCAACAGATGTCCAAACTGCGTACCTTAAACAACTCAGGCTGTCTAAGCAACTGGGTGCCTGCTTAATAAAGGCTTAATACAAGAGTAATTAAGAAAAAGAACCAAACAGGCCTGCCTTCCTTCTGCTCTCGCACAGGTAGGACCAGTCCTGTCTGCCAGGTTCTGCTTCCAGCTCCTTCCATGAGGTGGGTTCAAGTACCAGCAGGCCATGGCCAGCAACAGAGACCCAAAACCCAGAAATCTGGGAGCACATCCATTTGCTGCTGTGTGATGCCTGCTGGAGAAATCTTCTGTTTCACATTGACCATACACTGGGTCTGGGAATTGAAGTCAGGCCCCTTAATGAATAGGGAATCCTCAGATTTCAAGCCCTGACCTGTTTCAAACGCGTTGGATGTCACTGCTCAGCTACTCCTGCCACGGGAACAGGTAACTGTGGAGATAAGAGGTGAGTTTACAGCCCAGCAGATTCCCCATGGTGACTGTGTGGGGACATTTGGGGTGTTTGCTGGCAGTGCAATCACCCCGTGGGCACTGGCTGTTTCCACAGGACAGCAGTGTGACCCTCACCCTAGGGACCAGCTCAGCAGCGCCTTCACACCTCCACCTATCCCATACTTTGAACAGGTGTCCTCATCCTGGCACTGCACCTCACCCACAGGGCAGCACCTACCAACCACCCCGAGATACTGATTCATGAGCTGTTCTCCGCACAAAACCATCCAGTTTGCTGATAGATGGCAAATGGTGCAAATCATGAGTAATAACCCATAAATTACCTGCTGCTCTCTAACAGAATCCAGTGATGACCCAGGTCATCATAGAAACTGCAACCGTTTTTCTTAAGGAACATTTAATTGCAAAACAATACTAATGAGGCAATAGGTTCTATTACTAAATCCATTCTGTTGTCATCATTAGGCGAGTCAACATTCCTGTTCTGTGCTAATTAGGTCAGATAGCAGAAGCCCAGAAACAAGAACATTAACCAAGCGTATCTGGAGCATTCCAGAGACAGCCAGAAGGGACTTTTGAGTACTCATTGCCTATGAAATTCTGGAATCCCCTTAAACAAGTCATTCCAGTTAGATCAAGATATTGGTTTAATCCTTTCACTCACTCTCTCTAGCAAAGTACAAAGCACTTTGTCAAGGAGTTCTCAACTGAGACCAAATCAGCAAGGTCAGCAGCAATGCTGATTTTCTGTCCCTCCTGAAAGAAGGGAACACTTCCCCTTACAGGTGATGCTGGTCCCCATTCAAGGCCAGTCTATTTCAGTGCTACAATGATGAAATTTAGATTCCCCAACCTTCTTCTGTTAACAGGCACTATGGACATAAATCTATCTTCTTGGGCCAGTACCACTGGCTTTCTGCTAAATCCTCTGGACAAAATAAATTCCTGTGACCTGTAATTACTGGAATGACACCCACCAGAGTAAGTCCACCCCTGGTTCACACCTGCCACGATTACCAATACCTGAGGTTTGTAAACCCACCAAAAATATCATTGTTTATCCCAGATGAAATCCAGAATCGTTGCAGACAACTGATCCTAAAGGCCCACACCGTGAGCTGAACTAAGTGCCCGCCAAATACCTTGTGCATGTCAAGGCATCACACACACACACACAAAAATAATCAAAACCAAACCAAACATCTTTGTTTTCTCTCTCTTTGTAGCTGTGTTGATGACAGGAGTCAAATTCAAGTGGTTGTTTTTTATTCCATAGTTCTACAGAATAGTCCTTTTACTAGGGCTGTCACAGTGTACACGAAAAACATTTTTCAGTCACTCAAAACATGGCCTTTTAGTTCTTGGGGGTTTTTGTTTGGTTTTTTTTAACCTTTAGAAAGTAAATAATCATGTCAGGGAAAAATTAAAAGGGATGAATCTGGCTGATCATATTTCTATCAAATGACAGCAGTCAAAAACTTTCTCTTCCATGCATTAATCTGTAAACATTTCCCCAACAACTGCAGGAAGGAGATGCAGGTGAAGAAGAGTTGGGTACTTATCTGGTTAGACCCCCCACTACCTCATCTTTTGTACCTAAGATCATCTTGATCATATATCAACAACTGCCAACCATTAGTCAGCATGCTGAATTTAAACATTTCAACTTCTCAAATCAAGAAATGAAAGTAATCTAAAAATATTTTAATGTAGCAAGCTTGGCTATAGAACCAGTGCAACATAAAGAGGACACCCATTGTATAACCAACTTTACTGCTTAATCTTAACAGAGTAAGCTACAGATGCAACAGATTCACCACAAGTTATTTGGTTAAATTAAATACTGAAGTTAGGATCATGCTGTTGGTAATTGTGGCTTTACAGTACCAATGCTCAAGTTGGCTGAGTTAGTTTGACTGTAAGTAAAATGCAAGTTTACACAGAAACAAAATAATTTAGTACAGTATCCTGTATTCTGTTCCATGCTCAGTCACAATGATAATGTCTTCAACAGATAAACAACATTTCAGCATTATGTTAATAATGCCAAAAGAGACAGGAATTGTAATGCCAAATTTACAACATAATACAGTGCTTAACAAACAGATTTCTCAGGCACGGGGTGGGGTGGCCCGTGGTGACAACGCTACACAGGACTGAGAAGCATCCAAGCACTGCTCAGTGCACACAAAGTGGACCACACTGACAGGAATGCTTTGCCTTTTGATGGAATTGTCACTCCGGAAGTTTGTGTCCCAAACATAATGCAATGTAAAGTGAATGCTGCATCCTTGCCTCAGACATGAAGCAAAAGCACGACATGTTATTTACAAACCTGAACCAGTAAAACCACTTAAGGAACAGAGAAAAACTGTGATCACTTGACAAAGATGACAGAGCTTGGTTACTGTATTATGTGAGCTAGGATGGTAATGAGGTTGTAAACAAACTTTAACCAAATTAGGTTAACACATCTATTCTTAACTCAAGAATATTGCCATTTCAGCAGACAGTGATTTTTAAAGCTAAGGACACTATCAGAGGTTTTATTTTTGTTTAAAGCCAAAACTTTAAAAACCTGGAAGCTGGCAAATCATTTTTGTTCCTTATTAGCCTTCATTAACTTCTCCACAGCACACCAACAAAATTTTCAACCCCCCTGATTTCATGTAATTCTGCTCCAACTTAAGTAGCTGGTGGCAAAGTTGAAGCAAACACAATCAACACCTGAAAATCCCTACTCAGAGTGGTTTGGTTTACACTACTGGGGATGAGTTCAGACTGCTGGCATTGTTCTACATAGAACACAAAACACTAAAGCATTAGTTTTTAATTTTGAAAGAAACACTTCCTCAAAATTAAACAGGCTTTGCAAATATGCTAAGGAATACATAGGTAAATCATATTTCCATCTGTCAATCCCAGCAGTGCCATACTCATTCCTCCTCCCCCCACCCTTAAAACTAACAGCCTTGCCGAAGTGGCTGATGAGACACTGATGGAATTAAATTCACTTACATAAAGCCTGGATACAAAACAAAAAGAACAAGAAACTTTGTCCCTGCCGCATCTATTTTTTTCTTTTTTTCTTGCATTTTGTAATGAACCCATGCAACCACGAAAGGAGTTGTGTTTGTATTTTGTGTTGTTTTTTTAAAACAGGCATAAGAGTTGTGCCAGACAAAACTGAACAAACTTTTATTTCACTTCAGAAAGATTTTTTTTTTTATATTATCAACTTATTTCTCTTCATAACTAAAGGTGATAAAAAATAAATCCATAGTAATGAAAAAAAAACCAAACCCTGTAATCAAACTACTTTTTCAAGTATGTTTCTCCCCTCATGAAAGAGCTGCATTAGCCACACTACTGATTAAAACCCACACCACAATGAGCAGACAGCCCATAGGCCCAGACCCCCTGGAATTGGGGTCAGCTGGATCTCCAGTGCACAAGACTGGAGGCAGGAGGCAGATGGGTTCACATGCACACTTTACAGCACTCCTCAAATCCCTGATTCTGACTTCACAGCCCCAGCACATCCCCCCAGCAGGAGAAATGGCACAGGAGCCACCAAGTGATGTTGGACAGGTACCGTTGTTCAGCCCAGTGCAAATCCTGTGCTGATGGAAATGCACTTGGCAGACCTACCAGACTGGAGAATTTTGCCCACAATGTTCCTACAGAGCACAAATAAACCACATCTTAGTATTTCGTTCAGTCTGGAATTCTCATCTCCATCTACTGCAATTATGGAATCATAGAATGACAGAAGAGTCTGAGTTGGAAGGGACCCACAAGGATCGTCCAGTCCAGCTCCTGAGGCCAATGAAAAGTCAGTGAGGGGGATTCTACAAGAGTTGGTCCCTGCATTAAACACTAATACATATGAAAAATAAAAGGGGACAAACTTCCAAGTCACTATTAGTGATGGTGATAGGTTCAACTTTTCTTCCTTCCTCCTTATATTCACTTCCCATTAATGCAAGAGAAAAGTGCAACTTTGCAGCATGTTTGTTCACATCAAGTTTTTCCTCAAGAACACATTTTGCAGTAACAAAACATGGTCTATAAAGTCGCAAAGTGCACAAGCTGAAGGCACAGAGTACAAACACATAGGAAAACAGATTTCAAAATACCAAGTAACAAAAAAAGAGAGAAAAGAAAAATCTGGAATTCAAAACTCCCTGACAGAAGATACATTTATATGGGACCAACTCTTAAAAGGTGACAGTTTTTAAACTAACAAACAAATTCTGCAAAATAATGAAACTTTATTCTTATTATTTAAGTAGAAGCTCCAGAAAATAACTTGAAGTTTAAAATCTAATACACTGACGTGTTAACTAGTTTTAAGAATGTCCTTAATATTAAGAAAGAGTGCAAAAAGGATTCTTCCATTCTAACGCTTTTGGAAGCTGCTGATTTCTTTCGGCTGCCCATTTCCACTTTGAAAGGATTGTTTTTCAAGGTGCATTCCTCACAAAGGTCACAGAACAAGAGCTTGTTGATAGGCCAGACCAAGGAATTGTGTCTTTCAAAGTCATCCCAACTGTAGCAGCAACTGACATTTCATTATATAAAGAAGGAAGTCCAAAGCTCTTCTTTGAGGCAAAGTTCGTGTCAGAGCTTGAGTATCAGCAGTTGCCAAAGGAGGCTCCAGATGCCACCTGTGCTCCTCCAGTGTCTGTTCTGGCTAGGAATAGAAGCTGATCCAGTATATTCACTATCTGTATCCCCTGGAGCTTGCACAAGCTGATGAGCCATCTGAAATGACAGAAAAAATTCAAGAAATTCTCTCATATTAAACTTTCACATTATATCCCTTGTCCCCCTTTCCCCAAAACATTAACAGTGTAAACAGAAGCTGATACACCACATGAATGTCCATTCATTTCAACTTACATTAAGAGTTCACCATAAAACTGTAGGACATTCTATGGTAGGGAATAAATAATACTCAGCTAAAAGCACATGAGGAAACTTGGTGGAAAGAGGGCCATAAAACGAAGAGAAGTTAAGAACAGTCCCAGAACAGACAGCATTCCCCACCAGCTCTACACCCAAGCATACTCACTGTAAGTTAACTCTTCTCCAGCTCTCTTGCGTGACTGGTCACCTCTGGGGGAGAAGGCAAAGAAAGGTGTTTTCATGATAACCTCAATTAAAGATCTCCTTGCTCACTGCAGGAAGGTTGGACCTGTAGAGGTCCCAACCAACCCAGACCATTCTACGATCTTCAAAACAACAGTGAAACAGCACAATCATCAGCTTCTAGAGATTTAGAAACAAAATGCAAACGGTAACAACAACACTACTGCAGGATTCTCAATTTACTAAAAGTATAAGCTATATTTCATAGATTTAATTAGCTCATCCTTTTGCTACAGAGTAAGCTGGATTTCATAGGATAATTTTTTACAAGATGAAGATGAGAAAAATCGCTCAAATGCAGCTGGAACTTAAGTCATGCATAAAATTGTTTTCCTCAATTCGAGCTCCTCAACCAAACTTTAGAGAACTATGTGAAAAACTCTGCATCTATCATTCTGAAAAGGTAAGATGCTCCTGAAACAGACTCTAAGCAAGTCTGAGCTGACAACATTTGCTCTTTAAGCAGAAGATTTTAGCCCTTAATGGTGTTGATAAGCTGACTTCTTCAACGAGATGCCATGCCATTAATGCTGCTGAATACATCTCTCTGTGCTGTGTTCCTCGTAGTTATTGTTGCTGAAAATGCAGCAAAAACATCACCATTTTTTTGGCACAATTAAAGGAGAACAGATGACATTTCATACTAACTCAGAAGAGAACAGACTTGGCATGCTACTTGATAAAAGAGAAAAACAACCATCAAGTTTTTCTGTATGTGTACATACATATTCTGAGGAATATAACCTCAGAACAATTCTGAAAAGTCATAAATACACATAACCTACGTTCATAATAGGAAGAAGTATATTATATCCTGAAATACATTTCAAGGCAAAATGCATTTCAAATACTCTGGAAAATGCCATGTAGCAAACACATTCCCTGTACTTCAGTTTACTTTTACCTGTGTCCCTTTAATGATGAGACTTCACTCTAACACCCCATAAACCTCCACATTTACCAGACTGCTCTGACTCACTGATAGTCCAACCACATAAAATAGACTGTGTCAAACTCACTCATCAGAGACTAAATGCCATCAATCAGCTATTCCCCTGCAAAGTCTGAGCCTGCATTTTTATTTCATAAATTGAAAGCAAGCTACATAGAAACAGCAGTGGCACAAAAGCATGAGGTAGGGTGGGCCAATGTTCCAAACCTACAGGGCACCCCAAAACTCTCCACATGTCCAATACCCAGAAGATCCCGTTCTGCAGAAAGCCAAAGAACAGTTAGAACTTAGACTCTGCAAATATGGGACACAGAAACCTTCCTCAGTTCTTGCTTGTATGACTGTCCTCAAGCCCTAATCTCTTCTTTGCTCCCACCTATCACAGAGGACAGAAGCTGTTTCCTGCAGATTTGTATTAGTTCCAGTGTCAGAGAATTACTTTTCTGCATAAAACAGGAGTTGCTAAAATATATTCTGAGGATCCCACAAAGTCTCTAGCAAAACAGCACCACGTAGGCATTTAATCTTTACAATGGTCAGTGTCCCTTACTACCCTTCCCAGCCTGTTTTACAGTCTCTCCTCCTTACAGAACCAGCCAAAGAACTACCCAGCCAAGCTAACAAGCCTCTCTTATTTTCAGGTAACTAAAGAAAAACATTTTTGATACTGGTTGGTTTTGTGGATATAGACTGTTACTACTTGAAACGTCACGTTTAGTTCTCTAAGCAGTGTGAAACTGGTGAACTGCACTTGTAAGCAGAACTATTATCAGCCACCTCCACAATTAGTAATATTGAAAGTTTGACAAAACCAAATTGTTCCCTTTTTTGTTTTGTTCTGTACATTACATTCTTTTGTCAGCATTATATGCCCACTCAATTTCAAAGTCTCAAACTTCTATTTCTTGGGCTAAAAGCACTGCTTTTCTCAGCCTAACCTCTTATGGCATTATTTTTATGCATATCTCTCAAAAAAAAAATCTTTTCCTCAACAGACAGCCTTACAAGCAGAGAGTCTGCACCATATCATTTGCATTTGGGTCAGTAGCAGAGCTTTGAAGCTCAAGACTTTATCAAGCTTTGAAGACAGAGATGACCTTTGAGGAAAACTCTGGGGTATGAAACCCAGAAATGCACCCAACACTAAACATACCCACATCTAGTGGGGGTTCAAACTACAAGAACAGATCCTCAGCATTGCACAGGTAACAGGGAAGATGAAGATGTTTTCTCTTTATGAAGAAATGAACCTCTTGGGAACCCAGCCTGATCTTAGATGGTCAGACTGCTGCAGAAATGGTTCTCTGCTGTGGTGGAAGTGCTGTGCCTTCGTCTGGGCAGGTAAACAGAACAGCACAGAGCAACAGGCACTGCCCAAAGGGAACAATGTACAGTATGAACATTTTCTGCTGAGTCTTTTACTGCTTGTTCTTCTCCCCCCTCCCCAATTCAACACTCAGATGAGAAATGCCTATTTAAAATAAACACCTTGACTGTATAAATAACTCTGAAGGTGGAATAAGGAGAAACCATCAACTGATATTTTCAGAAGCACCACAAATAAAAGAGAGCTTGTAGAAAATAAACAGCCAAAGTAAAGGCTGAAGTTGAACAGGAGCATGACCATGCAGTAGAAGCATAACCACAACACAGATGCATGAACTGCAAGCAATCTGTTTGATCAAAATATTTCAAACCTTCCAATCATTTACTTTTTGGTACCCTCTGCAGGGTTGTTAGTGCTCAAAAGACATGGAAAATAAGGCCACATTTCAGATACTGAGTTGTGAAGGTTCTTTATTAACTCTTGAATTATCTCTTCAGTATTTTAGGTGTATCCATTTTTACCATTTCAGCACTGTCCTGCACAATCACTACTGAAGATTAATAATTATTACCTAGTAAATCCATTTTGAATAAGCTCTCTTTGAAGTTTCTGGTCTTGAGCAGCATATTCCTGAAGCTCAGATTCCACAGCAGGTGGTAGAATATTTGGGATGAATTTAGAAAATAAAGCTGGTGCCATCTGTACCCATTCTGTAAGAAGAGAGAAAGTAATAACAAAATACATGGAAGAGATATTTTGTGAGAAGTTTGCTCTTTGACAAATTAACTTTATTTTAAATACATATTAGGACCTTGAATTTAAAAAAAAGAAGAGGAAAAAAACCCAAAACCTTCCCTAAAACCCACAGAAACCAAGCCTTAAAGCAGAACAAATAAAGAGACTGTTAATGTTTACATGTAGATAGAAGAATTGCTATTTTTCTCAACCTCATCATCAAATTGAAATTCAGTTCTTGCTGCATCTCCCAGGACCTGCTGAGTCTTTGGACACTCTAAAGGACAGGGAACTGACAATCAGCAAACTCACTTGGATAATTAGATAATTGTTTGTAATGCTTTACTCCAGGAAATTTATTCACAAAATGTACCACTGTCCTCCCCGAGCTTTACTTCTAAAAAGCACAGCAGTACCACCATACAACCCTGCTGCTCCACTCCTATTTCAAAGGAATTCATGCATTTCTCTCACTGAACTTCCAAAGCCTAGACAAACACTTTATGTTCTCTGTGTAATTCTAACCTATACTAGTTCAGCTTCAGGACAGAAATGTGATTGAATTTCATGACACTGAAGACTGTCTTACAGGAGCAACACAATTTACCTTATAGCTGCTTCAATGCTTTAAGACTAAGCAAAGGATGAAAATTGGGTTTACAGCAACTGTACAGCAAATTCTGAGAGAAATAAATTGCCCTCCAGTATTTCCCGCCTGTGTGGAAAGCAGGTAACACAAATTGTAGGAATAATTTGCATACTTAAATTCTTACAGATTCAAGACAACTACTCAAAATCTGGTTAGGCCCATGGTACCAACCCAAACCAGTATCTGTTTTGCTGGGAAGGAGACAGCAAAGACAGCAAGATAGGGATCATCTGAAATGGAAAACTACGAAATCACAAGTCCATCACCTACAATATCAAGTGTGGTCAAAGAACAACCACCCTGAGCTGCTTTCAAAAGAATAATGCTTTTATATTTATGTATACACCCTTCCTACCTTTGGTCTTAGACACTTTCTAAAAATGTAATTAGCGATGCCTTAAAATTAATGGCAGTATGTCGATTTTGCTGATGTAAAAATAACCCTTGCTTACTGAAAGTGCATTTTGTAAATGGAGGGTCCACCACATTCCTGGCTTGTCTATATGCTAAATATTGCACTAAAGCTTTCTGTAAAAGATTCCCATCCTCATTTCTATGTCCATAAATGGGGACTGCAAAGCAAAAATAGACTGAAGCTCAGACACAATCCTTCTCTCAGTCACACCAACATAAAAAACTGTCAGTACTGTAAAAGGAAGAGAAACAGGTACCATTTATTTATGGATATTTTGAACACTTCCTGTTTCTAAAAACTTCTCAAAAAGAGGGGGCTCTGCTCAGTTCTCCAAAATTTATAGAACCAAGGATTCTGGTATAAAATTGATTAAAATCTGCAACACCATTTTCCTTTCAATATAATTGTCGTTGCATAAGATGTCACAAGGTGTCCACGAGTTAAATTAAGCTCTTCCATGAAATAATATCAACAAAACAGTGGCTGCATAGAAGAACAGCTATTCATGTCATGCCAAAGACCTGGTTGTTTGAAGTGTGACTCGTAATATAACTTTCACCATTTCAATACTTCTAAACTTCTGCTATGGCTGACTCATTAACAGCCTTCTTTCTTTATTCTGACAGAGAAGAAGAAATAGATTTCCCTTTGTCACACTTTGATTGTTCACTGTGCACTAGTTAGAGAGTAGACACATTTAGGAAAATATGTATTTAGGAAAACATATGACAATCACAATGTGAGAGCAGTACAAACATTTTTCCTTTTTACCTGGTCGTAGTGTATACAGGCCTTTCACAATATTTGCCATGGTTGAAGGAGTTATTTGAAACGGTGTTGACTGAGCTTCCAAAAGTAAAGCTGAAACAAAATTAACACCATCAGCAACTTCTCCACCCAAGAAATACAGGCTCTTACACATAGATTTTTGTATCAAAAAAATACAGCAGTTGTGCATTTTTTGGTACTTGATGTCCTCACAAAGAAAACAGCCATGTTCCTGATAGACAACTTATTCTCAAGAGTACTAAAACATCACCTTTAGACGGAACTATCCTGTAGTTATGTATGGTGAAAATGTGGAATAACTTATTTTTCATCCATTGGCAGTAGCAGGGGTTGTTGGGCAAAACCGAGCAAGTGATGGTTCTAAGTATTCAGTCACAGAACTGAAGCCAACAGTTTATTTTTGAAAGCACTCTCACACCAAGTGTGTTGAAAACCTGAAGATCCACAAATCCCTGCTTTAGAGCATTTAGAATCTTGCACACCAGACTAAGGATGGATTGAAAGGCTATGCACATGTAGTGTAAAAATTGTAAACACTGAATAACAAAAGTTGTTCTTTTAACACAAATTAATAATTGCATCTTCCTCTTGTGGGAAAACCTGGCAGTAGCACATTTACTGTTTGTGTTATGATACACAGGCCTTTTTCCTGATTTGTAAGAGCTTTGTACACACATCTGAATTACACAAACACACACACAAAAGAAAGAAATTAAGAAGGTTGAAACCAACTGCTGCCTTTCAGTTTTTGTTTGTCTACCAAGCAGCTGAGCACCGTTCTGCACCCACCACACAGGAGAAATGACTCTTACAATTCTACCCAAAGGGCACATCTCTTGAGCCTTCATTGGAGAGACTCTGCTTTTTAAGCTTCAGAGCATCTCCAATTCTGGCCTCGGCATCTGCCACTACAGTACTTGCCATAAAAGGAAAAATCTTCAGTAGCATGTTTTTTCTTCTCTTTCTGAAACTGTTTAAGTGGCTCATGTCATAGGGAAATTAAAGTACTTTTTTTAACCTTCAAGTAATCGAAGTTGTTATATTTAACTGTTATAGATGAATTTATTTTACAAAGAACCATCTAAAAAGTGCTTGCTCATTTCAGCTGAAGCCTTGAGGGTGTGAGAGCCTGTGATTTGTTCTGTAATGACATATTTACAGCCCTTTTCCCAAATATTTTTCAAACAGCCTCTTGGCAGCCAAGAAAGTTGGAAATCATAGAATTAAAATGGGCATAGTTGTTTATAAGGTGACAGTAATGCACAATCCAAACAATGTGGGTGCATATACAAATATTTATATCTTTAATTAGACTGTGGCTACTTCAGCCTAAGCCTCACCAGTAGGTTTGTACAGTATTCAGAGAACTGTGAATTTGTTTTTCACCTGTAGACATTAAATTATGTACCTAAAATACGTAAAACAAATTACTTAAAACAAAAGATCTTCATCACTTTATTGCAGCGTCAGAAATTAACATTTCTTATCTTGCTTTCTACAAATGCACACATCACCTGCTACAATGCAGATTTAAATCACTCACTCCTGATTTACAGTCAATAAATACAAGCATGATAGTATTATATTCAACAGCAATGTAACAAAATAATGGCTTATATTTCCCAAGTCTCAATAAAGAAAATTAAAGAATATACTACTTAATAAGCCATACAATATAAATTAATGCAGTTTTTCCAAAAGCTAGACATCAGTCCTCAAAAAATGAATAGCACAGCTGTAGGATTTGTGTTTTCAGAACAATTTCCATAAGAAGAAACAAGACTCCTCTCTCTGGATAGAACCGAAAGATCTCAGTGCAGGTTTAAAGACAAAGATGTAAACAAAGATGCAAAGATGTAAAACTTCTTTGCACACAAATTCATGTTCAGTTTTACAATGAAACAAACTTAAGCCATTAATTCAATCCTGTGTTACTTGAGGGTCACTTAGACTCAAGGAATTTCTAGAAACAGCCATGCCACACATGGTGAAGTTACCTCTGTTGTTATTTCACAATCTTACAAAAGACTAACAAATACCAAGGCTTTGTCTCTTGCTTTATTAGAATAAGAGAAACTACAACACAGAAGTTGCAAAGACTCTTTCTAACCACTCCCAGAACTGCACCTGCAGCATTCACAAAGACAGAGGAGGGAGAGGCAGAATAAAACTAAACCTCAGCTGAAGGACAGTGGTAAAGACACCATGACAGCATCTGACCACCTCCAGTGTTCAGAACTAATATCACATTCTACAGACTAAGTAACTAAAATGCAAAAAAGTTCATTAATGTGTAAATAGTCTTGAAAATAACTCATGGCAGAATCAAAGAAGAGAAGGGTTGCCACGATGAAATGCATTAACTGCAGAAAGATACAAGATGCTTTGAAATACTCTTGCTCTGAGGTAAGACTCAGCACCCAGAATGGCCTCAAGGATTTCTGAGGAACAGTGGATGAACTATACTGGAGTAAGTGACGTATGAACCTGCAACACGTCAGATACTCCGCAATAACTGACTTACCCCATTATTGCACAGCAGCACTGGAGAACCTTTTCCCTCAATGAACATTTAAGCTACTTTCTAATTACAGTGGGCACTTGGGGCAAGATCCAGGACCCCAGTAATTCCAGCAGTAGCAGATGATATTTTAACAAGTTCAAATTCACTTGTTCATAACTCAAGATTGACTTGCAAAAACTAGAATTTAACTGCTCTAAAAAGATTTTTCTATCCTTCAGCATTCCTTTGAAAACAGATTTATTTGACTTAGTGAGGATGTAACTTTTCTGGCAGAACAGTGAAACTTTTGCATGTTAGCACAACAAGGATTTTCCCCCTCCCTTTGTAGTAAACTAACAGAACTTCAAAGTAAGCTATTGTAACAAATCATACATAAGTATGACTTAGGCAGATGTGTTCAAAGCTGGAACTATTCAACAACGCACCTTAAAAAAATTAGAAACCATATTCCCAGTAAAAGCAACTCCCAAGTTTCCACAACAAGGCATTAGTCAGCTGTTGCCCTCCAGCCTTCAACAGCAGAACCCATTGCTTAACATAAACAGATGCTGGAGATCTTTGTCCCACTGTACAAACTGCAATTTTTAGGATTTAACTGCAGTATGTATGCAATGTTTACATCCTTATGCAGAAGAACAACTTTGATACTTCCAGGGAATGGAGCCCTTACACAAGGGCAGGTGAGATGCACAGCCTCACCTGGCACCTCTGCCCTCAGCAGCAGCTGCAGACCCCACGGAATTCAATCCGTAGCAGGATCAATCACCTTTCTCTCGGCTAAATTCTACAGGGGCCGTCTGACCACACAAACCTTTCCCCTTCACTGTGATAAAATCACACTCACCTTGAAGATGGTTCCTTGATCCCAGTCCATGCAAAGCACTGGATTGAGCCCAGATGCCAAAGGCAATTAAACAAGGAGGGAATTGCCACAGCTGGAAGCCAACATGCAGCTGTAGGTTTTTGTTGTTGCCGTTTTGGGTTGTGGTTCTCTGTGAGGTTGGTCAGGTTTTTGTGTTTGTTTTTTATTGTTGTTATTTGGCATTCTGGTTTTGTTGGGGTTTTTTTACCCGCTGCCTATTTTATTATTAAATTGTCTGATGAAGTTTGATCATACATTACCTTTTCATTCCTTTAACCTAGGTACAATTCGTATGTGTTTATTACTGATCTAGAACTTCAAAAGCCTCTTGAATCAAAACTGACCTTCCCTTGGCTTAACCCTCACATGTGCAGTCATAAACTCCTCGTGATCCTGAATTTTTATTTTCCTTTAAACAGAACCAAAAATAAATTTTTACCAACTTAAATCCTTCGTAAGTTTTTAATGAATTAAAATGTAGATCAGAAAAAAAAAGACATAAAAACGTTGTCTCTATTACTAAGCATTTGCCACTAGGCATTTAATAAAGCCACAGATTACTTTTAAAATATTCATTACATAGAACCAAAAGCTTTATTAAGTACCTAATAAAAATGCTACAAAATAAAAATTCTGAGTCCTAATCACATGGAAAATATTCAGTGCTGTAAAAAGAATAAATATGAAAAACAAAGCTATAAATGTAGAGAAATATACTTTTGGACTTGTATAATTGGAAAATAAGGTGGTCTTTTGACATTTATAATTTTATGAGGCCTTATTGAAATGGGAACATTATTCCTATTTCTTTGACAAGGAGCCAGATTAACCATGGTGCTCATTACTTGAGACTGTATTTTCCAACTTAATTTGAGGTGCTGCAACTTAATCAACATGAAACAAGGAAAATAAGAAAGCCAGCTGCAACTTTTTTAAATGGCCTGGTTCTTTGATGAAAGGCTTAGTTCAGAGACAAAATTTGCATGTAAATTGTTATTTAAAGAATTTCAGTGTATTCTACAATACTTGGTAACAACCCAGACTGCTTCCAATATTGTTCCAACACAATCACTTAGTCCTTAGCTGTCAAATTACAGCTGCTACTTCAATATTAGTGATGGCTCCCTTCAACTGCTGAGCATGTTGTTATTGATTATCCCATCAGATCTGCAAAGTGCAGAGGGTATAAAAGATTAACAGCTACAAAAGCTGTCTTATTCAGCCCTGGAGAGTGTAGGGGTACCTGCTGAGGTCTAAGGAAAGGGTGACATTAATGTGACAAGAGTTTTGAAGGAATGGTCGACTTTCCTGCCATGGCAGCATCCCCATGAGCTAGAAAAGAAGTGGAACAATACTGCAGTTGATTTTCATTATCAGTTGTCTGTGTCTATCAATATTTGGAAGGAAAGAAGGAAGGAAAGGAAGGAAAACATTGTTTGTAAGGTTAGAATTGGAAATTTGAAGTGATTAAAGTATTTGCCAGTGTAAAATAAGCTAGAAGTTAAACACTGAACAAATTCACAATCCTGCAGACACAAAAATCTTTTCAAATTATGTTTAATGAAGAACTTGAGAATAAATACATCCCTTCCCCATACCTCAAAAAAGGACCTTTTCTGCTATGGAAGCCTCTTGCCCCCCAAATCATTTACTGTCAGAAGCTGGAACCTCAACAGCTTTATGGCTGGGGAAAAGGGTACATCAGCTTTTGTTTCAGTGGAATTCTAACAGAAATCACCCTGTTTTAGTCTGGCACGAATACACTGGAATGAATTGGTATTTTCTACTAGCAATCTGCTACCTTGCTTCATTTTTAAGGCCCTGAGAAAGGAATCTTCTCATTTCATTTTACCTATCCTGACATGCTGGCTAATTCTAAGGACAGAGTCACTCCACAGACAAGCAATTCTGCCTTTTTAAGTATTTATTTTTAAAAGAAATCTACCTGCATCATCATCAAAAAAATCTTCTGTATCATTCTTAAATTTAAAAAGCAAGATATATAGTTCATGAACGTGGCAGAGGAAAGTTGTGCTGATTTTCTTCTCCTACTAATTTCACACAGTTTTAGGAAAAAGCAAAGCAGTGTCTAGGAGCTGAGTAAGACTGAATAAATTACAAAAGCAAAGGGCCTCAGTAACCAAATAGGACATTTTTTAAACACATTGCTTCTGTCATCACAGTAGTCAGTCTGTGTCGCAAAGAAAAAAGAACAGTGATTTCAAATGCTTAAGGGCAATTTCTATATTAAAGCTTTAGTTCAGATTAGAAATGTGATTTTCAAGCAAATTCACTGATCATCCCCACTTTAGCGCTCCTTGGTTGGTATGACAGAGCTGCCTTGGAGCATATTACTTTAATTCCTTTTGGGCAAGATTAAACCAGAGGTGCTCAAAGTGCTACTACTTGGCACTCTGCCCAAAGGACCAGCCATTAGCAAGTGTGAAATAAAACTCTCCAAAAAGCAGGGAAAGAGCAGCACTGGGTCCTCAACACTAACAGAGAGGTGCTTCATATTCTGGAGATCTGCTGCCTTTACACCACACCATTTATTAATGCAGATGTAGCCTAAACCCCTCAGCTCTTCCTACAGGCCCACACCTCTCAGAAAAAAGCCCATGGCCATCAAACTTCTGCTGCACCAAACCAAATCTGTAATGATGCTCTGTGCATTCTTGTCAAAACCAGCTCAGGACAGACATTCAAGCACAAGTTCATTTTCCTTATGAAATGTAGTCATTAGATGTGACATGGAAGTGAGAAGCACAAAGAATAACTTCTCCAAAGTCTTCTCACATGCAGATTGAGACAGATGTCAAAATGGAACGAGGGAAAGAAATGCCACCTCAAGCAGGGCAAACGTCAGATCAATCCATCTTTTTCTTGTCTATCTCTGCCAAAAGGTGAAGCATGGGGAGTGAATAAAAATCCCCAGCACACATCAAAACAAACCCTCTGTCTCTGTTGTAGCTGTACAGTCAGGCCATGAACTTGGCATCACTCAGTCCTTCTCTCTGCCTTTTGCACTGCTCCTCTCAAACAGAGAGTTCTGTATTCACACACAAAAGCTGGATATGGAATTTATTAAGGAAAGGCATTACATCAAAGCCAAGGGATGAGGAGGGTCCCTTGCTTCACTGACATCAACAGGCTTTGGGAGGTCAGCACAGCAAAACACAGCTGCTAAACACATAGGGCTGGATGCCCACAGAGCAACAAACACTCCTACTTGTCCACTGCACAAACAACAGGAGAATCCCTGTGCAGACATGCTCCCTGCTACATTCATCAACCTCTCACAGCTATAAATAGATTCATTCTCTTACAATTTTGCATTCAATTTCTACCTGCTGCACCAAAAAGTACAATAACTTCACTGTTAGAGAGCAGTTAGCAACCTTTTCCAACGTTCTAGTTACTTTTTCCGGTACTTTTTAGAAAGCACCAATGCAGTGGAAATATCTTTCTTGACGTCTGTATAAAGGAAAACCTTTTTCAACGTAAATGGCCCTTCTACTGAACTTTAATACACCTCCAACACACACACAAAAAAAAAAAAATTAAGAAAACAGAGCAACAAGATCTCTTCCCCTCATCTGAATCCAAGTGACCTAACCAGGGAGAAACGAAGCTGTCATATGTAAGAATCTTCAGAGAAAAAACCTCCTCTGTAACTACCCAGAAACTGCAAACATAATGAAGTAGGCTGTGAGTGGTGTCCCTCCTCCTTTTTTTTTTTCCAAAGTTTTTCTTGGAAAACCATGAGAAAAACTTCTACTTTGGCAAACATATGTGATATATTTTTGCCCTGAGTTTTAGCCCTGAACTCACACAAGCACTGCCATGGAGAATTACATTCAACAATTGCTACGTGCCCTTAGAAACCACACACAGCAACCACTGCGTGTGCTCAGGCTTCAGTGGCTAATGCTGTAATTACCCCAGGAAACAAGAACAAAATCAGAAGTGCTGAACAAAGCTGCTTTCCCTCTGATACAGTTCACCTGCCTTCCCAGTTGAGTAACTACTGTACAGAAGTGCAGGCAGTTCTTTCTTGGGAAGAAGCATCTTGTACTGAACGATATGTACCAGTACACTGCTCTTTCAAGAGTAAAAACCAACTCTCGAACTCAAAACAGTAGCATGTAAGGAAAGAAACAGCCCCTACACACAAATATTAATAGCTGAAGTACTTCATCTCTTAGCGAAATGCTAAGGCTTTTTTGGAAGTGCCATAATCAATCTGATACAATCTACTTCCCCCACAAACACTGCTGTAAACAAAGAATTACTAGAATATTCTACTCAGATTGCCCTCTAAAACAGCTTTCACCTCTATGACCAGCCTAAGTTTCTGTTGCTTTTTTTTCTCTCAACATGGAGATCTTGGGAACCTCATCAACCTCCCAGAGCAGGATTTCAGTGTAGCACTCACCCTTCTCAAGCTTTCAGGAAGAGAACAATAATTGCAAACTTGTAATTTAAAACCAAGTGATGTATCCACCAAGGAGACACAAGAGTATGCTGTTAATGGCTTTTTCTCTTTTGTTAGATTCAAAAGCTTGTTTTGGGCACTAAGCTGCCAATATCCAAAAAGAGAAGAGTGGCAGTTACTTGCAAATACTCTCTTCCATTGAATTTTACCTGCTGCAAGTACTAGAAGTAGAGAGTTTTGGGAGCTGTTATTCACTTTCACGCAGTAATTGCCATTTTTCTAGATGAGAATAAACAGGCCGGATGTTTCCAGGGCACAGAGATTACAGTGCAGGACTATCAGAAGAGACAATGGCTGCATAAGGAGAAAATAAACCTATTTCTGAGTTTTTCTGCTTACAAGTCACCTCATGCAGGACCGTAGCAGGAACAAAGACAACATTCTCCACCGCCCCTTCCCTAGTGACATGGGGATATTATCTGCATCTTCCCCCTGCCACCCTCATTGCTGAAGCTTCCTGTAAATAAGATGCTGTATCTTTGCTTGTTACATTCAGTTAAGCAGTTCTGCACACAGCAACTTCTCCCAAGCCATTGAATACAGCAGTCTTATCAGCAAGAGCCAGCTTTGGCTTTGTAAGGAAAATAATCAGGTTATATTCACTTAGTTCAAATGTACCCACTTTAATTTGAAGAGCATTGACTTGATAAATGGGTGAGAGTAAAAGCGTTTCACAAACACAACCGTGTTCATGGGTCTGTGTATTGTAGGTTTTTATTAAGTATTTCCTTTAACTGATGAGAAGCGCTCCAGATATTGAAGCGCTTTTTAAAAAAAATAAATATCTAGCAAACCCAAAATGGAACCAAATTGGTGTTGGTGCATAAAAAATTTGTCCAAGTAATGCTCACTTAGGCAATATTTCCTCTGTAAATAATGAATTCACACCTTAATTACTCTAATTTTTGCAACCAAGTGCTCAGAGAAGTGCTCCCACCACAGAGGCAGGTGTTCTGCCTTCCACCACCCAGCATAGGGACAAGGGCACTCAGCCTGTGGGAGTCTGGGCAAGATCCATCACTAAGGAAGAGATCTGGGCTGCTCTGCTATCCTGGCTTTTTCCCCTATCTTTTTGAAGTGGAGCAGGAACTTTTTCAAAAATCAAATGAACCTGAAATGTAATTACAGTCCTTCCTGAACACAGCTTCAAATAGAAAGGCAGCTTCCAGGCTCTGACAGAATGACAAGGTATACTACAAACAAAACCCATTTTGTACAAAAAAACATAGCAACAAATTTCAGGAGCGAGAGCAAACATTACTCTGATCCCCCAAGTCTACATCACAAACAGATTAAGCCAATTTTGTAATTTGTTTGTTTTTTTCAAACAGAGGGAAGGCATGCTTCCTCTCTCACTGAAGTGGCAGTTGCAGCATCCCTTTAAAAAACAGCCCCAGGATTCCATTTCTCCATACAGATCACAATTTCCTTGACTTCGAATTCCAAAGCATCTCCATTCATAACTATATTTTATCCTTCACAATACAGAAACGCTTTTTTGCTAAACCAAATCTGTATCAAGTATCAGCAAACAGCACCACACACTGACATTGGGAAGCAAAGTAAGCAACAAACACTGGCTGGTATCCTATTTTCATAGAGCCCTTACACTTCCAAAAAGGAAAGTAATGTTCATCTATTCTGGTTTGAATTTCAGCAAGCTAGAAAGAACAGCTGAGAGTGGCAGAAATAAATACAACTAGAAGTGTCCTTGAACAGTACTACATCTTGTGCTGTGTATCTTCAATTATTTCTCAGGAATCTGTTAGCGAGTTAAAAATTTTATGTAGGCATACTTTAACTCAATTTATAGACACTCTTATCCAAGATTTAACCACATCAGATCACAGTTAGGAGTTCATACTTGTCAATATTTATCATCTTACTTAGGAGGAAGACAAAACTCCAACAACTTAGCTTTAATAAACTGATGGTCAGACTGAAACAAATCCAAGAAAGCTGCTCATTAAACAACAGACTCCACATACAGCAACAAAGTCAGTGACAGCTTACTTTTATTTTTCAGTGTTTCTTTTCATTTTACTTCTGCAATTAACAGAGTTGGGAAGAAGTATTTTCGATTTCACTGACACACAACACCACAGGTCTTTTCCTTTCAACAGCTCATCTGCAATTTCTATTTGATTCTGCCATTATCACTGCAGAAAGTTAATTACTTAGCAACACATATCCGACATCACTGATGTCACAGGTTTAATCAGAGTTACACCTTTGCTTTGACATTGGAAAAAAAAATTTCTTTGCCTGACAAATGCAAACATTTCATTTTAACGCACTATCTGCCTTAAAATCTTGTCGCAGCAATCATCTTACCAGGTCTCATGATATCAATAATTCTCTTCATCAAAAGATAAAACATCTGGCCCATGGCTGGGCATTCTTCATTGTTCTGCTATTTCCAAGGTGATGTGATTTGCTACACAGCTAAAGCTCTTGGTGACACTTTTCCAGATGGCAAGAACAAGACATCCGCAGAGCTGATGATCTCCCATCACCGGAGGGTGCCAGGCTGCCTGGCACCTTGTTCAAGCCACCCTCTCCACGATGTCACTCATCTCTCAGTGAGCCTGAAACAACAGCAAAGCTCCTTTCCCCCAGCCCTTGGCTGGAGAGAGCAGGGCATTGCTACCCAAGTAAAGACAAAAGGAGCAATATAATCCATCCCAAATGCTCCAACGCTTTGCTACCTGCCCTTCTGAGGGGCAAAGCAGGCCAGGAGCGAGGTCCCTGTGCTCACACACACACACTCTGAGGTGGCAGGTGACAGGCAAAGCCAGCGGTTCACCACAGGAGTCACACTTCCCATTAAGTGCTGCTGTGGTATCACTTGAAGCACATTATATTTGCATTAACCCATTAACCTAAAACAGAAACTGCTGTCAGCATTCTGCAGGTCACTAACCAGCAGTAATCGAGTACATCGTGACAATCACCCCACAGGTAGCACAATTCTCTGACCACACCATGTTCTTAATGATACCTGCCAATATTTTGACAACAAAATTAAAACTAACAGCATAAGCAACAGACCAATGAAACATTCATTATGCCATAATCACAAGTCAAAAGGGAAAATAAATATTGGTTCCCCCAGATCTCAAGCAAGCCATTACTTCATACAAAGTCCTATTTTTGAAAAAAAATAACTTGAGGTGTGCCACATTTCCTCACGCCTCAAAGGAATTTGTATTTAAGTTCACTAATATTTGGCATTTTGTCCCTGTTTTCTGTGGATTTCTGCAATATCCAAAAGCACTGTGGCTTTCCAGACTCCCATTCTAAGAAAAGTTCAAGCTTTACTTACGCATTAGGTTGTAAATGTGCTTTTCTGCAACATGTTCCGTAAACAGCTTTATAAGGTCATCTTTTAAGTCTCTGTTAAGCTTGGTTTCTATGTAAAATTTATTCTGGAAAATAAGACAGAAGTTTTCAAGTTTGTTTCTCATAATAGCAAATAAAGTAAACTTATTTTTTCTCCCTGAATAAAAACAGTTCAGAATATTAAAGCTGAAGAGTATTTCACCTGTAAAATATTTTTATTGGTGACTGTATTTAAACTAAATAAAACATTCCTGTACAGAAAAAAAACCAATGGTGACAAACCCACTTACATACAGCTATAAATATTTATTTAGTTTTCTGTATCTACAGCTATATCTTCATATTGATCCAGACTGGAGCACTTGTATACAAAACATTCCTCTTGTATACAAAACGTTCTTCATTTTAGAACTTTTATAAATTTTATAAGTTCTCTTAACGCCAAAATACAGCTGGACATGATGTTTGTAACAAAAGAAAATATTTTTTCCTATGACTAAAAGTGATTAAGCCATTAAAATAGGTAGGTTACAGTAATAAATCATCAGCACAACTATCCACTTCTGTTTTCATTGACAATTTCACAGAACAGCTACTCAGAATTAATCAGCTGTGGAAATCAGTGATAGATACAAATCTGTACAAAACTGAACTGCATTAAAATTTTTAAGATTCCATTATGTTGACCCACTCAGCATTAATAATGAATTCACCTCTTTGAAGGAAATTCAAAGAAAATTCTATTCATGAGTTCCTTGAGGGCCCCAATACCTAATGCACTATTTGGTATTATTGCTCCATTTTCAGCCTGCTATTAATAGTAAGATTTCTTGTCTGTATTTTATTCACAGAGGTGTTATAAATGCTGGGAAAAAAATAATTGCTTCAAGAGAAATCTCCTATCATTAAAATGCTAACTTGGAAGCAGAACAGCTGAATTCATCTGGACAAATGGTGTAAAAGAGTTAAACAGATAATCTAATAGAAAATCAACTTAAAAATAACACACAGGAATACTTATCTGAGAGATTTACCAGAAGAAGAGATATCTTAAGGGAGAAAGGTTTTCCCACACTTTAAATCAAGTTTTTTCTCCTATTCAATAAAGCATTTAACAAAATTGGAACAAACTCTCAGAACACAGAGCAATCTTTATGTATTTGTGTGAAACCCATTCTCTTGACCCTTACCAAAACTACAAACACACCATAACAACCTGCCCATGCAGAAACCACTTAAATATCTGGGGCAAGCATTCCCCAGCAGTTATTTCCCTTAAATAAAGATCGAACCTGGCAGAACAAAGGCAATCTGAGGGCTGAATACGATCCCCTATTGCAGTTTAGTTTTGTTGCAGTGATGGATAGCAACCTTAAAAAGATTTTTTTTTTCTAATTTAGTAAACTTGTTGCTGCTGGTTCTCTCCCTGAAGGTATCCTACCCGTAGAGGTTTTATCAACGACTATAACTCAGTTGTTTCCCCTCACCTGGGCCTCTTTGAGCAGAGATTGAGGGAAAGGCTCTGCAGACAGAATAACCTAATAAGAACCAGATTTGTAATGGTTTTGATCAACAAAAACTGATTTGTAATGGTTTTGATCAATGGTGAATTGCCATTGAACAGAAACCCACAGCAACTAAAGATACACTCCTAGAAGGGTTAAGCTACACACCACACTACAGCCTCTCACCAGAACATTTTCCTAAATCATTTTCACCCTGAAGTTCCTGACCACCACCTACCACCCACCCACTGGTGCAGCACAGGAGTGTCACACACAGAGTCAAACTGATGATTCTCAAGAGCTGACAGATGAGATGCACCCAGCCAAGGATGTAACTTACTCATTCCTTTCTCAGTCTCCAGACCTTCTGACGTTAAATGCAGGCAACAATATGTGCAAACTATGATGCTTCATTTTGCTGAAGGGTTGGAAAGCCTAAACTTTTAATTCTAGTGATTTCCTTACTAGAAAAGCAACAAAAACACCCTACAAACCAGCAGTTGCAAGACAGTACTTAAACACAGAACAAATGTAATTTACTCTTTGTATTTGCTCAGGTGGAAACACCCTTCCAAAAAGAAGTTACACTTGTGTGAGTTTAAATAGACAATGAAAAATCATCTCACTTAAGTACATCATATCCAATCCAGAGTGCTGAGAGAGCACAAGAGCTGTCACCTTCCCCACTCCTGTCAGTGGTAAATCAAGAAGATTTTCTGTATAATGTGTCACTACCTAGGCTGTGCCAGTATTTCTTGAAAAATGTCTCAAGTTGCATAAAGGTCTAACTGACAGGTGAAAGGTAAGCAGATACCAGTACCTGAGAAATCAGGTATGATACAAACATTTATTCCACAAAACACATCATAAAGCAATCTGGTAATCTTAAAAGATAAAATTCAGTTAATATTATTATTAGGAGACCAATAAGTACCTGAAAGAAGAAACAACAGCATACAGGAGTGCTTATCATCCACATATACAAACTCACATATATTTGTGTGTACAGACACACACAAAATGCCCTCTAGCTGATAAGCAACAAAGCGCAATACCATCCAGTAGGGATAATATTATTTTAGAGGCAATAACTACCCTAAAACCACAGTGCTCACAAATGTTAGGCTCATATAATGTGACAAGAGAACAGATTTTCAGCTACATCTTGAAGTAAAATGAAAAACTGAGATTATGTAAGAAAAATATATAATTTAAATGCTAGTTTTAATTTTTATTGAACTAGAAACATGATTTTTATTCATTCACGTGTGCAGCATACTGTGATATGTACAATCTGCAATTGTATAACCTCACTTAAATTTACAAAAAAGTTATTCATTAGGACTAAAGCACTGTGTATTAAGCTGACTTCCAGTTTAATTTGCTTTACTTTCAGTTACATCCCAGAACTTTTGAAGAAGCCTAAACCCACAGAATCTGAGGATCTTTTGGTCTCCATGCTTTTTTGACTAATCTGCTGTAGCAGCCTAAGACCAAAAAAATCCGTCTCCATGTAAAAAGACAAAGTGCTCCCAGCACAAGCAGGAAAAAGAAAACTCCCTCAGTTGCAGCCCTCTCAGTCATCCCTCTTGGTAAGCTTGGAAACACCCCTTGGTCACCATCTACACACAGGGAAGAAATCAACTTTCCTGTATTCCCACACAAGAATATGGTTAAGTGCTGCTGCTATCAAGACATACAAGACTAAGCCTAAGACAAAATACTGTGCCATATTCCAGCTCTACATAAAAGCTTTATTATTTCCTCAGCTTCATAGATTTTAAAAATATTTAAATGCATATGAAACGTTTTCCTAGGCAGCAATATAATTATCCTTTCAGAACAAAGTCCTGAAGTGCAACTCAACAGCCTTGGAAACTCCTGATTAAAGCAATCACAGGAAAGGAAAGCCCTGCCACCTGTGACATAAAAGGCAGAGTTTAACAACTTAGTCCTCCTCACTTCAAAATGCATTGAAAAGTATCTATTAAAGTAACTGCAAAGCTGTAATTTATAGTGTAGAGTAATTAGGCTTTCACCTCTTGTTTTTCAATTGTATTTTTGACGAGAGGAAACTGCTGCTGTATGAGAGAAAACTTGATTAAACGACACAATGTAAGATTGCAAGAGTACCTGTACATAAAAGTACTTTCAAATGCATACAGAAAAAACTAACAGAGACAAACATTTTTCATCCTGACTTCTCTAGAGATACTTTCCACATCATGCACAACACTGATTAATAAATTACTTCAGTGAAGAAGTATGATAGCTAATTTGCCATTAGCCTTATAAAGCAGCTACACAGCTGAGCCAAGGCAGCATTGGAACTGGCAGCAAGAGAAACTAAGAGATAGGTTAACCAGATAAAAGAGAAAATTAGAAGGCACCTAGTTCAAGAAAGGCAAATTCCTCTTTTAATGCAACAAATCTGTATGGCAACACTATGACAAAGACTGTAGCAAGATACCTAAATTCACTGAAATATAAGAGATCCTTCTAAGAGATACTGCTTCCCAAACTGCAAAACTTCCAATGAGAAAACTTTGAAGAGTTTGAGGCTTATTTAATCCAAATCAGCTTAAATATTTTTTTAAGTTTCTTTCCCAACAATTTTATTTCTAAGTGATGCCAATGCAAGGACAGTTTCTGGGAGAAGGACAAATTTCAAGCTTAAGTTATTCATTACCATAAAAAAAAAGGGCAATAAAAGTTTTGGCACTTTGACAAAAAGGATGCAAATTACTGGCTTCTGAACCTCTCCAAGTATGTCTGACAGTGCTATGAACACTCTTTTGTCTTCATCCATCCAACACTCTAAATTGCTTTATCAAATGACAGACATTTCCAAGACACATTTCTTCCTGTCTTTTCTGAATCTGTACTATTTGAAAGCAAGAAACAACCATCTCCACAACCTGCCCAAACTAAGAAGCCAAAATTAACAAGCCAATAAATTATCTCTGTTCAAAAAGATATAAATAATGAACTACTTGAGATGACACTTTTTCCAATCAAAAGCGAAACCATTCTCCCCATTCCCAGGAAAGAAGTATTAGGGCAGAAACCAACTGCAAAACTATATTTAAAAAGCATGGCTTGCCCTCCCTCTCCCCATACACCTTGATCAGCACTGTTAGGCAGGTAGCAAAACTAGGCACGAATAGTAACTTTTACATGTCAAAAAACATTATAGCTGCATTTTATTCTTTTTACTTTCAGTCACCATCTTGTGTATGGACATATTTATTTGAAAAGAATTTTCTAAAACTTACCATATATATGAAAAGAGGCACAATGCTCTGCAATGCTCCCATATACTGTCCAAGAGCTACGTTAAATCTTTCAATATAGAGATCTGGAGGGCTGGCCTGCAAGAAACCGTAAAAAACCATTGTAATTTGAACAGAGAAAGATCTGGAACAGCATGGGCTATGCTTTCATAGCAAACTCAACAACTACAAAGGATTTGATACACTATATCCACACAAAGCAAGCCACACATCATTCCAGAGTTTCTGCTCTAACTCCCTCCAGCAAAACCAATCTCCCTTCAGGAAGTAGTTTTTGCCTAGGACTGTATGTCAGTGCACAGCACAAGGTGCATTCAACAAGAAATACAGTGAGCCTGTAACAAACTGACATTTAGCATATGCAAAGAAAAACTCTTATTAAAGACCAGAGCTTTGTTTAGAAAGCACCAGCTGTCATGCCTAGAATCCACAGCCAAACCTGCCCAAGTGCTGCAGTGTGTGCTCCCACCCCTCCAAGCTTTTATTCCATGACAGCAGGGTGGCCTCAAGGTGCTGCTTTGCAGCTGAGCTGGGGAGGGGCACATCCTCCAGCTCCAGGGAACACTGTCCTCCACAGAAAACCTCTTCAAGTTACTGCTGGGTCACCTAAGGCAAGGTAAGTGTTCAGGGTGTTGAGCTGGAGGCCCCACAAAAAGCAACACCTTCAGAGAGAGCAGAGCTCTGCAGCCAGGTCTTGTGCTCCAGGTCAGGGCTATGGAAATCTCCTGCCGTGCTCCAACCCAGCAACCCCCCTGGAGCCCCAAGCTGAAGTGTGCTATACAAAACCTCAGTGTGCCAGCTTTATGGTACGCCTTGTCAAGCATTGCTATTTTCTGAGTACAATACCCTATTTCCCAAAGCAGGAGATAAGGAAGCTGAAAAGATCTGTTCAGCAGCAAGCTAAGTTAAATTAGAAGAGAAGGGAATATGGGAAGCAGTAAGCAGTGTTTCTGTTACCACGTCCATTTGGAGGCAGGCAGAGGAGCTGCACTGGAGCGTTCACAAGTGCACTTAGACACCATGGATGGAAGTGGAGCTTCAGTCATGTGTTCCTCCACTATCAACTTCTCCATCCCAATCCCCCCCATACACAGCTCTGCCTCTGGCCCAACCCCTGCTTTGGTCTTTCCAGAGGGGCTGGGTGGCTGCCCGAGTTCCTGCTGTTCACACACAGCTACACAAACCCAAGGGCAAGGTGTTGCTTGCTAATGAGAAGCAAAACTTCTCTTCCCCTTCATTGTTGTTCCCCTCTGACAGCACCAAGCCAAAAGGAGATGGAGAATACAGCAGTAACTGGCACCTTGCAAGAAAACAAGTTCTAAAATTTTCCTAAAGCCAAAGCATCTGCAGCATGAGAAACACTCAAGGCTTGGCTGTAACTTGACCACCTTATCAGAACTTAAAAGTTAGCTTCACAAAGATTTTTCAGCCTTTGTAAGAACATTCACCAGGGGCCCTAAGAGAACAGTTAGAATTTATGTTGATATTTTGCTCTGTTAAGTATTCTAAATTTATGAAAGGGGTTTTTTTCCTTTAAAATAGCTTATTTTGCCTCCCTTCTTAATATCCTTAATGAACATGTGGGTAATTTTCACAGCAAACACCAATACAGAGCAGACAGTTCAGAATGGAAAGCAAAACTGGCAAAGGAAGAAAGAGTGTTATTCCATATGCAGTTGCCAAAGGCTATATATGGCTATTCCTCATTTTGATCACAAGGTTTTAATCTTATTGCAAATGCAGTTCTCAAAGGTGGCCAAACAAATTTTAGTTCAAAATGCCAACAACGTATAAAAGTGGCTATGAGCTCCCAAGACTCCCTTTCATATACAGTCACATATATAATTTGTTGCAAATAACATGCAATGAAATCTGCATTTCTAAGCAGTATGTATTCCTGCTTCACTCCTTTTCAACCTCAACTTTAAATATGGTTATGCTCTCTGATTGGTATACAGCTTCTAAGATTAAAGAAAAAGGAAAATTCTACTTGAAAGAACATGTCAGACAAAAGGAGACCATAGCCTGACACAAGGCACTACTCTTCTCTCACTGATAAATTGCCATTTTCATTAAAAAAAACAAAACAACAATAAAGACAACAAGAAAAAACACAGATGGAAGCTGTCTGGGCAGTGGAGATTAAATACCATGAAGAGACTCTAGGCAATGTATACAGCCAGTCTGCCACCCTTTTGACAGGGGACATTAAGGATTGATATCTTTTTTCTCCACTGCAGATGAGAACTCTGCTGCCATACCTCCCAAAGCCTGTGTTACAGTAAGAGAGGCTGTTTATAAGGGAACAACATCTGCACACCCAGCTGTCTCCTAGGAATGAGCTTGAGCCCTTTAATGGAAGGGTACCTGGGAGCTGTCAACCACCACCACACCCTGCAACCAAGTGGAAAACAACTGCTCCAGATAAAGACAAAAAAAGCTAAAAAAGGTCCTGACAGCTTCAGAGGAAGCACTCTGACTAGTGTCAGGCAAATATCAGGCCTTGGTTTTAACCTCTGCAATGCAGAAATGATCGTGTTGTCTGCTTTATCAGCACTAAATGTCACTTTTCAGTTTTATTCTCCTGACAGCATTTCACGTCAAGTCTCAACAGCCAAGACATTAACAGGGATGGACAACAAAAAAAAAATAAAGCAAGCTTGACAATCAAACACTCTCCTCAACTAAAGCTTGACTTGTAAACTACCAAAACACCCAAGCCAAAGAGAAATCAATAACAGTATTTTCACAGCTCATCTATGGATTACTGTAATCTGTGTGGGGAAAACAGAACCATCTGTTTTCTGTTCATCACAGTGTTACTGTATGGCTGCTCCAAACTGCCAGACTGAAATCAATTCTTTCTTTGAGCACAGGATCTTTCTCCACGTCTCTACATTCACATTTATAGGACAGTAGCTGGAGCAGGACTGGCTTTATATAAACTACTTGAATTTCATAAACTGAAAAGCAGCACATGGCACCAAATGCATGAGTAAACAGAAGTTGCTAAGATTTTTATATTAAGTGGCCATCATTAGAGCACAACTTGCATTTAAAATCTATACTTATTCAGCTATAGTTGTTACCAGAAAAAAAAAAGAAACTGCTTAGGCTGACACTTTTCAATCCTGGTCCTAGTCCAGAAACAGAGAACACATACATTCAGCTCTTTAAATTACAAGGGGAGGGGCAGAATTATGCATGACATTTAGTTCTTACAACTCCCCAGCAACTATTAAGTCTTTAAATCCACTCCTATCTTACCTGAGGGATGCATTACAGAAGCTATTCAAAAATACAAAATACACACTCCTAGCCTAAGGTTTTCCAGGAAAAAAGAGGATCCCTTGATCCTTCACTCCTCATCCTGAATCCTATCAAACTGTCAATTCAGGTTTTTGGAGGTGTTTTTTATACATCTGTTGAGTTTTTTGACTGTGTGGGGTTTTTTTTAAGAAACTCCACCCAGGCAGTTTAAATCCTCTCCTACGCTTGCTCTCATCTACCACTCACAGGGTTAAGAACAGTTTTCCAGCAACAACTACATTGTCCACAGGAATACTGAACGTTTGGCTGGGTTTCTCAAACTGTGATGCAGCTGCATTTGCTTAGTATCTTCAGCTTGGTTGTGAGTCAACTACCTAGAACAAAATACTATGGCTGCTGTTTAAAAGCTGCTGTTAAAGACATCATTTAATCTCCTTACACATCACAGTGGACAGCACCAAGAGAAATGAGAAGTAAGAAGAAAACACATTTGAGAAAGGATGATATACAAGACATAGTCAAACAAAACAAGCACCTGGAGATCCTGCATACTGAATTACCCTTATCTGAAATCTAATATCTAGGCATTTCAGTGCACTTGTAGGCCAGAAACTATAAATGTGAAAAAGATGTGGGTTTTTTCACCTTGAACACCAGTTTGAATATCATTCTTCAACTGAACATACAAATGAAATCAGAAGGCAGCTGCTGGCTCAAGACAACTCAAAAATGGCTCACAAGAAACAGAATCCACAGTTCTGTGCTTGAGGAACACAAAGTTAATCTGTTTATGAAGAGTCGTCTGGCACAATCAGCAATATGTTCAGTAGAGCTCACATTCCTACGGTGAATGGGCAGTTCCATTTTCCTGGGAACATGTTCACTGCCAAAATGCCAGCACATATTGCTGCAGCATCTCTCCCACGCCTGCCAAGTGAAAAGGGAGAATTGGCTATGACTACACAAATTAACCTGTTATTCATATAAGTGGTCTGAATCTTCTAAACCACTCTTTGCTCTTTCTCAAGAAAATATAATTTGTTTACCTGGCTTTGCAATGTATGTGATGCACAGGTCTACCTCACCAGACATGGGTGTTATAAAAGCTTTTTACAAAAAAACAGACATCAAATCAAAGCACAGCTGCTTCAAAGGCTGTGTCTTCCTAGTCAAGCCTGCACTCAAACCTGTTCAAAGCAGTCCAGCCTCATGACATTCTCATATAACTGTCTTACAGCAGCTTAGCAGATGTGGGCCATGTTTCCATTCCCATTTACATGCTTGTAAAACAAAAAGACATTCTATCTAAGGACCATCAAAAATCTGTTTAGCAGTAAGAAATCTTCCGATGCTTTTCTATCTATTAAATACATATTAATTCATGCTGTATTTACTTACATCTTTCTGTAATTGCACCAGGGTCTGCAGCCTCAGTGTACTGTGGCAAGGCACTGAACAGAACTGCAGGACTGCAAAAAACTGCAGGCAATAATTTTCTCAGCTTAACTTGCTGATGGTAATGTCATTTTTAATGGCAATTCTGGCAATATGGTGACTTCTATACCCCCTTCAAGTCAAAAGCCTTCATTTTGATGCCCACACATGAAGATACAAACGCTTCTAATGCTTCTGGTTCTGCCATCGGAGTTCAAATCACCCATTTGATCTGATTCAGTTCAGTGGCATTCACAGCAGTTTAAAGGCTTGCTTCACACACACACAATTAAGCAATGTTCTCCCAGCAGAACTGATGGATAAGTGTCTACAGCTCTGAATGGTTGGGTTGGGTTTTTTCCCCTTTTAAATATTAAGGGCCAGATAAATGCCCAGTCCGTGTCGCCTCTTGGAAAAATGAACTGTTGATATTAACAGATGACCCAAAGAGACATCACATAATTAACATAATTAGTAAGGAAAGAGCTAGAAAATTCAAGTTCTCAATTTCCATTCCCTACCTCTGTTTCTGATCTTTTCTAAAGGCAGAACATAGAGCAGGCAGATGTTTTCTGTGTCTTTGAGAAACTACTGCAACTATGGAAATTACTTCAAGTAATCAACTGATGTCAAATGACAAAAGCTAATTTGAGTGTTACTTCTATGCTACAAGAGTTGAGCAGGACTTTTGAAGTAGCCTGCCTATATTTCATTTAGCTACCAAGTCAGACAATGCCCATACAAACAGTGTAGTAAGAATGGGCTTCTTCACATGGGTGGAGCAAATAAACTGGCCTCCCATAAGTAAATTACCAAAGTCTAATCATGCCTTCATTAGGAATCTGATTCACTAAGTTTACACAAAAAGCAGCCATGGATGATGTTGCCAAATGTATTTTACAGACTGGCATAACTGTTCAATCACAATCCAGCACTGTATAAAGGTAATGTAATCACCAGTGTACCTTGGAAGGAAAGCAAAATAAATCTATGAAACAATCTGGAGTAAAACTATCTTAAAGCATAAATACCAAAAACTGCTGTGAGATGGTACCCAGTACATAACTCTGCCCACAGTCAGAAGTTCAGTTTTACCAGTCCCTCAAAGCACTACCTGGATGCATTTTCGTATCACCCTGACTATTCGCAAAGCCCACAGGGTAAACATGACAAGCCACTTAAGCTTCATTACACAACTGTTTCTAAAAGACAAATAACGAAGTTCAGAACCTCATCTGAAGTTTGGAAAAAGGCATTTGTATTAATTAGATTAGTGTTTCAGAAAGAGTAGGGACAGGAAATGACAGGTTTCTCAACACTGGATGAAAATTCCATATAAACAAATGAGACAGAATATAAGAAAGCAAAAGGCAAGGAAGGAGCAGTTACTGCTAAGCTGACAGATGACAGCCAACAGTGATTCCTTTATGTCTGTGTGCATGCAGGTGTGAATATGCCACAGCAAATGTACTGGGAATGCTGCTCTCTTAGATTCTTAAGTACATTCGATTCATTTTTGGTTGATTTCAGTCTAATTTTTCTGTGTGCTTTAACCATCAGTAGTAGTAGAGTGAACCTTGACAATGAACTTTTGTTGTGCTTTCACTTTAATATTAGAGCTGCTTTTGCTGATACCTTTACCAGTGATTCTCTGAGCATCCTAAACCCCTCATTCACAGCACCTGACCCCAGTGCACATGGTCCCAAGGAAACAGCAGGTGAGATGATACTTTCAGACACTGCACTGACTGGTTTGAGAGCTGACAAGTCAGAAAGCTGAGAAGTTGTAAGGATTAGTATCAGGCAGGAAACCTTGCTGGCACTGCACAACAAAGACTATAAATCTGCAGCTCCTGGGGGCCAAACAGCAGACAAGCAAATCATCTACCAACACCAGTGACTCCTCAGAGCAGTCATGCTCATTATAAAAAAATATAATCCATAATAATAATAAAATAATAATAATATAATCCAAATATAATAATATAATCCAAATAAAAACACAATCCAAAATAATAATAAAAACCCATCACAAACAAAAAACAATAGATCCCTTTTTCTCTCTCCTCGGGATAAAAAAAAGGTGCAACATGACAAATAAATGGTTTTCAGCTCAGTCATTCCACAAATTCTAACTAGAATGAAAATAGGCCACTGTACCTGCACAAAAAAGCTACTTTTGTAATGGGTCAGGTCAAAGCCACAGTGCATTCTGATTGTCAATGATTTGAGTACTTTCCAGTGTCTTTTGCTGAAGAGATATGTAATGGGTAGAGCACTTCATTCTAAATTACTTCATCAGAATGCATAAGTTAAGCCAGAAACACTAGTGTCTAATGCAAATACAGTTTTATTCATTTTAAAGAGATGTATTTAACTTGAAAGCATATGCTTGTGTATCCACCCTCCCTCATACATCTGAATGACTCAGCAATTACCCACAAAAACAGCTGACATTATTTTAAACCACAATATAATGAACTATGTCCATTACCAATGGAATGTTTCCAAATAAAGCATTTTAGAAAAATGATCTGTATGCTACAGGCTTCGCAGACCTCGAGACAACAGGAAACAAGTTCATTTGTGTTTTCTCCAGCAACGTCATTTTTTTTTTAAGATGACAAAATCCAAAATTCCGATCAGCTCAGGAATTAGAGAAATTTAATTCATAATTACTGAAAGCACCACATGGCAAAACTCAGTATTCATTAATGCAGAGAAGCTGGTCAGACATCAACTGCAGGAAAGGAAAGCAATCCTTGCTGAAGAGAGGATCATTTAACTTACAGATATAGTTGTGAGGGAGCTGGAAATGTCTTGGCAAATAGGAGGCCCCATACGAGCCTGATGCCAAGCAATTCATCTCATCCAAATGTACCATTACTCAGCAAGCACCGTTCACTGCTTTTCACCCCATGTCCAACACGAGGAAAATACATCAGCCCAGCCACATTTTCCTATCACCTCTGCCACCACTGAAAGTTAACTCTTGAGGTGAAAACCTGAGAAGCAAACCCTCACAACTGCACAGGGCAAGAAACACCAACACCACACAAGGTGTCCGGCAGTCTGGAAAAGCAGCAGTCACATGGAATGACCAGGGACTGTCTGAGTGTCCCAGCACAGTGCCTGGGACACCCAAGTGTCCATCACTCTGCTGACCCCAGCTGATCAGGCAAGCTGAGGGACACACACACAAGGAGGGGGGAAATAAACACATATTTGGGAGTTTGTGCAGTGAATGCCCTGAAGAGAGAAGCCAAACTCCATTAAGGTTAGATCCATGCAAGAGCAAGTCTGACCAGTCCCCTGAGGTGCTCCCACTCTGCCTGTTTGGTATCTGGGTTTTACTGCTTTTGCTGCTGCTGAGTGGTTCCCGTAGGGAACAGCTTGCTCTGGCATGTTGGTTACATGCAGATATTCTGCAGCCCACTTGCCAGTAAACTGTTGCACTTCTAAACAAAGAAGCTGCTGGCCTCTCCAGAGAAAGACATTTCATTTGCCTGCCATTTCAGTTTCCCTAATCATCTGTTTTCTAGCACACACCATCATTCCTGCTTATACTGGGATACTTTTCCATCTCTGCACATTAAAAAACGACTTGCATCAAGTCATACCTTGCAAATTAAACAGAATTCTGCAATTCACATAAATATTGTTGGCAGGTACAAGGAGATGATGTCAGAGAAAGCAAAACACTACATATTGTGCATTAAAAGGATTCACATATTTTTTTTTATTGTTTGCCTGTGTGAACCAGAAACTTCCAAGCAACCAACATTTACAAAGTAATTTGTTGTTGTTGCTAGGTTAAAAATCTAGAACTGCATTTTCAACATAAATTCCAAGTGACTGAATGTCACCAAAATGTATTAAGATCAAAGAAGTATCAGGATAATAAAATATATTGTAAAGTAATTTCTTAAGAGCAAATTTCACAACCCACAGCTATAACAGTTTCTTTACAGAACAATTTTTTGAGGCACATGGGTTTTACCTCAAGCAGCTCAAAAGGATCCATTTGTCATCCAAAAGCAAAGTAATATTCACATCACACAAAACTCATGTAATGCACTCAAAGATGGTATCATTTATATTACAGGTGTGTCTAACCCACATAAGGAAACTTTTGCAAGGCTAAGATTGCATTAAACAGTTGTCTCCATTATCCTTTCAACAAGCTGATGTTCAGTAGGCAGCTTTGTTTTTAGGCAGAAGTATTTAGGCTTGCATGTGCTAAAGCAAACTTTAAAATCAGCTGCCTCAGTTTGGGAACCTTAGAGGAAACAATGAAGGACTACCAGAGAGTAAAGAATTTTGGGTATTCCCAAATTCAAATCAAAATAAAGCAGTTTACTAGCAGGGATATATCAGAGGAACTGGCCAAACCTGTATAGCTGAAATGAATCACAGTTCTCACAAACAGAAGAAGAAACGTACAGGCTGCACCAGCTCAGCAGAACCAAAGGAAGGCTTTATTTTAAATACTATGTTCACCAACTGCAAGCAATTTTTACAGAACACTGAGGCTGTCACTCCATGAGGAATAAAGAGAACATAAAAGAGAAAAGAAGAAAGAACCCAGCTCAAGATATTTCATAGTCAAATACCATGCCTATTAAATGCTGGGTGGTTATTTCTCTTTATAAGGAAAGCCACAAGAGGAAGAGAGAGAGCAACAAAAAGGACATCAGAGAGATCACAGTGCTATTTATTTAGCCAGAAGTACCTGATGCAGTTAAAGCAGTAAAACTGCTTTGGACTGACAGAAATTAGTTATCAGTGTGTTAGGAGCACTGAAGGAGCTGCTGTAGTTTAGGGTTCCTTTGTATTTGGCATCTCTACTTCATGCACTGCAAGTCAGTACAGAACTCAAACATCAGTTATGGAAGTGACAAAAGCTGCAGGGGAAAATCAAGCAGTGTTGCTGGTACAACAACAATTTCAAGTACTTATCTGGAGATTCTAGTCTAAAAGGGACGTTCAACAAGGAACACACATGAAAACAACCATGGATGCACAGATAAGATGCAGAGAAGGATAGGGATATACAAACTGTATATATTAGGACTGCTGTAAACCACTGACATCTAGAGATAGGCAAGAAAAATGCAGAATAAACTGTAACACGAAACTCCACATGCAATAATTCTTAACTTACACTTCACAATCCATATTTAATGCACTTATAAATTTTCCTTTAGATTTTCCCTTTTGTGCTGCTTGTGATACACAAGAACCATAAACAGTTTATAGAGATTTACACAGCAATGGCAGACATTTATCTCACGTGCTCACATCGTGTTTCACTGAGGTATTTACATCCCAGATTATACTCCAGATTTCCCACTCTCCATGCTTTCATTCTGTATCGTAGTTCAGCCACTGCTCTCCCTGTGGTTCAGATCTCCAAGCTTTGGCAGCACCATGCAACTGGATCTATGAGTTGGTTTTCTGTCTGACAGCCCATTAGTGAATGAAGTAGTTGACGATTTTGTAAGTTAAAATAAATCAGTCTTAATAGCAATCCCCTCCATGGGCCACCTACATGCTGCTCTGATACAATGACAGATCCCAGGAAAGAGAGAATTAAGATTGTGCAGCTTCTTACCTGCAGCTCCTTTGAGACTCTCTCTAAGTGGTTAGTTATCTTTTTTATTAGGTCACTATACATCTGTTCCGAATGCTGCTGGCATACACACTTATACACACAACTGCAGAAACAAATATAGGAACAAACAATGAACTTACAACAGTTTGCAATGAAGGGTAACAGACTTCAAAACATTTTCTTCAAGTTTCAATTTAGAGGCTAATAGAGTTAATTGAATGATTGTTGAACTTTTAAATACAGTCCTAAGCTTGGAATGAGCTCCAGCAGGCTCTGACATCTCCCTGGAGGCTCCAGGGTGTCCATCCCATTCCCCCTCCCCAACCTCATTTTAACTTACAATGACTTCTCTCTAACAGTGCACTTCAAAACAGTCAGGACAATTCTGTCAACAGCACATTCCTACTTCTGGCTTTTGTCTCTCCTATGTGAATGAAATCTCCATTAAAATAAGCAGGTTTAATAATTTAATGAATACTCTAAGACAAAACCTTTACTAAAAGAAGGGAAATGCTGACAAGTATCATAGAAGTTGCATCAAAACCATGGTAATATTAAAAAGAAATGGCAAAAGTTCTAAAATTACAAACCCAAGCATATTACTCCTTTCTTTCTTTCTTACTTAAATTCTAAGAAATTCCTACAGTTTATAACAAAGAAAGATGCAGGAAAAGAGCAACAAAACTTTAATTCTACATTTCACGGCTTGGCTGTGTTAACTCTGGTCCTTCAGTGTTACCTTTGTTTCTTAAGAACATTTTATTGCTCTCATACTGCAATATAACATCTGCAAAATAAGGCTATTCATTGAAAACATATTTACAGCAGTTGTAAAACAAATACACGTATTACTTTCAGCAAGATGTTATTAGAGTAGTCATCACTGCCAGGACTAACACCAACATTAATCTGTACCAAGCAGCTTTTACTCCTCCTGAGCGCTTTCATTCTTTGAAGTCAGCATTTTGAAATTTAGCTGCCAAAACCCAAGAGGCCCAGAAAGGCTTCACCTGGTACCTTGGGCAAGTCACCTCCCCTCTGTTCTATTCGCCTCTGCACCGCTCTGTACCAAGAACCGTGACAGAAAGCAATTTAGGGCAGAGCCTGCTCCTTAGGACATGTGCAAACAACCAATTTCCAGACATGCCAGACTTGAATTCTGCAGGCTTTTAATGGCACCAAAAGCCTAAAGCCATGGGAGAGCAACTCTGTGTCTGTGTAGGGGAACTGTGACTTTCAATTCTCTACCGAGCAGGTGGTACAAAGACAGGCAAACTACAAATATGGCATTAAAACAACTGTAGACTATGGGTTATTGGAATTTTCTAAAGCAAGTGAGAGGTTAGGCACCAAATTCAGAGGCCAAGACAGTGTTCTCAGTCAATAATTGCCACTCTGAAAGTCTTCTGGAGGAAGATTTTGCAAGTGAATTATCAGTAACTTTAAGAAGTTTGTATTTATTCCTTTTGACAACTTCAAAAGACCCCAAAATACAGCATTTTTGAAAAAGAGCATCCCTGTGCAAAGACTGCTTATTTAGTGAACCATGTTATTTCTTAAAAAACAAAAGACATCCTACATCTCTCATACTATATTTTAAAAATGAGCGAGTATCTGTAGTTTGATATTTTTTAAATAATATCAGTCAAAGTCATCCCTTTTCTTTCACATCAAGTCTATCAACAGCAGATCCTATTTTGGAACAAGCAAGTGCAAAAGACATTTTGGTATGACGCTTTTGCTAAGAGCAAAAATATCAATTTAATTTGGATCCAAGAGAGAAACACTGATAAGAAAAGTGAGACTGATTTTTGTGATCTCTTACAAAATCAGCCAGCTGGGTAACCACACCAAATGGCCACACATTTGTTTGCTCCATAACTTACAAGTAAAAAGCCACTTCCACAAGCTGACTGCTTCATTTGCATGCAACTAGACCGAATTTTAAAGTACACTTCTCCTTAGTGTTACACACTGTTGCTGCATCTATTCCTGCAACACGTTCTGTACTCAACACCAGCCTTCCCATGTACACACAGGGTGTGTTTACATCTTATGTGAACACTTCCATTTAGAGGTTCCTTCCCCATTTTGACATCCTGTTTTCAGTTCCTGATTGTGGGCTCATTCTGTGAATCACCCTTGCCCTGCTATTATCCAAAACAAGTCACGGGTTTGTAAGTTCTTTAACATAAACAAACACCTCAGGAAAAGCAAGACCCAAGAACGACATTAGAGGGTAAGTAGCAGGTGACAGGGATGAATATCCAAGCTAAGTTGTCCTGAGGAACAGAAAATTGCAGTGCACTTGGGAGGCACAAGTGCAACTTAGCTGTGCACGTTTTCCTCATCTCAAACTTTCCTTCACGCTCCTCTGCCAATTTATCCAACCCTTTTATAATAGAAAGTGACTATGCACACGCACACTTTGGACTCAGACTTGAAAACAGTGACTAATGACACTTTGATACCTTACAGATAAATGGTAAATATCTGCATACACACCTTGGAAGTTATCTCCTAGCTCTCACTGCTGAGGAGTAGACACCTACAGCTATCACTGACCATATCAAATGTAGCACTTTGAGTATCTAAATGTATTTTGAGTTTGCATTATGGAAACCTTGATTCCTTTAGTCAGCACAAAGATGACCAAGACTACTACTGTATTTTCACCTCAGTTTCACTGTAAAGAAAAAAAAAAAGGAGATATGTAGCTGTTTGAACAACTTCAAGAAACATTCCATTTTTCAGACTAAAGAACTGGCCTAGTTCTGTAGTTTGTTCTTCTAGTTCTAGAAGCAGAGAGGATCTAAACTCCAGGTCTGCTACAGACTCTAAACAATACTCCAAGCAAGTATTCTCATTAAATTCAATTTTTAAAATAGTCAATCATCTGTCCCACATCAATCTATTTTGTCTAGATTGTCAATCAAAGGAACAGTCTAAAAATATTTTAAAAAGTAAAATCAATCCCCTGGTTGGAAGAGGCTGTGCCAGAGTAATTACAACTACAGAAATAATTTTTAAAAGAAACCTGACACACCAGCTTTACCAGGAACACTAAACTATAGAAAATCTTTAGTTTTGGTAATAGGAAATACAAGCAACAGACATTCATGCATCATTACAGTCTTGCACCAAGTGCCCCAGTTGTAAAGGGGTTATCCAGGAGAAACTCAAACCCCATTATTCCTTCAGTAAGTAAAACTTTTGAGGAGTAAAAAGGCGACAAGGATGAACTCCAGTTATCTGTAAACCATAACTAGGTATAATAAACCATTAACTTTGCACACCTACTCTTTATCAGACATGACTTTCCAGAGCTGTTGGCTTAACTCTTACAGAAGACTGTTTGCACACTGGGGATTTCAAGCTGGGAAAGGATTTTGATTACTTACACTAAAGTTGCCTCTCTTAATTCAAATGACCATCTCAATTATCCATACATGTAACAGTATCTGAACCCTGATAACGGCAGTTCCAAAAGTTTGGAGAAAAGAGGAAGTTTATTAAAGTTTTCAACTGGAATTAAGGGACAAAACTGAACACTTGCCTTTCTTTTCTCTGCTTCCCTAATGCAAAGTTTCAAACTGCAGAGACAAAGTGGCTAAGAGCAAGTGGGCATGAGACAACAGAGCTGAAAGTCTCTAAAAACAGCAATCAGTGACTGAGCTGGCAGTGTTATTCCACAGAGGGCAACACTATGGTGGAGACAACCAAGACTGCAGTGCTACAGTTGTGTTGCTGGCAACAGCCAGGGGTTTTAACAGCATCTTGGCTGTAAATGTAACAGCAGTCACCCACTTCCCATCCTATTCACCAACACCCTGAATACCCATCACCTACAGAACAAAAATCTCCATTTTAGTTAATCTCTTAAGAAACTGCCAGGTGTCTAAAGCATTTAGCATTTTGGTTTGGAGCAGTAGTCTGATAGGGAAATAAATCCCTCACCACACCCAGTTATGAGCACTAGCTCAGCCTGAAGGGCAGTTCTGGTGTGTGACTGGATCCCTTTAAAACAAACTGCAGCTCCAAGACAGGTACAACCCAAACCTTCTCCAGACAAGAATGGAGATACAAAGGACTGAAGCTCAGGTCAGTCCTTGATCAAAGCCTTGAACTGCACATGCAGCCGATGGCTGGGCAAGGGGAGAACACATAAACTGGCCTGAAGCAAAACACACAAATGACAACTTACATGAAAGGACCTTGGCACCAGGGGCTTCTATTCTTCCCACCAGATATGATGAAGAAGCCTTTTGAAACATTAAGTCAATTGCCTACCATGCCAACCTCTTCAGAGAAAGGGATGTTGGGTCTTTAATACATTTCCTAGTACATTACACCAAGTAACTGTGATGGAGTTTATTTTAGTGTTAGTATTTTCAGCACTTTAATTGCATTTTAATTCTTTAGCATTTATTCCTGCTAACATGGGATGTCAAGATATGTATCTATTATTCACTCTGACCATTTGAACAGCATTGTATTTCACATAACCTTCCCATTTGTCTCCTCAAAGGTACAAAATACAACATACGCATCGGTAGCGAGATCAAATAAATACTTCATTCTAAAGAAAAAAGTTACGTAGCATTTCAAGTATTTCCTTACCTGTATATTTGTTCATAGGAGATAGGGATGTAGTCACCAGGACTCTGAGTTAAAAGCTGATCTATGGCACTGTCCAACTTTGGCCAATATGTGCTCTTATAGTCTTCAATTGTTATAACATTCATTACTGCAAGGAAAAGACAAAACTAAATTTAGTAACTTCATCTCAAAGATCAGTACCAAGAGAATGCTCTGTGACTTCAGACCACACCAATAAACTGGCCAAAAAATCTGGGAACAGCTCACTTCCACCAAGATAACCTCATCTAAAACTAAAGCCCAGACTTAAAATATTTACCTTTGCATTTGCAGAAAATAAAATCAGAAAACCTGCCAAATCAGTGCTTGGATATTTCTTTGGGGCCCAAGTAGCAGGGAAAAGCAAACTCCTGGGAGTTCTAGCATGAAAATATAATAACAATAACAATAATTTATAAAAAGATTAGTTCAGATTAATAAATTATGCAACTTTGTGGCAGTTCAGAATCAATTATTAACACAGCATCTTCACATTCAGGAGAACAAGCTCTGGCCAAGACTGGTAGTTTTTTGAATATTCCTCCCCAGCAGATGTATTAATTGCACAGGTCTCAGGTGGGACCAGCAGCTTCCTTGGTTTAAAAGCTGATGCAATACCCTTTGCCTCCAACTGCAGTTAGGCTTCCAGGCAACATTTTGGAATCCTTGTTACAGTTCCCCTCTAGCAGGGACAATTATACTCCTTTTCCAGATAAGGATCACCACAGGGAAGAATAGGAGGTGTTTAAATTAACGTTCCCCATCGCTCCCTGATTTTCCTCCTGAGCTTCCCAACTGCTCCCTCTTGCACAAATGACTCCGGGTGCCTTTACAGGCACAGAAGGGTTTGACTCTCTCTCTTTTCAGGGAGGATTTCTGAGCTAACCACTCGTGGCTCACTTCCAAGAGGTTCACACCCTCCCTTTGGGCCGTATTCACAGCACTACCTCACTGCCTTGTCACAGCACCCACTCACAAAAGCCCCACAGCACAGGCTGGACCTCAATCAAATCTGTGATTTCAACTGAATGCTACGAAATCAAATCTATCAAAAAAAAAAAAAAAATTGGATCAAAACTAACCAGCCCATGAAAACTAAAACCATTTCTTCACCTGAACTCCACATGTGGGTCTGGGCTAAATGGAACAGAGAACAGATACTTCTCACCACACACAAACCAGCTTAGACACCACACTGAAAAGAAATACTTTGGTTAGGGCTGAATTTTAAATACACACGTAAATGTACATTCACTGCTGGGTTTGAAAAGTGAGATTTTTGAAAGGTATTTTCACAAGGGGTTGAAAGGAGCTGGGTGAGTCACTTTTGGCAGCATTATGAGGAACAATTCTAAGGAAATTGGCAAAACAGTTATGAGTATCATGAGGGAAAAAAAGACTATAAAGAGAATATGGAATAGAAAGAGGTGTGAGACAAAGAAGTGTTGGAACTCTATCTGTAAAAGAGCAAGTATTACAGATTCCATTGTGTATCTTTTTAGGGTATTTCAGCCAGGAACTTTGCTTAGAGAAGAATATTAGGGCAGTATTGCTAGCTCCTCTTCATCCAGCTATAGCCATTACTTCACAGCCATTACAGAATCACATCTAGTTATGCCAGCAAGTGTCTGAGCAGCGGACAGGTCACCACTACCAAGTGCTGCAGGACACTGTCCCAAGAGCCCAGCCTGCAATCTGAAAGTACAACTCTGCTGACAAGTAAATAAAGATCACAGGTCTGGGTACAAAACCACCAGGATTTAAGTTAACAAGTCCACCAAGTCAGCTCCACCTCGTAAAAGCATCCATGCAGTCAGCAACGGCAGAGCACCTCCCTGGCAGGAAATTCACTCCTTATTCCTTGCCTTGCAATGTCTTACGTTCTCATCCCTTACAGAGCCCACACTCCAGGCAAATCCACAGAACCTCTCTGTTCCACAGAAAATATTAAACTGAAGTCAGCATAAACATTAGACCAAGTCTTAAATCTTGCTTTAAGATTTCAATGTATAATCACGCCCACATATGGTTCAACACATTAAATGAGCCCTATTAATATGAAAGAAAGTAGTCAAGTAAGAATTGAGAACACTGCAAAATAATTTTTAACTGGCTGTTGAGATGCTGACTTACATTTTTTAACAATATGGAAAAAGAAAGCAGCAGCACAGAAGTACTGCCCATCACACATGCTGCACAGGTAAAGGACAAAACACTTTTATGAACAGCCCTTTGAGACTTGCATAGAAAATGCTGATAAATTCACAGTAATATTCTAGAAAAGCTTCATTCTCATTCAAAAGTCTCTTACAAGCACTATGTAATTTGATTTCCACACTCCAGTTCTGACATGAAGCCAACCACAATATTTACATAGCTAAAAGTCCAAGACTCCACACTGAACAATCACTATTTTTATTCCTCTAATCCAGAAAACAAATTACTTTCAACTTTTAATAACTGTCACAAGTTAGTAATGTCCTTTTCTTTCTCGTAGTGCTTATACATACAAGAGCGAAGGGTGGCTTAAAGTAAGACCCTCCAACTACAAACTCTGCAAGAACAAGGTTGAGACCAGGAAGGAAGGAATCACACAGATCCTTAGCAAGAAAAGACAGACTGCCCTTTTCTGAGTTTGCCCTTTTTTACTCTTCTCTCTTTTTGGAACATCATGTTTAAATGTTTATCCCTATATTAAGTACTCAAGATTTAAAAGGATTTGCCCAACAGCTTCCATTCCCAAACTGAAATTTACTTGGTTTCTGAGAAGTGACACTGATATTTTGTAAGAAAGCATGCTAGAATGCAGGATTTTATCCAACTCCAGAAAGTTGGGGGGGCGGGGCTGGGAGAGAAATCAGTCTGATAGGATGGAAGTCAGTATTTTCCAGAGAATTCAGTATTTTCCAGAGAATTATTAAAGACTTCACAAGCAAAGCTTGAGCAACAACTGCTGCTCTTCCACATACAAAAAAGTTCAAAAAAACCCCTGTCTAAGTCAAACGCAGGAGTGAAACCACTTAAGCAAAAAGAATATGCATGAGCTTCCTATCATAACCCAGATATATCATTACTATAGTTATGATAGAAACACAGTCTGCTTCAAGCTACTAAATTCTTTGATATCAACTTCAATGAAAAGAATGGCAAAACCCACTAAGATTTTTAAAAAAACCAAACAAAAACAACAAAAAAAGCCTAATCAAGAGTAGGTGTACATCCCCCATGAAATTGATAATAAAAATTTCCACACAGTTTTCCAAATCTATAGCTAAAAAGCAAGAGAGAGCAGCATGGCAGATCCAACCTACTGCCAAGTATGTAGACATCAGTCTGACAATTATCTGTCATTTATTCTGGCAATAAAAATGAAAAAGCAACTAAGCATCTTTCAGAAGCTTTATTTCATCTCATGAAGTGACATTTACAAAACTTTACTGCTCAATTAGCAGTGCACCCTACAATCCTCAACTATTTTGTCGAAGTGCACAAACTCTTCAGGCAGCTGTCCAAGACTAATCTACAGACTGTGGCCCTGTGCTTTTCTTTTTCTCAGCCCCCATGAGCGTGTTTACACAATAGATTTTACTCTGCCCCCCTTCCTGACACATCCCAGCATACATTAGCAAGGTGATGAGTTTGCCCTGTGGTTGCTTTCAATTCTATCCTATTTTTGCAACGTGTTTCTCAGCCTGTATTAAGGCTGGTTAGTAAAAGTAACTTCTTCTTCATCAGACCATTTGCCTACACAGCCAGGCACACACACTGCACTGCACAATGTTACGCAACAGATTTCATGGGTGTGCCAATGCACACAGCCACAAGTGCCTGTCCCAAATGGCACTGGCATCAATGACGTTTATAACCATCCTTGCTTGAAAAAGATAAAAGAAACAAGAAGGAAACTCTTCATTGTTCATCATACCTAAGTTATGCTGCAATTACTATTATGGAAGAGTTTTTCTTAAAGTACTGGAAGTTTTTACTCTTTCCCTCATGGGCTGTGAAAAATAAATCCCCAACTGTGACTGAAGTTCATCAACTGTAAATGTTTAGTTTTAAGTTTACCACAGCACAGAAGCTTAAGTTGCTTCAACTAGTAGAAAAGCTATTAAATGAACTATGCATTATTCTAATTTTAGCTCTCAGTCCCACCAAAATCTCAAGGAAGGAGAACTGGATTTAGCCCCTTTGAAACATATGAAAGATAATCTGTCCAGGACAGCCTCTGCATCATGAAGCAAGACATGAGTCCTCGTTCATTCAACTGCAGAACTCCCTCAGCAGCAGAGAACAGACAACTTTCCTATCAAGTTTAGGACTGACAATCAGCTTCTCTACACGTTCCGCCACTTCTGAGACAGAGCAGGCAGGAGGGAATCCAGCACACAGAGTTTCCCCTTCCCTTGTACATTTATATCCAACATGACTTTTCTTCCTTTTTCTTTGAAAATTAAACAGAGGTGATTAAGGGATCCTCTGTCAGAGCCAGGATCAGAACAGGCAGGATCTCAACTCAGCTCTTTTAGGTTCTCAGTCAATGCTACTTGCTGCACTTGTTCTGTTCACTTACATGTACCGTCACAACTATCCACAACACAAAGCTGTAGAAAAGTTCTAATTAACTCAACTTAGAGAATGTTGTATTTTGCAGGAAAATTAAATTTTTTTTAAACAACACTCAACATCACTAAGATATTGTGTTGGGCTACCAATGCTGGAGAAGCGAAAACAAGAACTCCAAAACCACACCCTAAGCAAAATCATGCTCTGCGCTGCTTTTCCCCCTTAGACATAAATTGTGGATTAGCTGGAAAATCACCTTCCCACTTGGTGGAGATCCAGCCTGAAAATCATTTTCCTTCTGAAACAGAAGGAAAAACTAAGATTCTAAATGTCAGGACTGGGAATTCAAGAGCCCAGTTTAGCAAGGTCGAGCGACATCTCATTTCAACTGTCTCGAGTGTTTAGAACCCACCCCAAGGTACCTGGAGCCCTGACAAGCAAGGCAGGCAGAGTGCCAGAGAGCTCACAGAGCCTGGGAGTCTCAACTTCAAAGCAGCCAGCCTTGGCCATGCGCCACAAAACCCAGGCTATCCGAGCAGAGATCCAGAAGCCTGAACTTTGAGCTTTTGATCATCTCTGGACATGGACAGGTGGGCGAGCACTGGGGAAAGCAGGGAGGACACACAAAATGAAGTGCATTTCCCATCAAAGTTTTGTCATGGCAATTGCACAGTTACACTTCCAGGAATACTTTTAACTATCCAAATCCACGTTTTCTGACAGTCCATGAGAGAAAAAGGCCTATTTTGCCCAGAGGGGTGACTTCTGGAGACAAAAGTAGAATTGAAACATACAGCAAAAATTCTTCCTTCCTTCAAACCCAGCTCAGAAAAACAACAGGAAGAAAATGCCATTTTTATTAAAAGCTACATGCAAAAGACATTTTGGAATCCGCAAGGCCAGGTCGGATGGAGCTCTGAACAACCTGCTCCAGTGGAAGGGGTCCCTGTCCACGGCAGGGGAGTTGGAACAAGATGGTGTTTAAGGTCCCTTCCAACCCAAACCGTTCTATGATTCTGTCTTTTGGGGGAGTAAATTAAATTAACCCTCAGCGGTTCTCGTCAGGCCTTTGCAGACACGTGTTCCTCCCAGGAGCTCTGCACGCCCCTGCCACCAGCAACCCCAAACAGGTTTCCGACTCACCTCTGGGTTTTTCAGGCAGAGAGACAAAGTCTATAGGAAAGCACGACCTAACCCAAAAAGCTTCAGGAAAAGCAACAGCTGAGAGAACCCTGCCCACGCTCACTCTCCCAGGTCTACAGCCACATCTACGGTGACAGGAAAGCAGGAGAAGTTGGGGGGCGGTGTGCGAGAAAGGTTATTTTCACCTTCCAAGGCGCCTTAACCCGTTTGGCTTCGCTCCGAAAAGCCTCGTGGAGCGAGGTCCACGTCGGGGTAGGACAGAGCTGAGCCCGGTCCCCGAAGGGAGCGGGGACAGCGGAGCGGGCGAGCCCCCCCCGTGCCCAGGCCCGGGTCACTCACGGAACTTGGAGGTCGAGGCGCTGATGTTGATGGCGGCGATGGCCCCGGCCGCCCCCGCCCTGCCGGCGGCAGCCCCCGGCTCGCAGCCTCGCAGCCCCGCGCCGTTGTGCTCGGGCCCCGCGGGGCG